>QNGE01000161.1:301255-364768 GCA_008508345.1 Paragonimus westermani | reverse complement strand
CATTCTGTCTTAGAGATTTCAGTGAAGCTAAATGCTCTCTCGTTAGTAGGTTTTTAACCATTGATTTTCGGGTCAGATACTGATAGCAAGACTGAACTAGGGTTACTTTGAGCATCTCAACATTAACAGCTGATGATGATTGAAGATCACTCAATTGATCATAAAGGTTTTCAAACTGGGTTTCTAAGTCTAACTGTCTAATTCTATTCTTAGGACAACAGAATTTCGGTCCTAGCGATAATACCTCGAGAGCAACTTTATCTAAGAGCAAAGAAGAGAAATTATGTATGTACCGTTCAGGATTTCTTGGAAAGTCGACCCTGGATTTGATTGGGTTGAGTTGCCTTCGCAGCTTCATTGTCTTCTTTTCTCGTGTCAGTATTGATAGAAAATTAATGAGTTCTGATCCTATTCATACGAAGCCAAAGAAGAGTACTTTTTGAAGTGAATACGATGAGGGAGTTTCCGCCATTGAAACTGATGTTTGTGTTAGATTTGTTCATAGGAACCACATCGTAGAGGTTACAAAGTTATCGCGAGATTAAAGTGCTCCTTAGCAATTGTCAAAATATCTAGTGTCTTTCATTGTGGGTGATGGTCCGGATCTTACAACCATCTCAATAAGATTGAGAAATAACTCGCCATGAGGTAGTGTAGACTTACCGGTCACAGTCAGCAAAAGATCATAACCTGAAAATGGTTAGATGTGCGTCCAACAGAGAAGACGCTAATGTGCTGTCAGGTACAGTTTGGTTACAAATTTTGAACGTCTGGTGAGTGAGTTGGTCAGTGTGGGTAGGTTTGAATTGGTGTATTATTTTCGTAGGGGAACCGAATCAACCAAAACAATGTCCTGATGCATGAGTAGAATTCAAGCAGGGTATTGTTATTTCTTGTCAGAGTGCGCTTAGAAAACTGGACTGCTGAATTTCGGTGCTAACTTGATTCAACCATTTCTGGACTCTATGCTCTTGACACGTAATCAGCAGTCATAGAATCCAGAGCTCACTGAAAAAATCGCTCTCTCATTAGACAACATATGTGAGTTATTTGAGTCAAAACCAACTGTATTAGCTCGTCAAGAAAATATCTAGCCAATTTCAAAATAGGGCAAAAGAGTCACCGTTGGTGAATCACAAGCCCGTGTATAGAAAGGATATAAGTAATCACTAAGACCAGATAGTTGAAGAATGAGGTTTTTACTATTTTGTCATTAAATAGTCCCATATAAGTGAACACAAAATGTGTGCGATCAAGGTGTGTGTGAACATCTTGTTTGTCTGTGGTGTGCACATAGCTTAAAATTTACTTGTCGATTGCTAAGCAGCCTTCTGACTTGATTTCAACATCAATGAGCTAGGGAATGCCCACTCGAAATTTAGCTCTGCTATGCTTACTCAGTCTTTCAGCCGTCTGATAATATATGCTCCATAATGAACTAAGCACTTGCGCTGGCTACAGTGGGAGACCAGCCTACCTTGCGAAAATGTTTGCAATTGTGACGTACAAATGGGTTACTTTAGCATAAAACACTGAAAAGCAGAGGAAACAGATCCCAGTATTCCGTAGGCCGACGTAGGCGAGTGCGATAAAACCAGAAAATGGCTCTGACGGAGAGAAAGAGACGAGAAGTGTCGGTAGCCAACGCCGGTACAAACAACATCCAAAGCAGCATACACGCAAACTAGCCACCGTAAAGCGTTTATTTCCAGGCCCGAAATGCACAGTCATAGGGAGAGGAAGAGATTGTCAATAAGACGCAGTCGGCTATGGGCTGCCGAGACTGACGATTTGCATCTGTAATCAGCGTTCGCGGTTGATCTTGCAGTTTACGGAAACAATAAAAATGAATGTTCGGTCTAGGATTACATTCACTGGCATAGATTAACAAGGGTGATAGGAGTCAAAGAACTTACAACATAGAGTTAATGCCAGTTTGATCAATAATCAAATATGTCGCTGTTTGAATGACAATTTTTGTTGACTCTGTACACTGTAAGTTAACCTACTTCTATTGGCGGATTTCATAATTGTTTAAAGTGGTGTCTGTTTTATTCGAGGTTGTTGTCAAACAACAACATTCTTCGTCGGGTGTTTTACAATTAACTTTTCACCACCGTCGACTCTAAGCATAGACAAAGTGTTCAGGTATATTAATGAGCTTCAACAAGTGGAATATTTGTGGTTGTGCCAAACTGACAGGGGTCACCTATGTTTCAAAGTATCTCACTGTCTAGTATTTCACGTCCAAGTAACGATTAATACTAAAAGGCCGTTGATATTTTGTCCGACTCCAAACCCCGTGGAGCATGCGAAAGCTAAGCCAAATATGAACTGTGTTCAGCTTACACCTTCAGAGTTGTGTAACGAATACCACTCCCGTGCATTTTCAACATTACTGTGAATGAAGCCCATAGGTTTCTGTCAAATTATGCCCACACTTTATTCACAGACACCACTGCATTCCAACGTATTATTTTTGCTTATTGCTTGTATTATGGTAAACTTCTTAACCTTATGCCTTTCGAATTCCACTTATAAAATCAACCTTCAGGCAGTAAATCGTAGAAATTTGTCTGCGCAGGTCAGCACAGACAATAAATTTGGTTATTATGCAAATTCTTCACAAACTTCGCTCATCCAGTAACTTAATTATTCCCACTTGATTTTTTAACGACGTTTTGTCCGGTCTTCTAGTGCAGACGGAAAACTGATCAACGTCATCTATTCTATTCCTAACATTTGTAAGCTGGTATACGGTTATACGTTTGACTGTGTAATGCACGTTCACCTTTGTCTAATTTTTGTCACATTGTTTGCACATCGTAACAAAACACCACATTTGAAGAGTGTGCATGGAAAACACGCTTCAATAAACATTATTTATTGATTTCTATTCATAGTCTACATGCATATTTTTCTAGGAAATCATACATAAAAATGTGTTCCAGAGGTTGTTAAGACATTGTGAACGGAACCACGAATGTAATTAACAGAATAATTGTGTTGTACATACACACGAAACTCCGATAATAATGATATTTTTGGACCACTTAAACGTAATTTATTAAGCTTCACATTTGTTATAAAACTCAGTTGAAAGAATGTTGCCCCCGGATAAATTTAAGGAACGCAACAATCATGTGAAATAGATATCTCAATATCAATTTGTTCTCTCTTCTCACGCACACAGCCGAAATGATATACAAATTTTTTGGACGTGTGGGAGTCTACAGGTGAAATTTTCAGCGATCATTAGTTACTCCGTCACGTGACCTAAAATGTTGATGATGGATTCGGATATGGATGTGAAGCGAAAGAAAACGAATGAGAATACAGAGATCAAAATAGAAGGACAATTCAACCTATGTAACATTACTAACGGTTACTATCATCTGTTTATGAACGCATAATGATGTTCTCGTACAAAAGAGCTTAGAGCGTGTTTGATTATTGTCTGGCAGATTTTATTCGACAGATTCTTACCCAGATTCTTACCCTGATTCGTTTCATCTACGAGGGTTTCAAGCCGCCCGACTTTCGACTGACCCTAACAACAGTGCCGCGAAAACTTTTGTTCATATCCTTACATCAAAGGTGGGACGCCGTAGCACTGTTCATGCGAACAGTGAAAGCAGTGCTAACTCGTGTTCATCAAACAAACCCATTGTGGTGTACCTAACTCGCACCCCATCAACTCCAAGAAGATATCGGTGTTCACACTTGTCAAGTCAAACAATATTTATGAACTCACCAGTATTTGCGGTTTGCAGTAGGTTTGTGACACAGTGAAGGCGCTATGTACTCGGATTTCGGAGCAACCCCTCGAATGACTCCTGAGTGCCAAAAGTAGACTTTTTAAGAGTGCAGTTGCACAGCACTTGCAGGAATCTGGCCATGGAGTAGACTTCGTGTTACCTATCAGACAGTGAACAAACACGCACTGGCTTTTTCCCAAACCGCCTGCTATGCACCGTACGGAACTATCAGTATGCCTTCAGAAACAGGTGTTGGTTAATCTGTCGCTAACCTGGTAATAAGTTACGTAGACCAAATAATCTTCTTATTCTCGTTCCCCTATCCTCGGTCGTTGTTTTCGCCCTACATTTGCATCCGTATCCGTCACCATTAATTTGAGTCACATTGTCGAATGACGACCCTCTTAGACTCATACGCTTCTAAACATCTGTATATCGTTTCGCGTGTTTGACTGATGAGAGCAAACGAAGTAGTGTTCAAGTATTCCAGTTACGCGACGATCTTTGTGTTCTTCTAATATGTTCTGTTACTCACTCAGGGTCAGTTAGTCAGTCTCCTAACAAGTTAAACTATCTGGTCTAATGAAATGGACAGGATTGCAACTTTCCGGTCGAGTACCCTAGTGAACGTCAGATGTTTGTTTTAACATGACACAGCAGTTTTCACGGTAATACGCCTACTGTGTATTCAAGTTGTAAACTGTTTTACCTTCAACTGACGCTGAAGAACACAATCAACTTCAGATTGTTAGATTGTACTCGCTAGGACCACAAGTGCTCAAAGTGGGATTTAAAATGCTTCTTGACGCTTAACATCACCTTTTTTAAAACTCAGCAGATGATGAAGCAATTGTTAGCTCCATCGCACACTTGTTTCCAGGTCACAAGCAATGCTCTTTGGGACGATGGCTGGGCAGATTAGAGTGTTATCACTTAAAGCAAAGGGTAATCAATGCAAATCTCTATTCAGATAAACTTGACGCGATCATCTCCACTGACGATATTTGCCGTGGATTGTCGTTTTGACGATTAGTATTAAGAAGCTTTATTAACGCGCTTACCAGTTCGGTAACAGTGCATATTTTCACATATTTGTGCTGATTTTCACCTCCTGGTCGCCTATATCAATAATACGTTCAACGAAAGTTTTTTATCGCCCACCTATGACCACTCTTGATGTTAAACAGAAGTGATACCTCATACCTGTCATAAGCTAAAATAATCGGATTTGTAATCCCACATTCTCAGCTCTCAACAAATCGAGCGATAACGCAATCCGAAGTAACCTGACAGCTAAAACGAGGATATTCGATTTGAACTCTATATGAATTGGGTGGAGGATGTCTACATGCCATCTGGCAAGCTTGTTGTACGGTGAGTTGTCCACGCACAAGATTGGCCTTAACGGGACACCACATTTATGTGTTTTTGGAGCACCTCTTAACTGTGGTGTGCGGGTTCCGGTTGGCTTCATCTGTCTGTATTGTAGTTCCGAGACTTACCCATGTAGTAGTAAGATTTGGAGTTTTCTTGATATTTGTTTCTCTACCAAAATGTTGTTATCAGCAGTACTACCCGTGCGAAATTTTCTTCCATCCATTAGGATATCTTCCATTTTTGACTCATAATCAACCTTGTTCATGATGACTGTGCCGGAACCCTTGTCTGACTGGAGGAAAACCATATCTTTCATTTCTTGCAGTTAAGAGGTGCTCCGAAAACATAATTGTGGTGTCCCGTTAAGGACAAGCTTGTGCAGGGACAACTCACCGTACCACAAGCTTGACAGATGGCTTGTAAACATCCCCCACCCAATCCGTCAGATGTTTACTCCTCACTGTATGAATTATACGTTAGAAATTAGCAAACAGTCATCAGGCGGGCAATTTCCTGGGGGAGTACATCTCTGGGAACATTGGTAAACTCGTCTACTTTGTAATGCTATGATAGACAATAAGTACAGTCTCGTGATGTGAATGTTTAAGTGGCCCAATTAGTATGTAACTGAACATATAAACAACAGAGTAGCCAGCTAGTGGAATCGAACACAACGAATGACAGCTTTTCTCTATTGTTTAATCACTTCATCCTTCAAGCCGGTAGTGCTTATCATCACGGATAACGTAAAAGTACGTTTAGTTCCTTATGGTCGGAAACTTGTGAATGGGCTTGAATGTTTCCCCAATCAGCAGTTTACAAAACCTCGCTTGTCTTCATCGCGGCTGAGTTCAAAGTCTTGTGAACTGGCCACCAAACTTGTTCCCTTATTATCTAGGTGATCACAGGATGAATAACTCAGAATGCCTCAAAGACAGTGAAAAACTAGTGATATATATTTTCTCTACAAATCTGTCTACCAGCTATCCAGCTAGGGATACCAGAGCATCAGTAGCGGTAAACCTTTTGGAGGGAATTATGTACCATTCTCTTTCCAGGTCCTCCCCACAATGAACAACTCAAATATCCCGTCGTCCATGAAAACAGGTATGCTGGCTTGTCACCCGTACCTATACACTAAACAGCTCATACTATAAGACTTCAAAGATGAGTCAGTGGGTCACCTACGGGAAGTAGGATGCCAATTTTCGAAGAAATATCCTACGTCACTACTCCAATTCTTAATGAACTTAGTAAAAATTGAGTCACTTGCTTATTTTTGGGCAGCTTTTCAGGGAATATTGGACACTTAACAAACAACCTCTTCAGATGACGGTATGTGTAAAACAAATTACCTAAATCTTAAGGTTAGCTCTGCTGTAAAATTGTATGAGGTACATAGAAATGACGGGTGACTAATGGATCATGCGTGCGAGTACAAGCATTTAAAGATCCCGCATTAAACCTCGTGATCAAACGCTGTTAAACATTGCGAAGACGATGGTCAAACTCATACATTAGATTGAAGGGCGGAAAATTGTGTGCGTTAAAATGTTGAAACTTGAATTCAACGAGGACGTGAAAAAAGGTCAGTGTTACAGCTGAACATATGCCTTTTTGGATTGTTACGGGAGTTTAAACATTTGGATACCTCAAAAAAAATACCGGAGAGCGATATCCTCAAGTGACTGGTATGCAAGCATTCATGAAAGGAGTGCTAAGATTGTGGTATGCTAGTAAGGACTTCTGACGAGAATCGAGAACGCTATTCCCCCTAATTCAGGCGAAGTACTGTTGGTATGATGATAACAGATCGAATAATGAATCAACGTACCATTTACATATCGAACTAAACGAACCCCAGGAGAATCATGGTTTGACTTGTATATGGGAATATTCACGGAAAGATATTGACAGCTTTTTCCTTTGGGAACGAAAGCGAAAGATATACCTCTTTTGTCCTATTTTGTGGTAGGTATTTGAGTGCAAAATTAAGCTTAGCCTCTGCAGTTATACGTATATGTATACACATATATCTCCCACTGATTAGGACTGAACGCTTAAGAGGATATTGGTTAGATATAGATTCTAAACGAGCAGGCTACTAGTGTGGTCGCAAACTTTGGTGGCTTTCGAAATTGGCGTTGAGAAAGTAGGCTGGTTTGGGGATGAAAACTTCCCAACGAAAATGCCAAGTTCAGCCAACAACCGAACATCAAGGGTGGGCTACTGTTCGGGCACAATTTAATACCAGTTACGGCCACCTGGCTGTTGAACACACCGCTTAATTTTGTTGTTACAGCTGGCTCGGTGGAGTTATCTAAAATTCGGCTCGATTGACACTACTGATATAGCTTACCAGTAGCAAAACGTGAGCGTGGTACTTCGTTCCTAAACAAACCACAATATAGCATCCAAATGCAATATAGAAACGAGACCCTTTGGAAAAAAGATGCTCGACCGAGCAACAGAGCTAGTTTAATTTATGTGGCAAGAAGTGGAAATCACACAAGCACTAATCCAGTCCATATGGGGAGCAATCAAGCATCAGTTGACCGACTACGAACATTCTGCACTCCTGGGACTTTTCAAATCAGACTACTTGATTTAACATTAAACTGTTAATGAGGTTATTTCTCATAAAACCGACAGAATATTTACAGCACCTGCATGATTTAGTCAATGGGTAGACGTTAACTGTTAGCAGTTTATTGACTATGAACTACATAGTCTTGTAACCAGTCGGGTTTTTATCTGCAACCACCGCCAGAGTGAGTTTGTGCGATTAAAAGTCAGGTGTCGTAAACAATTGTTCATCTAGTTACCCTCCGTTCTTGGATCACTAAACCTTATAACCTTTAACCTGTAATTCCTGACAGTTTGGAAAGACAGTATGAACTTATATCAACGAAGTCAGTTTAGTTTGCGAATCATACGACATTAAGCGATATATAAGTCGTCATATACGTTTCGGAACTCTGGATCATTCTTTTAGTTCATTCTGTTGGTGTCAACTTCTGGTTGAGTAATAGATGGGGTTCATGTTGTTAGATTTACGGTTCATTTCGCAATTGGGAGATGAAGGATATGCTGCTTTTCAGCGTTTGAAATAGGCAGAGATGTGTGAAAGTTGGAGTATTTAATGATCATAAATTCAAAATTGGGTTATTTGGTATCATTTGAACACATCCTGAGGTTGGTTGCTGTGTACACTCTGTATAAGTGTTTTCGTTTTAACTTGATTCATTAAGCAGGCCCACAGTAAATAGAGTTTCCCTGAAAAGTTTCGGATTAAAAACTACACTTTTGTACACCGGAATAACATCATTGTGAATATCCTCTGACAGCGGGTGAATCAACCGATTGGAAATTGACTTGCCAACACTACACTGTATTAGGGAAATGTTGTCTGGTGGATTAAAAATCATAAAATGCAAACTGGAAATCCAACCTGAGACAAAAAAAGGACACAATGAAAGGATATTCCCGATTCGGAAATTAAAAAAATCTATTCCTTGATCCCACCCAAGAAGTCAGATAGGCAGCTCTGAAGCGATGAACGCCTCCGCAGGGATATCAGGAAAACCAGCTGCTAGTGACAAATTCAGACAAGGTTTTTTATGGATTAATTTTTCGAGAATTCTAATACTCTCATGAAAATCTTTTCAAGTTCGTTTTATGATTTTCAGACTTTCCTAAGCCAATATGCACTTAAATAATGACTACTTTCGTAAAACAGCAGGCGAGAGTCATTCGTGTGTCTGGAAAATAAATTTAAGTTAATTTTATTACGTCAAAGTATCTGTATTGAAAAACTGCGCCCACTACCACATACAAGGTTTGAAAATCCTGGATCCGTATTAGGTGTGAAACGGATAATCGTGTTTCCCTTGCTGTATTTCACGCGACATTTGTCACCAGTTTTGTTCTTATGTCAAATGAAATATTCAGCAGGATATGATATTTTTTGATTGACTATTCTCCCGAGAATTAGCATGAGAATTTTGTGTTTACCTTTCTAGTTCCTGATACACTGCAGTAGAACTTAATGTTTCGATCTCCAGCAGTACAAACGTTCCTACATCTGAGATCAGCAGCATGTACAGACTGAAATATTTGCGTGATAACACATCGTTGCAAACGAACTTAGGAATTCTGCAAGTAGAAGTGGAAAGAATTAGTCGTCGAGCTTACCATAAAATCATTTACATCATTAGTCTAATCTACTCCCATGATAATAGACAAATGATATGTTTTTACGCAGCTCCCATATTTGTGGCAGTTGTTGATTGATTTTTGTGCGGCTGCAATGCAAAAAGACTTGTTTAACGATAAGACTTTTTAATGTAGTTAACAAGATTTTTCAGCCCAATTTTCATACAGACCCTAGGGTACAAAGTACTGTAGCCAAATTTCACCATCTTACTAGACACAGAAATTCAGTAGTATTTTACGTGTAAGTATTGTACACCTTGCTTCTGGTGGGATTTCGTTTCAAGGTTGATAATGTTCTGTTCAGAATCGATATTATTCACAGGTAGAGGAGAGCTTAGCTGACGAAATTTTGAATAGTCTACGACTAACATCTGGTGTTCCAATCTACATACCTACTCAAGATTAACACTAGGAAGTGCAAGCATCTAACTCCTTTACGACATACAACACTTTTTCAAGTTGACCATCACTCACAGTTGATCGCAGTCTTCGCATTCAGATAGACTTTCCAGCCAGCCTCTTTCGAAAAGAAGCACTAGACTCGAGTTTCGCTCTCATTGGAGCTAATCAGTAGTGCATATCCTTGCCACGGCCGAGACGATCGGGCAACCTGATCATTGCTCACAAGCGAGAGTGGTTGAGCGTTCAGATTTGATGATTCGGTCGTGCCTAATGTGAGGTCAATGGCGCAGTGGTTAACACGGTTGCCTCATGATTGGAATGTCCGGAGTTCAAATCCCGGCCGTGGCAAGGATATGCACTACTGACGAGCTCTAATGAGAGCGAAACTCGAGTCTAGTGCTTCTTTTCGAAAGAGGCTGGCTGGAAAGTCTATCTGAATGCGAACGCTGCAATCAAATGTGAGTGATGGTCAACTTGAAAATAAACCAAATCCCCGACTACTCATTAGTAACATACAACACTGTTAAGAACCACTGCAAGTCTAAACGAGTGTTTCCTATAGGACTATTTCCCACCGTTATACACACTGTCAACAGATAGGCACACTCAAGTCAGTTTTGAGAGACCCAGCTGTTGGTCCAAGTGATTTACTCGCAATTGCAAAAATATTGGTTTATTCCTCTAATCAAAAGTAATATACTTTTCTACATATTTTTAATTAACACGGACATGTGCGCAATTTGTGTGGCGTTCTGCGAAACGGTCTTCCGTATAACCTCTTTCCTACGGTTGTCTTCCAGCATTTCTGTAACCAGCTTGGCCGTATTCGATAAGGTACATAGGCAACTCGCGAAGAAAATTTGAGTGAACAGTATTCTCCTGATCTGATTCGTAGGACTAACAGTACACAAGAATACTTTCATGCACCCTTCCACAATTACTTGGAAAGTGAAGAGAAAGGAATAAGACAGTCACACTGGATCATACAGAAGTCATACTTAAGACTAAACGAAGGTTCCAGGAAGAATCTGTTGTGTCCGTCGGGCTTTTAAGGTGTAATAACTCAGCTACAGCAAGTGTGAGGCAATTTGCCTCGAAATTTTCATCTGTGATTTTTATAAATAAAACATTATAGAAAAATCATTCACACCACCTTCAGATTTTTAAGGCTCATCAATGACAAGTTATCGACCTTTATTTCTGCGCGTGCTTTTTTCACTAGCCGAAAGTGACCAGTCAGTTGTCATTGGACTGCATAGTGGTGAGCATTCATTGTGGCCGGAAATGAGGCCATGACATGATGTCGCAGGCAGCTTGCTTCATTTATCACCAGCTGCAGTTATTTTCACCTGTGTGCAAATGGTGTGGTTGAGTCCCAAGTGTGCTTGTTGCTGAAGAGATCCAATTTCTCCAAACAACCTTCCATCGCTTTGCTGTTAGTCATCGGAACAACTTAAAGTAAAATTTACGGTAGAACTGTTAATGATCTGTTCAACTATAGTTTGTTCCTATCTCAAACACATTTTGCCAAATAGACACGTACGATAACACGTACGATAACAGACATAAACGTTTCACTTCGCGGTTCATATTGTGATTAGTAGAATACAGCCCATGACTCAAATTATGAATATCTAACAACTGCCCATGAGTAGTAACTTTATTAGAGATAGTCAACATGGCAGTTGTTTGGAGTAGTGCAGCCAGTAATTTTACAGGTTACCACTTTCTGTGCACAGTTTCAAAGGTTGAGGATGTTTTACAGCCAATGCCTGGTTCAAACCTGAGTCCAGCTGTAGAACTCCATCGATAACAACAAGGTCTACTAATATTTCATGGCTAACAAATCAAAGACGGTAAATTAGACAATTACTTCCAACCTTCTTAAACAATGTTTCCGTCAGCTTTTCAGTCCTCCCACAGCTTATCTATACTAAGCCCGTTCTATCCATTCATGCGGTAATCGGTTGCTTCGTTGGTAAGTCTAACAGGACGTGACTCTGGCAGCGGCTTCAGTACGTGAGCCGTAAATTCGGGCTGCGCGGCTGTATGAATCAATCACTGTTATTCCGAGAGAGCAACCATCATTCGGTAGCAAGGCGCGCATTCTAAAACCTTTCGGAATCATGAGCAACGTAGAATGTCGCGACAAGATTGCTTGACAGTTCATAGTATAATTACAAATGAAGGGTTGATTACAGAGTCAATGAATAATAGCATACTGTTAAAAGGGGCCATGCTAAATTGGATCAAAAGCCTGAAGACGCCAACAACTTCAAGTTTCAATGGTCCCCATGAATGCACATAAAACTTGGTGAATTCTCTGTTGTAGAGCGTAGTATATGCCACGAGGCAGTGTATTTTCCTAACCTACTGCAAGCTGAAGGATCCCGCTTCTATCAGTTGGCTAGGATCATGGAGATGCATATTTGGCCTAGATTCATACAACGGGAAAGTATTTTGTAAAGTTGCCGACCTGTTCGTATAGATGTTGATATTAGAGACGTAAATTCGGAAGACAAACACACTTTGGTTGCGGTTACTTCAACGAATGATTGGATATGACGTTGAAAACATTTCCAATACTGACGAAACCGTCCTGTATTACCAACATTTACCGAATGGAGTCGTCGTTAAAAGTTGCAATTTTATCTTTAAATACAAAGAATCGAAAGAAAGGTTGACGGTATTGCTTTATGAGAGTATGGACGGGGAGAGTCACAGCCCTGAATTATCAGGCACCATCAGTGACTACGTTGCTTCCGCAGATTAGATTCGAAATAGTTCCGTGGCTGTCGCAAACAATCAGAATTTCAGGAAGGACTTTTATTCTAAATCGGTTTGGTTGATTTAAATCACAGACTGGTGCTTCATTGGAGCTGGATTTTATTAATACCATTTACTTTCTACAAAGCTGACAGCGTCTGTATCAAATTTCTACCAGCTAGATGGCAAAATAAATGCATTCTGGGGTTAGTTGGTGCTTTAAATGTTAATTTTAAGGGTTGCAACCGGAGCATGTCATATTGGGACTTGAAAGAGAACTTCAAGGTGAAGTGATTGCCCACCTTCATATTCTTCAGCCGATGCACTTTATCAAACGAGTCTGGCTTGGTGTGCATCCTGATATCGTTGGTAAAGCTTTTCGTAAGGCGCAATTTATATTAAGACCAAATGCGATCGTGTTGTTTTTCTGTATTACGTTTCTTCAGACAATTAGCATTATTTAGAGGAGGGTGAGTGTGGTGAACATACAGTTCGAAGATATACGTTCCGTGTTGTTGTGCTCAGTAGTGTTTTGCACTTCTTATCCGATCTTCATCCTATATAGTTAAATTCTAATTACAACAGAACTGCTCCCACGTTTACCTCACTTTCTTGAAGGCAATTTTGCCCGGATGATTGGGCGTCTTTCAGAGGATTAACATGAAAACGTATTACCCATAATTGATTGAGAACCTTTGATGTCCATTCGGCAACACATTTTGTTCGCCCCCGGCCAGTCTATCATTATCGCCAGTGATTTAGCGAACATGTCGTTAGGTATCTTTCATGTGCCCTCATCAACTGTACGCCCCCGGCGAACGATGGAGACGACGGCACGGAAGAAACTGCCGGTACATCCCTGAGAATTGAAACATTCCTGTCATACACAAAACATGTACTACATAAAAAGTTTTACTCTACATCCAGGGCATTGTCTTGAGATGATAGTATCGTTTAGTACATAATCAAAGGCGCTTGTTAACTATTGCCGTTGACCACGTTAATTTCTTCTTGTGGGGAATAAGTGAACAGCCTTCTTGAGGCGGAGTGTTAGGGCTTGTGCTCTCATCTTTGGACGACGATACTTCGCACCTATCGAAATGTGCATAAAATTTTCAGCAGCGCCGTTGGATTGAGGATGTCTCGGTGCAGTTAGCAAATGTCGACATCCTATTTTTTTCTGCCAGCTTTTAAACTTCTGTTCAGTGAACTGAATGTGATCGTTAGTGACCAACGCAAATGGTACCCCTTCCCGACCAATTGCTTTTTTGCAACGCAATCAGACTGATATCCGCAGTTGCTGACGATCCACAATAACATCCCGGCTGAAGCAAATGTGAATCAAGGACAATCAAAACAGCCATATCTGTTAGCTGGAATTCCCTGGTGTAATGCGTATTGCGCACAAGGAATACATTTCCAGGTCGGAACTGTGAGGCGTGCCAAACGATGTCTGTTTTAATCGCACCCCCCCCCCGGGCTAATTTCTCTCCGCTGGAAGAATCTTTGGTCATAGAGCATCAAGTAGAATCCGTAACTATTGTTCCAGAGATGCTTCACCCGATGAATAATGCTTCGGAGTCGCTGGGTTAGCTGTTCACTGGTCGACCCGCAGAAGGACATCGGTCGTTTCCTTAATTTTAAAATCTTTCAATTTCTGTAACGCCCTATTGACGGTGCCCACGTGTCTTTCCACTTGGCCGTTAAACTGTGAGCAATAAATGGGCCAGAATACATGATGAATGCTACTGCTGATGTAACATGCTGTGAATTCCACTAAAATGAACTGTGGCCCATTGCACCTCAATAACACTTTCGGAACACCCAAACGAGCGAGTATTCGTGGATGATAAGGAATGATTGTCATCGTTGAGGTCATTCGTATTGGCAAGAATTCCGGCCACTTTGAATGCAAATCGACCGCCAATAAGAGAGCCCGTTTGACAGGCCCGTAGGATCAAAGTGATCCCAAGCCCACGGTTTGTCAGCCGTGAGCTGTGAGTACAGTTCAGACTTGATGGGTCGTTTACCTTTCGCAGATTTGCTTGTTAAAACTACATTTTTGACTTGACTATGGATTTTCGGACGAACCGAGTGAGGCCAACGCTGAACTTCCCCCTCAGATATGTTTTCCGTCCGGTCAACCGGTCTTTGGCAGTATGGTCATTGTCGACCCTGATCCTACTTCCGTCATCAAAATACTCAAATTCTGCACTCAGCTTTCTAGAAGCTATAACCAACTAGCTACGGATTCAGCTGTGAGTGTAGTATCACAGTCGTTATCTAAAAAGGCATACGTTCCAGATGTCTCGACTACCCCTATTAATCTGACGGACAAAAACCCTAGGTGAACCCCTCTACCATGAAAACAGGTGCTTCCGCAGATTGACCCCCTTACTTCAAGTTCAGCTTCGAGGACGCCAGGGACGTGTGCATCACGGTGTGATGTCACCGTTTACATAGAGGCCGTAAACACTGCACACGGGCTCTGTAATACATGGGTGTTTGGTTTGGTAATAAACAAAAAAGCACCGTTTACACTCCACTGGAACCACTGGCATGCTTTCAAGTCACCGACATTTCGGCAAATCGTGATCATCATCATATACTACACATCTGTGCTTCGTATTCGCCGATCAGACGACGTTTGACACACGGCGTATCCGTTGAGACTCCTCGCGGAAGCATGAGGTCTCTTTTGGCCGGTGTGGCTCTGGAATGACCAAGTGGTGGACTGACCGGGCAGGTTGTTGGAAACCGAAATTCGTCTTTCCATAAGCCCAAGAAAGTCGTTGAAAGGATGCTCTCTATCAATCGGCTACCTCCGTCCATCTCTCTTGCATTGGACGAGGATTTATATCGAAGATGCTGGAAAGTTTGGCGTGGGCAATTCGACTCGGATGGATGGAGGGCAACTTCAACTAACACCCCTTCATCTGAGTGGCCAAACGTCGGAGGCCGTCATTGTCTACTACGGCGTGCTTTGCTCCATTAAACACGTCCTGAAACACATCATGAGGTCTTTTGAACCATCGCTTTAATATTAAGGTTGTCTGGGTAAATCCTACTTCGTTGGGCAGCAATGCGCAATGTATGATTGCTGCTTCAGCTCGGTCTTTTCAAGAGTACATCAGGTAAGACAACTCCTGACCCTCGTCTTTTAATCTGTTGGTTACTCCAAGTTACATATAACGTTGTAAAGTTTCAGGGGTGATCTTCGAAAAAGTTCCAGTTTAGGCCTTGGCAGGCTTTCACTATGTTGTGCATACACCCTTCTATGGAGGTGACTTGGAACCCATAAACATCAGTTCATATGACGAAAACATTTCCATCAGTCCTTCTTGATGACCTTCAGCCTTGCGGATCGCAAGTCTCCTCGTCAACCTTATGTAAAATTCCAACTGTGACTTCATAAACCTCAACTTCTCTCCTTTTAGACGCATTTTTATTCGAAAGAGATATCCTCCGTCACCAAATGTTGTCTGAGTGAACACTGAGTTATAGAGGAGATAAAGTTAATGGGTTCACATGCACTTTCTGTCCTCTCTGACCCGGAGGCCCCGTCTTTATGGCTATCCCTCGGCATGGTCCCAGCTTACCTACGGGAACATGGATTATACGGTACGATGTTGTCAAGCGACTGTGCAAACAGAGCGGAGTTGAACGACTTTGGAGCGGAGCCGGCCCGGATCCAGTCGCTTCAATCGTTCTAAAAACCAGCTAGCCAAATCAGATGCGTTGGCCTAGGGCATTAGATTTTCGTGAATGTATTCTGCGCTCCGCTTTACGGGTGCTTTTCCCCAATTTGAATACCACGCTTAAGTCATGTACGTTATTCCGCCAAAGAAACCGGCATATACTTGGTCATAAAAATAATGAGTAGTCATGGAACGGGTGGCGATTTATGTTCCCAAGCCTGGAATTTTGATGGCCTAGCA
This sequence comes from Paragonimus westermani, assembly GCA_008508345.1. NCBI lineage: Eukaryota > Metazoa > Platyhelminthes > Trematoda > Plagiorchiida > Troglotrematidae > Paragonimus > Paragonimus westermani. Next base: position 348,312 of record QNGE01000161.1, on the reverse strand, counting down.
AAATGGCTTTATGAAATAACAATACGGCCCGACAAACCTATAGGTATTTTCAGACAAGGCTACTGCGATGTTACATATAGATGAGTTGTTTGCAGCATTTCACCCGGGTTCTTTCGGAAAGCCTTTGTTTCCTCTACTCAAAGACTGCTGTTGTCGAAACTTAAAATCTTAGAGGCGTCCGTCAAGGTCATACCATGGGTTCAAGAATAAGTTCGCAGCAGAAGTGTGTACGTGCAACTTGAGAGAGCCTAGTCGAATCTTGCGGCGGCTGACAGTAGAGCACCGCAGGAGATCCACTGTCTTCTTGACCTGCGGTAATGACAGTGCAGAATTCAAATGGCCCTCGCCTTATACTCGCGGGTGACATGAAGAAGGTAGGATGTTCCACGGAAAGCTCCATGCAAAAGAGTCCCGAGTAAGTAAGTCAATGGACTGTACAGGTAGAGCTGCCACTTAATGGTACCACGTGTAAGTAGCTGCTCCGGACTGAAGTTAATGGAGTAAGTGGGCACAGTGGGAAACATAGCATGATGATGAACATAGGGCACGTTGAATAAGTAAGGAGGACAAGACAGGTTCCCATTCTAGTTTTCTTCCCAACTAAAATTGGATTTGGAAAGAGCCCTGAGAATGAATGAAAACTTCGAGATATAGGGCTCCGCCGAACCCTATACGGAGAAAGGAGCTTAGCGGGGAAATGATCGTCCGTCAACGTGCTGGGGATATACTGGGTGGAAAATGAAACTTACCCGCAACAGTATAAACTCAGAAAATAAGATCGCTGATCACTGAAGCCACCACAATACCGGAGGTGCACAACATGACTGAGGACAATTTGTTAAGGATTGGTCGGTATGTGAGGTGGTTGGTTCTAACTTCACCCCTGACGTTTTCTGCTACCTTGGCGTGGTGGTGAGGCTCGTGTGTTGTTCTGATCCGGAGGATTGTGCTGATTGAGACTTCGGTCCTTTCAGGTTCGACCTTGCCAGATTGGCCAAATGGGAGCAGCCAGACATAAAGCAGACACGTTCGTTGTGCGTGGTGACTGTGTGTTGTGGCTTCGTTGGACAAGATGCTTGTTTTTGCACGGACTGACTGTCTGTCTGTCTGCTAGGATCGTGTGTACAGTATTGCTGCTCCTGTGAGTGAGTGCTGGATTTGTTTTGACATGGCTGTCGATCCTCTCTTTGGTAGTTGATGCTGCCGCGTGTACGTGTGTGTGGGTCACATGCTGTCTTGTGGTTCGGGCTTTTTGCAAAGGTTGAGGGCTCTACTCGCTCTCCTGCACAGGGCTGGGGGTCCTGACAGTATCCAAAGCCCATACATACAATGATCATACAAAATTAACCAAATACCATACTGCATCGGCCGTCGCACAAGATAAACCGGGTCGCCCTATCTGCTACACATGACAGGGTGGATAGGCGAAAATATGCTACTGCCAGACACACCCTGATACTTCCTCCCAACCACGAGCCCCCGAGCAGATAATGCTCACTTAGGTTTCGGTGCCCAAACTGAGACGGGCTCGAGGAAGCATGACGCTTACGATTGGGACGTGAAACGTGCAAACGCTTCTGGATCGACGCAGCGCCACAGAACGACCGGAACGACGCACCGCCCTGATCGCGATGGAACTGCGCCGATATAGAAAAGGCGCAGCAGCCCTGTGTGAGACAAGGGTTGCAGACTAAGGTAAGTTGTGGGAAGCATGTGCTGGGTACACGTTCTACTGGATATGTTACCCGGCAGGCAGTGTTTGGGTGCATGGTGTCTGTTTTGCAGTCGCCGATCGCATCAATCCTTTGTTCATAGACAAACCGCAAGGCATCAGCCCTCAAATGCTGTCGATGCGCCTGCGACTCGGTCGAGGTAAGTGTGCTATAGTTATTAGTGTTTATGGTCCAACTATGTGTCACACTGAGGATACGAAGGACCAGTTCTATGATCAGCTGTCCACGACAATCCGGTCGGCGCCGGTGAGTGTCTGACCGTTTGTTCTGAGCGACTTGAACGCTCGAGTTGAGCGCTACTCGTTAGCTTGGCCGAGAGTCCTGAGACCGTACGGCATAGGTTCAGTCAACGAGAACGGTGATCGTCTGCTGCACCTGTGTGCTACTCACGAGCTAGCTATCGCAAACACACGATTCCAGCTGGATGCGAGCGACATCACGACGTGGACTCATCCACGGAGAGGTCACCACCATCTTCTCGACTATGTGCTTGTGTGGCAGCGCGACATTCATGAAGTGCACATCACGCGGTTGATGTGCGGCGCTGAATGTAGCATGAATCATAAGCTGGTCAGGACCAAATTGCTTATTCGTGTATGTAAGCAAGTTGGATATCAGAGGGTTGGAGATTTGAGAGACGAAGACTGCCTTCCAAAGTGCAGTCGTCGCCCATCTGCAAAAAGCTCCTGTACCCATTACCCCCGATGGTATGTGGCAACAACTAAAGAAACAGAACACGGCAGCAGCCAACGGAACGCTCGGAGTGGAGCGCAAGAAACGCCCGGACTAGATCGGTGATAACGACGTGGCTATCTGCAAATTGGCACGAGAGAAGAATGCTGCGTTCGCTACAACCGCAATGGACCCGGTCAACGGAGCGAAGAAGACTAGGTTCTGGAGTATCCGCCGTCAACTGGCCAAGCATGTTTGCGGAATTAAGGACAACTGGTGAAGGAAACAGAGCGAGCGCATGCAGGGTTTCGCAGATCGTCGGCAACACAAAGAGTTTTCCTATTCGCTTAAAGCGATCTTCGGTCCACCTAGCCAGTCTACCAAGGCGGTGGTGCACGTGGACACCGGCTATTCTTGCACCTAGCCGGAGAACATCATGAGAATATGGCGCAAACACTTCGGCAGCCTGCTAAACCGCCCTGCTACCGTTGATTGGGTGACTGTGAACAGTCTGCCGCAACAGGACGTCAAATCTTCGCTTGCTGTCGCCTCAGGTCTGATGGAGATGCAAAGGGCGATTGGTCAACTGCTCAACGGGAAGGCTGCAGCCGGGGATGGGCTGCCAGGTGAGATCCTGTAGAATGGCGAGCCGGCGTTGGAACGCTCTCTGCTCCAGCCGGTTTACTCCATTTGGGAGCACGAGGCGATGCCGCAAGACTTCAAGGACTCCATTATCGTGCCCTTGTTCAAAGGCAAGGGCAGCAAAAAATGCGCCGACAGCTACCGGGGTATTGTCCTTCTGAGGTGTGCAGGCAAGGTACATGCCAAAATCCTCCTGAACCGACTAAATGCGACCGTTGTGGAGGCTAACTTTTCCGAGGAGCAGTGTGGATTCCGGGCGTGTCGGAGTAAGATCGACCTTTTGGTTGCGGCTCGATAGCTTCAGGAGAAGTGCCTGGAACAGAATCAACCCGTGTGTGCCCTGTTCGTGGACTTCACCAAGGCGTTCGATTCCGTGAGCCGCGAGGCGTTGTGGACGGTGTTTGGTAAGTTTGGATGTCCATGTAAGTTCGTCAATATGGTTAGACTGTTGCATGTGGGCATGAAGGCGAAGGTGCAATCGTGTAGATCGACCTCTGATCATTTCGGCATTGTCACTGGCGTAAAGCAGGGTTGTGTTCTAGCCCCAGCCCTAATCAGCTTATACTTGACTGCCGTAGTAACAGCTGCTTTTCAGAACTTCGGAGAGGATGGTGTTGATGTGGAGTACCACATCAACGGCCGGTTGTTGAATATCCGACGTTCCGGCGCCCAAACCGGCTACAGACCTCATCGATGCGCATGCTTCTGTTCGCAGACGACAGCGCATTGCTATCACACCGTTAATAAGAGTTGTAACGTCTGGTTACGGCCTTCGCTTCTGCAACGTCGAAGTTTGGGTTGAACATCAACACAGGTAAGACGTTTTCGTTCTTTCAGCCCTCTCCTGGTGGAGGTGCTTCTTGTGTACCTCCACCCCAAATTAGCATCGCTGGAAACATTGGGAATAACCGCGGGGATTTCTGCTGCTTTCGTAGCAACTTGTCGACAGATTTGTCCCTGGACCGCGAGCTGAGAGCGCGTGTGGCGAAGACCAATGTTGCTGTCGGAAGTCTTACAAGGTGTGTCTGGAAAAATCACAGTCTGAAGTTGGCCACTGAGTTGTGTGTCTACCGCTTAATGGTGCTGTTTATGCTGCTGTAAGGCAGTGAGACGTGGACATTGTATCAACAGAAAGTGAGCTATCTGAGCCGCTTCCATGTGAGGTGTCCGAGGCGCATCTTGAGTATTCGGTGGTCGGACATAATTCCGAACACGGAGGTACCGCGGGGAGTGGGCATGAATGAGACAGAAGCCATGTTGATGCTGAATCAACTCCGCTGGCCCGGTCACGTCCGTCGGATGGGCGATGACCGTATCCCGAAGCAGGTTTTCCGTGGACAAGTGAAAGCAGGTAAGTGAAATCCCGGTGGTCAGAGGCGGAGGTACCGGGATGTTGTGCAGGTAAGTCTTTGATGTTGTGACCTTGAGTTTAAATGATGGAAAGATTTGGCGTTGAACCGGACGACGTGGAGGAATACGGTTCGGGCGGACGTCCGAAAGTTCAGCGGGCAATTATTACACGGTCGCGATCGGAAGTGTGCGGTACACAATGGAACCATCGGTGCCATAGATCCCGGTGGCGTGATTAGGTGGCGCTGCGATGTGTGCGTCCGCGAATGCGCTGTCTGCTTGGGATTAGTAGGTCACCAACGTACTCATAGTACACCGTCGGCGAAGAGGCGACGAATACGTGAGGCCCAGATAGGTCATATCAGTGCATTCATTCTACTTCTGTCAATGACCGCATCGGCAAACAGCCTGGTCGTTGACAATTAACCCGCTCTTCTTTTCAGAAACTTGAGTGTCTGTGGTCGTCCATCCACTTTTCTTCGGCTTTGTTGGTGTATTGTACGATGAATGGTCTGTCTGGCTTTGCATCGTTCAGTGGGTAATTTTCTACGCATCCCTATCGTCTCTGGAATGCACTAGCCTGTACTCCTATACTGCAATGCTTCTCGTATCACACTTCATAAATCAATCTTCCCAGTCTTGATCTCGTCATTGTAGCCCCCCTCTGTTTAGTTTCCGAGAGATGAGGGTTTCCTTTCCTCATTAGCCAATCAAGTGGCTAACCAGCATTGGCCCGCTGGACACAAAAGCCCCAATGGCACACTTTCCGGTCTTATTTCTTCGGTTTTACACTGAATAGGTTGTGTGCGTGTGGAATTGCAAGTGGCGTAGCGCATGCAAATTGCAGTGATGGAAAAACACAGGCGTCCTTTAGCTTCGGCCACTGTGACAGTCTAATCTGAATCGTATGCCGGCAACCATAACTCCACCAAATCAACGATTGTTTCTGTCACCTAGAATGCCTCACGATTACAACTGCGTGGTAAGTTTCGGAGTTCCGGGTATATCCATTCCGACAGAGATTCCAAAACTCAGCGCACGAAGCCGAACCCAGTGTCGGATGTACATTTCGATGGCGCTTCATCCCCCAGCGGTGACCCAACGAAGTGAGGGCTGGATGATGGCGCTGTTACTGATAGTACACGCCAGCACATTCAACGGCTGTGATCAACGGGCTGGACAGGGTGACGCGCCGAAGGCGCCAGATGTTGTAGCATCAACTGAGAAGCGGTTGAATCTGGACATACACACAGAATGGTTTTATCCCCAACGGTCTACGGTTTAAAAATTGGGCAAGCTTGGCGGGCGCTTGATGGTCAGTGGTTTTGGAGTTTATCACTGCGAACAAGCGGGTGGAACTTTAACCACGTAAGTAGCAGTTGGTGAGCCGTAGCTTTTGGATAGAGTGAGAAAGCCTAGCCGTGGTTCGTGTATGTTGAACACCTAGCTCACCACTGACGGAGGACAGGGAGATTCTGGCAATGCCTACGCAAGTGCCCACTAGTGTTGGAAGGGTGCTTCTCCCTGGAGACTTTAATGGACCACAGGTAGACTGGGTGGTGCTCTGAATGGTTTACTCGGGTAGAGACCGCTGCAACTCTTACACTCCAAGGCACCAGTACAGCGCATGCAGCAAGTGACGAGACTGAAAATTGGTCAGCACGCCACGGCGCTACATTTGGTTACCATCTAGTTGCCCAGTGACACTCAGCAAGTAATAGTGTGGGCGTCGGGAAGCAAAAGATGATCGGGGTACACTTGAATTTGGACTAAGTGTAAGAAGGGTTGAATCACCGGGCTCGTGTCGCAGAAGTCCCCGTAGCCTGAAGGTGCAGACGCTTTGTAAGACAGTCACTAAGGTTGATTAAGTACCTTGCGGAAAAAGCGAGGGTCCTGGTTTGGCCAATATTAGAAGTAGTCTGAGGACGTTAATGAAGGTTGCCGCTCACACGCGGAGAGTAGCACGAAATGGTGCCCAACCCTATTGTAGGAGTGGAGCAAACAATGATCGGTCAAGAAAACGTGGTGCCCGAAATGGAATTAAACAGACCGGCAGCCAGAAGATTCACCGACGGTATCCTGCCGCCAAAACAAGTATAGGATCGATAAAAAATTAATGCCACCTCAAATATGAGGCGGGAGACAAAGAATAAACAGGGTGTCGCTGCGCGGATAAGTGAGTAACAAGTTGGGGCCTTGTTCAATTTCTCTCAGCGTGTTCACATTTCGTACCTTGGAGGAGAGCTTGAGTATGAGAACAACCCGAGGGAAATGGAAGTAAGGATGTTCGGTTGTGGTTGGATAAACTCCGAGTCAGTAAGACAGTGGGGACGGATGGAGTAAGCCCGGCCATTAACAAACCGGTGGCTGAGATATTTGCCGATCCACTTTCTGGCCTCTCCACTAGGTCACCGGAAACGGCTTGCCAAACGGAGAACTGCAAGCTAGCCATGGTTGCTAAAATCCACGAATAAGCCTCAGGGCTGCGCTTTGCATTTGTAAGAGCCTGACAAATACATGCACCCACAGAAAAAACGTCCAACCTAGCGCTTGGACTGCGGCTCCTTGATGGGGAAACTTATTCCGAACTTCAAGTGACTGCCAGGATGTTCAACGAATAGTATCCAGCGGCCCGCAATATGACTCCGTTAATATGACATGCGATTCTGACGCGGTGAAAATTCCAATACCCACTACTGACAACCGACATTTCCGTGTTCGATGTTCAGGAACTGCAGTTAAAATAAATCCTTATAGTACAATGGGGTCAGACACGATCCATCCCTGGATCCCCGAATCTGTTTAAGCAGGCAATTTTAACGGGTGCTTCTCCCGAGACGTGGAAATTAGTCACACCCATACATAAATCAGGCGATTAACCTCACCTGCCAGCTGTCTGCCGACCAGACACTCCTGCAATCTAGGAAACTTAATGGTGGTTCTGGTTGAGCACGCCATCCCTAAGCATTTCCTCTCTACTAGCCTCTCATTCCCTACTTAGCATGGGCTTTTTACCTCGACCGGTCATGCACGGCCGGCATTTTAAGTTACACGGATAGACTGACATGGGCCAAAGACAATGGCCACATCACAGACGTTATCGTCTTCGAACTATCCAAAGCCTTTGACCGTGTCTCACACAGACCTCTTGTACATCATCTAGAAGCTTAGGGGATCCAACGAGTGTTCTGTGGTAGATTACATCATCTCTTGGAGACAAAACTTAAGAGCAAAAACCGAATTCAACCTTTCGTCCCCACCCCTGACCTCCACTGGATTTCGATAAGGATCCGCAGATTTTCCGCTGTTGCTTTTGATGTCCACCAGTGACCTCCCCGGCCTTAGTTCCAGTAATTCTCCCCCCTCGTGCTGACTGCTTGAAAACTTGGAACGCTTCTGATCCTAATGCAATGCAGATTGACCTCCACCGTATTGAGTGCCGGTCAGATGATCGGGGTCTGCCTCCAAACGAGAGTAGGTGTGTGTGCATACCGCTCAGAAGCAACTCTAGAGACCTATCTCTGATATATGGTGCACAAAATTGGGAAGATATCGTGGAATTTGACCTTAAAGTGAACCTAGGAATTTTGCTGTCATCCGAATTAACCTCTTCTCTTTACCATTAGATGATCGTCATTAAAGTATTTCGGAATGTTGAAATGACGAAACGAAGCTATCCTCGCGTAGACACCTGTGCTGCAAACGCTTTGGGAAGTGAATATGGCAATACTTCTTGAGTACGCTATTCAAGTCATAAACACCGGTTTGAAAAATGACTCAGGTCAATGTGCGTGTCCAGCTAGTAGCCACCGAAATGGTCACCGGCTTGAAGTTCTTGATACTCATCCACTTGGGTCCCGAAGACTGCGGTGACTTTATCCTGGCAGTTTTCCTTAGTAGAAGACGCGTGCAGCAATTATGTTTTTCGTACTTCCTGCAACCACAGTTGGGCTACATTCTGCCTGGGATGACGGCCTTTCAGTTCGACGGAAAACCACTGGACATCCAAACGGACAAATTGACTGAACTCGGATGACCTCGGCCTCCATCATCAAACCCGTATACAAATCGCTGGAAATCACTGAAACAGTTGAAAGAGACCATCAGGCAAGACTTCTCGGTGATGGATTGCATGAGCTTTTCACTCTGTTGTTTAATTTCGCCCTCAAGAAAGCCATAATCTCAAATGACTGGGAAAAGGTAGCGGTTATGCCCATCCGTAAGTGGATGGATGAAACACGAAATGGGATACTGCGGTGGAAATCTGCCTGTATCACTCTTTATCCAAACCTTGACAGTGCAGAAGGTCTGACGAGGAGCCAACCTAAATGAGCAAGTTCCCACTGTCTCTTCAAGTCTCTGTCACCAATCTCGATATAAAGAAATTGAACAAGTGTTTCTCTTGCAGTGAGTTACACTTACGATCACCTTGCCGATTTTGTAATGCTATATGCCATTTATGCTGTAAATTTGGTTATAAGGAGATGTGCAAATATTAGGAAAGACACCTTAATCTAGTTAAAGGGCCGGACACCATAGAGCCATCTACCAATGTTACTCGCTGCAAACGAAATCCAAGGTTGGACAATTCATCCACAATTGTCTCAATTTTAAGTAAATATGTAGGTATGAAATTTTCGTCGGGACAGGAAGTAACGAATCCATTATTTTTAAGTCAACATTAGATCTCATGGCTCTCGATTCTCAATCATGGAATTACTTGGAGTTGCTTGCCATCGGTTAGCTTTACTGGATGAGGTCGATGTGATGGTTGCTGGTGATGGTGAAGTGCTGGGTTCAGTCCGACGCTTGGTGTAGGAAAGAAGTCCACCTATCACGGGATTACAAACTTTGAGGCAGCTCATCTCTAACCATTCATTAAATGGTAATTATAAGAATAGTCAGAGTGGAGAGTATCAAGCCCAGTGAAGCAATATGTTTGTTCGGTGTTCACAACGTGCAGGGGAAATGAAAGCGAAGCCAGCAGGACTGTAGGTACAAGGGGGCGCTGCCTTTTCAAAGCGCTGGACGATACTCTCAACAGGTTCAAGGAAGACGGCATGATCTCGCCGGTTAAAGTATCAGCATGGACCATACCAATTGTTATGGTTTTGAGAGCAGATGGCAAATCGCCCGGGATCGCTGATGACTATAGATTAACGCTGAATCCAAGAGTGAAAAAGCGCGCAGCGAAAACTGGGAAGACGGCAGACATTAGGAAAGCCTCGCAGAATGGTGAAATGTCGTCTGAAATTGACCTGACTAACGCATACTTACAAACTCCTTCGGATTATGATTCCAGGTCGTCTATTATGAGGAATACCTCGGAGATTATTTCACTGCAATTTTCTACCATTTGGATTACACGCACCAGTGAGCATATTACAGGCTGCGATTGATAGGGTTGTTGCCAAAGTATCAGGAGTACACACTTATCATGATGACGTAATTATGTGCTCTGACTATGCACAGGACCACAGCAAGAGTTTGCTTCCATTTCTGAAACGATCCAGAGATGAGAACATCCCCATAAGACCCTCTAGGCGCGTGTTTCAATCACGAGGGTCGCGTTCTCTTGGTTATACTGAATGTGAAAAAGCATACAGGTCGGACTCTGTCAGGTACAAAACTTTGCTTACCACCATAGCACCAAGGGACCAAAGTCAGCTGCGCTCAATAATGGGCTGTTTGTGGTTCTATTCTCGGCTGATCCCGAGCTTTTTGGCGGGGTACAACCATTATTTGTAGCTCAGACGACAGAAACATTCTTCTGCGAAACTTATTATGAGTTGTGATTAAAAAACCGGTGTTATCCCCATTTTCCGTTTAAAGTTACTACGCTCATCACCGATGCACGCCGTGTTGACGTTGGTGGTGTTTAGAAACACGACGGATATCCGATTATTTGTATATCACGAGTGCTGAGTAAAGCACAGCAAGGATATTCACAAACACAAAAGGGGCGTTGGCAGCAAATTGGGATGCCACGAGGTTATATACATATTTATTGGTTTAGAGTCAGGAATTTACAGACTATCAAGCTCTACATTATTTATCTGACCTCCGCAAGTCGCTTGCAAAATCATCGGTGGCGATGATGCAGTGATACAGCCTGGTTATTGCGGCATGCGGTGATGAAATCTTTCATCATCCTGTTAAACAGGTTTCTCAAACAGATTGTCTATCACAGTATCCCAATTTTTAAGCTGCTGAAGCCTGTTTACTCACTTCGTCAACCATTATAATAAGCCGAGATAGCTTGACGAAGACAAGTAACAACCACTGTAGCACCGTGAATCCTACCATGACCGACGGTTGGTCGTCACTTGTCGGGAAGGTACATCCAGCACTACTCCAGAACCGGGTTGAATTATCGATACAACCTGGTGGTGTGCTGTGTCGCAGAGAACAGTTGGACGTTCCACCACCGCTAGCAAGGACGGTGTTAGAAGACCTACACGAAGGTAAACTAGCCGTGGTGAAAATGCAACCATTGGCTCGACAGGTATGTCGGTGGCCGAATATATACTAGGATTTCAGGAGCATTGAAATAAACTGCCTTCTTGTCTTCAAAAAATATAGACAAGGCCAAAGAGGTGTTTTTTAAGTCTAGACGCCTGAAAGCATCACTTTGTTGTGGATTCAACATTCGTGATTCGTTATCGTGAAAACGATCTGCGATATGCCAAAGGTTTGATCACTCATCAAAGGGGCACAATAATGGTAGAAATTGCTGGTCTGCTCGATGTCTCGATTCATCGAAGGCACACTGAACAAATTCATTTCTGAAGCGCTGAAAACGTTTCGCTGCATATCCAAAACCCGACACAACAGAAGATCTGGCAGAGTGCCAACCCAAATTCCGCGTTAAAGATACCGCTGCAGGATTGGGCGAATAGTCTCAATATTGCACTTTCATTGTTCACTAGTATCTTTGTTCTGTAATGCACCCACTGACTTACAGTTTGTGACGTTGTGTGTAACAATGCGATCAGCTAATGACAAGATGAGTTTTCTTTAATAATGCTGTACACCCATGAACTCGGCTTCTTGTCTCATCAACCGAAACTACTTAATACAACCAGTGCGAGGTCTTCTCATAACTGGCGTGGGAGGTTTCAATCCACGTGCGATTTCTGAGGTTATCCGAAGTCCTTATTTCCAAGCAATACAGAAAATATAAACCAATAATTCCGGCGTCATTTGTTCCGAGAGTGCTGGAAAGAATAATTAAGGGCAGGGTTGTTAGACACGTTGGTGAGAAAAGCTTCTTACTGCACACCAGCAGGGATTCATTAGACATACGTCTCATCTCAACAATCTGATTTTCTTCGTTGTTGGAGAGGTTGGATATGGGGGGGGAGGTTGGGGTTTGCTACCTGAACTTCAGGAAGGCATTCGATTCAGTGAGCCATCGATTGCCAATTATCTTACCAGAGACCTCTGTGTAGAGTGTAGAGACAGCCAACGACTTGGGATTACTCACCGTACGGAAATTCAAAGTTGTCAAGCAATCTTTAGAGGCCACTCGAGAGGGAAACAGAGCACTGCACAGTTTAAAGAAAACGTTCACGTCAAGGTGATCGGAGGTTTTGTTACATCCTTCTGAGGAGTATGTGGGGCCACACCTAGTATACCGTGTGTAGGTCTGGAGCCCGCACATGGTAAAAGAAAAGAAGGTACTTGAGAAGGTTCAGATGGGTTTTATCAGGCCGCTGGGGAAAATGCGGGATAACTCATGTGAAGACAGTCTAAGAAAACTTCGCGTGTTTTCTCTTGTGTGAAGAAGGGTTGAAGAGGACCTAGTGGAAACCTTCAATATTCTCAAAGGAATGGCCGGGGTTGAGGCGGAATCGTTCCTCGGTCTGTCTTCAAATCAACACGTTTGAGGCCACAGTATCAGGGTGGAAAAGGAGAGGGTTGTTACATCCGTTAGGGCTGACTCCTTCGTATGTCGAGTCGTTAGCTGTTGGAACATTTCTGCTGGGGGGGGGTTTTCTGTCCTCTGATAATGTGACAGAGTTCGAAAGAAAGTTCGATGTGTGCTGGCCATCTTTGTTTCCGGACCGGTTGTGAGAATTTCGCTTAAGTGAGTTTCCCTAGCACCCTTCTTCCCACAGCTTTGAGTGAGTCAATTTTTCATCCTTTCTACTACCATTATTTTTGTAATTTATTTTTAGTCTTATTCACTTTTTTATACAAAGTTGGCCTTAGACTATGAAACCACAAATTTTAAGAATTAAACTCATATTGGTCTTGCACTTATCTCTCGTTCCAGGACATTCCAATGAGTGGGTAAACGTTCTTGTATCTGTGGTGACTGTCAACTTGTTGCGTTCTGATGGCATCGATAACTTGAACTCCTGTAGCGTTCTGTACAGCATTTTGTACTTTATAATTTTTCTTGTTCACTCTTCTCGCCTTTATCTAACTAACTTGTACAGTCCATGTTTAACTCGAGTTAATCGATTGATTTGACAATCAATAACTCAAAATCTACTTCCGAGGTAATGAGCTGTGTGTCTTCTCTGCGTTCTGTGTCGCTCGCGTACAGGTTTCGAGAAGGTTAAAAACTAACGGAACTAGCCATCTGTTTTCGGCGGACATATCCTAAGAGTAACATCGCGGTTCTTTTCCATCGAATATTTCATTCAGTGTAGTGGAGTTATAAACTAATGCACCTTCACAAACTGCTGTGAGTCATTTCATTTTGGTTTATTTTTTACCACATTTTGGCTCCGCGCTCCTGCTCTGCCTTTATCAGACGCACTCCATAGTAACCCCTGAAAGTGAGGAACTTTATTCTCTTATCGTCGAAGCATTGGGCGCTATCAGAAGCTCACCGGTGTAAGAAACTGGACAATTTCCTGCTCAGATCGCTTTATCCAGGAAAGTGAACTGAAATCAGTGTGCCAACGAAGTAACAAATCGTCTTTGGGAGCCTTGCCGTTACGTGACCTTGGATGTGATCTTGTTCGTCCTCCAGAGTGCAATGAGGTTTGTTGGAGGTTTTCCGCGTCCCGTGATGTCTTATTGTTCGGTGCATTTTTAGACTTTTCAACTTATGTTCATGATGCTACATAGAATAATAACTTAGCAACGGATTTTGTTTGAGTAAAGAGATCAAAGTAATGCATCGTCGTACGACTTCTAACTTTTAATACGTTCTTTGTGACATGTTTCGGTTCCCGTTAGGTCAAACCGCGAATACTTGTTACTTTATTCCATTTTTTCCACTTGCTTAAAGGGGATTTATAATGTAAGCACGTTTTCGTGTTGCTCTCGGCAGAACAACCGTTGTCGGGCTGTCTTGGTTTATTGTTTACGGAGGTTTTCAGTAAGGTTAGATTAGATAAAGTTAACAACAACAGGCATCTATTGACTATAGCTTCCAGACTGGCAGAAGCTTTCTACCTTAAGTTCCAGGGGCAAAAACGAAGACGGTAGTCTGGGGGCGTTCACGTTAGCAGCCATGACGTTTATGTTTGCATTTCCGCGACTTCTTCAATAAACTTGCCCGGAATTCAGTGATTCAGCGATTGGTACACGGGTTCGAGGCGGCGGCCTACGGCTTCAGGATTCGGGTGGTTTTTCTTACTCAGTGTCAGGCGGGCGTCTGTTGGTATAATGGACAGTCATTGAAAACAATATGTAACACCGCTCTTCGGGGTTACAGGGAATACCAAGAGCAGGGTTCGGTTACTAACATAATAAATTTCCAGGTAAATGAGAATCAAGCAAAGCTTTAAAATGATACCCAGAAGCGCTGTTGATGACATCAGAAGAAAGGCTGTTCTAAAGGTTAATAGCCCTGCAAGAACAGAACTGCTGCCTAAGGAAGGTCCGAGGACAAACTTTGAAGAGCTTCCTGTTACTTCCTTGCTGACCGCCGTCAGCCGCTACAGTGGAGAACCGTTCTACGAGGCCTCCTCTAAAGAAATGTGAGTATTAACCTACCGCGGTGCTTTTGGAATTCAAATGGGTACAAGTCAAGAATTTCAAGTCGAGACTTGTACGTGATTAGTTTGGTAGCCGCGCGTTGGACACACTCGACAGTTAATGTCTTCCTTCGGGCCGGTATACACGACTTGATTAACATACTCGAGGAGCGGTCTCATATGAACCTCGTAAAGCGTTTGGAGCGCTTTCTTGTCCATGCGGGTGAAAGTACGCCATCAGAGCGGAAAATCCCTTTTTGCGTCATCTCACGGTGAGGCTTGAAAGATAAGTTTGACGACAACCAAATGCCGGGATCACAAAGTCGATTTTCATGATATCTACTGTGTTAAACGCACTGTAAATCACGAAGACATTGCCAGCATCTCTGCACATGTTAGCACACGTATTGTCATTTAGTGCGAGACTGCAATCGTCCGACCAACGCTTAATCGTGTCAAGATCAATCCTTAGTGCACCGTAATCGGTGGCATTCCAGACTTTTTATGTCGTCGGTATACAGGAGAGTGTTGCGAGAAATATTATCCGGAAGGTCGTTGATATTAGGCAGGAATAACAAAAGACCTAACACTGACCTTCGGGGAAATTCCGCAGAAATTGAAGAAAGGGACGAAAGGTCTGACCCGGTTTTGACTTTAAAAGTTCTTTTTATAAAAAAGCAATCCAGCGAATAACTTCTCCTTGAATGCTATAGATTTCCAGTTTGTGTTTCAGGGGGCCGTGTGGGGCACGGTGAAAAGCCGTGGCGAAATCACAGAAGATAGCATCTGAGATGTGGTAATTGGCTTTGTCCTTCGTCAGACTATCCATGAAAATAGTCATGATTGTTATGCATAACCGGTCAAGATGAAAGCCATGCTGGGTAGAAGAGAAAAGATGACTATGAGAAGTGACTGAGGATTGAACGCTCTAATAGACGCTCCATTATGTTGCATGGAATGCTAGTAAAGTCGATTAGCAGATAGCTAACCAGGGTTTGCTTTAAATATGAGTGTGACCGTCGCCTCTTTCCATGCACTAGAGAGAATGCCAGTCTGGGTTGTCTGCTCAAACAGCTTATAAAGGGGTTCTGCCAGACTAGCAACTGCTTTCTGGAGTATTCTGGGAGGGATCTTGTCAGGACCCATTGCACTGTATGAATTAACCTTGAATAACAAGTCCTCAACATCTAACATAAAAAAGTACGGCGGTAAAGACTGGTTGCTTGATGTTCTGTAGCGGTAAGACAGGATGCCGGTGGTGTGACGTTGTAGACTGCCGAGTAGTACCCCCTGAATAAATCGGCCACAACTATAAAGTCAGGTGAAGTCTCCCCGTCGGGCGGTCGCAAAGTAAGATCTGAAGGTTTAATCTTCCTTAGTCGTCGCATATGTTTAACTAAAAGCTTTTTGTTCCCGTGGGCTCTTGTACGAGTTTGGTGTGTTCACGGATTTCCCGCCTACACGTATTTTGAACAATGTGGAACGCCGTTAGGTCCCTCGAGTTTCCCGTAAGCCTATGCTTTGCGAATAAGTTGGAACGGTCTTCGAGGAGACGACGTATTCTGTGCGGAAGAGACGTCCGAAAAGAGAATGTGCACAGTTTGTACAGTACAAATAATTCGTGCGCTTTCTGAATTGCGCTTTGAAACGCGCGGTATTTCCGGTCCACAGAGTCACACTCAAGAGGTGAACCTAGGTAGGTTCTCAGGCTGTCAAAATCAGCCTGATCACAGTTTCGAACCGTGGACCTTTTTGCTGGTTGTTGTAACCAGTAACAAAGATCAAAGTCGTCACTGTGTCCAAGTGGCTGCTTGATGATCACCCTGTCTGCCGGGAATCTGCTTCCACAGTCCTGGAGAAAAACTGATGCCCAGTTTATCTTGGGTGCATCAAAGTCGCCCATAATGAGCAGATGAGCAAAACGTTGCAGTCCTAGGAAGTTGTCTAAGTTTACTAAAAGGGTGTTGTCGTCGGAGATGTCAGATGAGGGAGAACGGTAAATAGCCTCCACTGGGAGTGAGTCTTGGCCTCACAGTGCTAGTCAAAGACACAGAACGTCACATTTATCAGAGAACAGAAAGCCACCGATAACCATGGGTGTCGGGAGATACTGCTGAAGGAAAATCGCAGAGTCCCATATTCTCCCTCGAGGGCACTCAGTTCACTCTCACCGATGTCACCTGTAAGCCAGGTCTCCGTAGAGACGAAGCTGTGGGGTTGGGTGTCATGAGTTAACTGTCTGATTTCCGGTGATTTATTAAA
This sequence comes from Paragonimus westermani, assembly GCA_008508345.1. Taxonomy (NCBI): domain Eukaryota; kingdom Metazoa; phylum Platyhelminthes; class Trematoda; order Plagiorchiida; family Troglotrematidae; genus Paragonimus; species Paragonimus westermani. The sequence goes on along the minus strand of QNGE01000161.1, from coordinate 331,715 downwards.
CACTCAGACGGTTCGTATACATGCGCTTAACAGCTGCTTCCTCGTTGGTTTTCACGAGAAAAGAGAAAGGAGAGTGTGAGAAAGAGTCTGGGGAAGAAGGCCTAGAATTGAGGAGGGTGGTGGGGCTGGACTCAGTCTGTTCTTCCGAGTTATGACGGCCTTTTTTGATGCTGCGGGTGCGGCATCACCGTTTGCGCGTACATCGGCGACCTTACAGGACGCATGGCCAACATTCTTGGTGCCTCAGCTTGCGACCCCTGAGCCTCTGCTAAATTCCGCTTCTTGGGTGGGTATTTGGAAGCTTTCACCCATGGGAAATTTGACGTTTTTGTCTGCTGGGTGCGGGGTTTGAAAGGGGGCGATGTGCGCGGTGTTATGGGGCCACTGATGGAAATACCTAGTGGGGCGGTCCAGAGAAGTGCTTTTTGAGTTCCAGGAGGCAGAATTAATAGGCTACTTCCATTCCGGATTCTTGGAAAGAATAATTTTCTGCGGGGTCGTTCGGTGGGTTCTGAGGTAGGTAACTCTGACGACGGTTTTTGTGCAGCTTCAGTGCCCGAAATACTCGTGCGTGTGCTCGAGGCGTCAGTCGTTGGAATGACCATACAGACAACAGGCGCAAGAGTCAGGGGATAATTCACGAGCAGAAACTACGGCCTTAGTCTCCATTTGCAGCCTCTCCACTTAGTCTTAGTCCGCTGCCCGCATCTCACCCCCTCTTGCCGAGAGCGATCGAAAGAAATGCCTTTCAGATGGGCATTGACGGACTTCCAAACCAATGCCCCGAGGCTGAGCATGGCTTGTAAGGTTATCAAAAGGCCAAGTGACTTTTCGGTTGACGTGGCGCGCAGCCTGCTTGCGAGTACGAGACTTATAACATCCAGGGAGAATGAAAATGCTAAGATTGATTTAGCTAGCTCGGCTGGGGATGTGGAGAAGCGCACGGGCTCGCAAGTGAGATTTGTACTGGGCGCAGTGACACAAAGTACGTTCCATAGTGGATACCTTCGGACGTGGCCACTTCATCAACAATGAGGCTCCTCAAGGGGTTCATTTTTGACGGGTTCAGAGGATGTAAGGGATTCAGTAGCTTTGTTTGGCGGTATTTTTTCTGACCTTTTTCCTGCACTTATGGAAAACGGCGCTGCAGCTGTGAAAATAGTTAGTGTATACTCGTTGGAACGTGCCACATCACCCAAGCACTCCTGCACAGCTGTTAGTGCAACATCCAACACAGTGAATGCAACCGCCTTTCGGTTGACTTGCTCCACCTTTGACTTGTCTGGCACGGTTGTACCTAGAAGGATGGAAGTTCTAGTCAAGCTAGCTTTTGGATCAACATGGTAAGCAAACTTATTCTTCACGCTAGCGTTGCTGAAGAGGTCAAGCCTGAGAGAATCCATCCCTAGTTTCTCATAGGACTGTTTTAACCAAGGTTAGACACTCCCTCGGTTATTAGCAATTGGCCAAGTTTGCGGCTTCTAATCGAGCTCAGTGGCGTGAATGCTGTCGTTGTTTGACCGAGTTGTCTGTGAGGTGAGTGCATTTGATGACGCGGGACAATGAAAGCCGTAAGGAAGCTGTCTTCCTGATGACGCCTTACTCTCTCCTGCAGCTCGGTTGCTTGCTTGCAAGATGTAGGCACCTTGATGTTGAGTGTTTGAATATGGACGTAGTCATTTTCAGTAGCTAGGTCCCTTCCCGTCCCCTTCTTTTTTCTTTCTCTCTCTCTTCCTATACATGGTTTGCTTTTTCTTCATGGTTGTGTAGCATTTAAGCATTAGTGTGAACCACTGATATATTGCTGTCTATGATGAAGTTTGCGGATGATATTTACCTGTTTTTCTTCTGTTCATCCTGGGAGCCTACGATTCACTCGCAGAGCAACCTCTGGGATGATGTCACACAGGACATGCGTGAGGTGCATGTCACTATCTTCAAAATCTTTTGCCATCGAACATTAGGCTGAATGAGAACATGCGGTGAATTATCGTCGTGATGAAGTGGTGTTCACCGGAATTGTTTGATCTCCCTTTTCCTGTTCGAACTTGTTGTTGGTAACTTCCTGGAAAGCGCCCTGGTTAGTTGCCAATGCGAAATCGTGGGTATACTTCCCGGTTCTCAACTTAAAGACCTAGGTTGTTCTGTCGATACCATCCTACGTCTTAACGCCATGTGAATGGTACAAGAAGTCCTCAACAAACGAGCAGTATTTACCCTCTACTTTGGCCTGCACTGCCATCGTTTTTGACACGTTGTGGGTGGTTTAAAAGTCACTTATTTGAGCATCTGTATCACCTTTGATGGCTTGTCTGATTAGACCGATGGTCGACTAGTGAAAGCTTGGGTGGAATTTGTGGGCCTTTGCTGCCTGTCGTAAATTTAATTACAGGCAATTCTGCGTGGCTTCGAAAGTGGCCTTAATTCGATAGGTGCTCTTTAAAGACCTATTATTTTTTAACATCGGTGTCTTGACACAGCGTGTATGTGCTGGGAACATAACCTAGGCGGTCTTACCGTTCTGTTTCAATTTGCCGATGAAAATTTCCGTCGCGTTACACAAGTTTGGACGACTTGAGCATTTTTTTTTACCAACACCAGCACTTCGTTTGTTGTGCAGTGCATTTTTCAAACAAGCTGGGTGAGGCTAGAAGTGGCAGTAAATATGTGGCATGGATTCAGGAGACAACGGCCGTAATACAAGGAATTGTTCCAGAAACATTTCAGGCCTTTTCCTCCGGCACCTTAAGGTTGTTTGTGGGGTCAGGGTCATGGAGTCGAAGTCAATAGCAGTGGTGTACGAACCACTTACCCCTATCAGTATTTTGTGCTTTCCAGACCTACTACACTACTGTGGGTCTGGCGGGAATGTTTATCTTTATTTTGCCTCATGACGGCAAATTATTTGTAATGTAAAGTCTAGTGTTTTTTGTAAGGGAAATCAAGTTGACGTGTTTCCGCAGAAGGCATTTGAAAGCATTTGAAACACCTAGATTTAATATACTTTTCAAATCTGATTTTTCTCTAGAATCGTGTAGGTAATGGGTACATATACATGTATGTGTAAATATAGAAACCCACTTTTCTGCATAGAGCCTACAGTTTTTGATGTCGCCTAATTAGAACAACTCTCATAAGACAGAAATGCTTTTCGATCGATTCTGCCCAAGTTAGTGTATGGGCGCTGTCCGGTTTTGTGTTGGTTTACTACATGATTATATTCAGCTGCTCATTTCGCATTCTCTAGGTTGAACGTAAAAGATTTGGGTCAGGTTTCTCTACAATGGAATTCTACGTTTGAAGGCATATTACTATGCAAACAAAAGAGCGATTCGCGTCGAAAACATGGTATATATTGGCTTTTATTATTTTGTCTCTGGACATTCAGTATTTTCTGAACACTGGTGCCGCCTGAAAGGTAATATCCTAGTACTGTGTCGTACCACAGACAGGAAAAGTTCAGAAATTGAGGGCGTCGTTTTATTGGAAAGGTTCTCCATTTCTCAAACTGGTGAAGTGGACGTTCCTCATGCTTTCCGCCTCGGTAAGCAACCACCCACGCTTATTATGCTCTCCACGCAGAATTCGATGCTGGTGATCCTCCTCTGGTGTTTGTTGCAAGATCTGAAGCAGAAGCGGAGGCCTGGTGTCGCCACTTACGTACTTCTCAGTTGTCTCCTACTTTACAGCGTATCACGGTACTGCGTGATGCACTTCGTAGCATAACTGGTTGCGACCCACTGGATGCGGGAGCGCCTTCGGTTCCGGAGCTGAAACAACTTCTGGTGGAGAATGAAGGTAATGGTGTCTACCCATTGTGTTGTAATAGATTATCCTGTCGTTCTGTACATAATCTCGTTTTTCGCATTTCAGATCCGGAACCGCCCAGTTTAGACGGTGTGGAGCTCAGCCTAAGTAAGAACCCGTTATATTGATCATGCCCCGAGGTTCCATTGGAAGCGAGCTGCATCGCCTTTTGCTCACTTTTCACGTGTATTGATGGCTGTCCCTAATTGTGTTGGTTTCAACCGATTACCTTCAAAACGGTTGTCTGGCTAATGTACTTAATGATTGGGAGATGTGATATTGGACCAACTGTTTTTCGCACTTGAACATTTTCACATTTGACCAGGTGCTACTGCCGCTATTCACGTGTGGAAAGGTGGCTATGTGGTACCCAAATCCTTGTTTCTTAAACTGCTGTTCAGTCGCATCCCAATCGTAGCATGACCGCTTACGTTCGGGGTATTTTAGTTTACTAATTTCTCTTGTCAGGGCTTCATGTTCGGAGCATGTACATGTTTCATTCACTTTTGCGTTAGTAGTGCATCTGCTGTTAGTGTGTCATGCATTGTTCTTAAGGTTGCTGGCAACGTCGCTGTCCGAATTAACCTGTCACAATGTCCAAAGCCGAAAGATACCTATATGCGTATGTCACTACAAGTGGTTTGTACTCCTTCATTTATGTTTTACTCCAGTGTCTCATATTAGGGGTAAATCCGAAGGATAGCCCTATTGTAACGGCGTCCAGCCCTAGATCATGAACCGGAATTCAGACTACCTTAGATACTGGAATGTTTTGTGTCAAAAGGTAGCAAGACACATATCCTGTGGGGCGCAAACTAATAAAGTGACCCAATATTTGATTTATATGCCAGACGGCTAATGGGTGTTTTGTCGTGCTTCAGCGGGAATCGAGAAGAGCACGGGCTATCTAAACGCTAGCAGCCGTGCAAAAAGAGTTTACTTTATCATCGTTTTGTTTGTCTCTGTGTTAGCTGAATGGCGACTGTTTTGTTGACGGGATTACGTCACCCCTTTAGGAAGGAGACTCAGGTCTACCACCATTTTAAGTGCGTCCAAATTTACGGGTTAATTTTGACCAAATTGTTCGTTAACTTAGTTGCTTAGCCGTTATCCATTACCAAATCCTCCCAGTCACTCATTCCGGCTCCCAGCCTGTCAACAGATAAACATAATGTTCTTCATTAGTCATGTTTGTCTCTGTGTAAGTTTATCACATGCAATGCTGTTCGTAGTTGATGCTGGTTGTTTGCAGTAGCAAAAGTGTTGCTGACGAACCTGCTGTATAATGAGACTACTCGCAAACCTGACTGTTAGGAGTAGTTTCTCATCGATTAGCTGTAGACTGTTTTCGCCATCACCACCACAACGATCTTGAGTCTAGCCAGAAGGCACTATGGCTCGGGCTACCGCTCAACTCAACAGTAACATTGAATAGGGTAAGGTACGCCATTGATTGCGGCACACCACCATCTCGGATAACGTTTCTAACCAGCGATTTGAGTGGTCACGAAGACCTCCGCCAGGCAGGTGACATCTGCCTGTTTTACTTAGTGGAGCGGTCAGCGTCTTCATATTTCGTTACAAATTTGTTGCTCGGCAACCACGCTCGTTTCACACAACTGTTGGCAGTCCCAATGTAGAACGCTCGTTCCGGCAAACGCTCAGTTAGCGGAGTACCTGACCCAACCGTCGCAGCTTGTGCAACGCGATTAGTTGACCAGTTGGTCCCGCATCCCAAGGATTGCGGAATACGCACCATCAAACCGCCATGTGGCTCACGCGTCCAGGCCACTTAATGTGGGCCGATTAGCGGAGACACTGATGGTCAACACACAACAGTTCTGCGTATATCTTAGCTGCGAACAGCCTACGTTTTAGAGCCGTAAAGTAAAACAGAACGTACCCAAACATTATGTATTCTTCCTTTCAATGACAACCGAACGTCTTTTCGATGTCACAGATGACAAGGGGTTAGCAAGGGTAACTCATACCTTTGCTATCCTCGCTTACATCCCATCAGTAGAGTTACAGACTGACGAGATAGTGCTACCCAAGTAGGTGAAAATGTCCACAGTCTCAGGTGAATTTTCTGCAATGTAGAGTTGGGAATAAGAATGCCTCAATGTTGAAGCGGTACTTTGAAGGTGCGAGGCGCGTTTCATACAAATCAGCTCGATCATTCACCTTGTCCAGCATGGTCTGCTTGTCTTCGACAGGGGGTGTAAGTAAGACAGCGTCATCTGCGTATTCCACGTCAGTCAACGCAGCGCCGTGGAGAAGCTCACCACCAACCTCGCTGGATTCCCCAAGTGCAACCTAAGCGAACCTTTCATATACTTCAATTCACATAGCTTTTGGTCCTCTCTAATTGATCGATGGAAATTGGAAAGAATTATTGACCGTTTAGAGTGATGGTTCGGTATTTTGTAGAGTTTTACCGAATGCTCGCTGTGCTTTCCTAACCCTTGCGCATCTTTGGCTTTAGGTTGGAGACATTTTTGAATGAATATACTGCTCATTCGTTGATCTATTCTCTGTATCTTAGTGTCATCTGGTTGCTTGCCCATTCGCGTGCACATTTTTGTTTTGTTCAAGCTCTAGACTAGCTATGCTGCCACTCGATTCCAAGCATATTTCTACTAAATGTGTGCTATCTTAAGGGGACCGTTCTGCTTCAGCCAACATACTGATTAGTTCAAGTATTGGCTGTGAGTTTGTAACCGCTTTTTCACTATTATGTATGTATGAGTTCTTGGTTTTTGTCCATTTTCTGTTTGTTTCGTTGCTATAACGTTTCCACTGTTGGTGTGCTCGCACTACTTGCCTAACCTATTTTCATAAACGTCAGATTTGTACAATAAGCTACCCGTTTGCCTAAATGTGTGCATTTTTGGATTCTTAGTGTAAGCACGTGCCCCACAGGTCCAGTGGTTACGTAGGGTGTTGCCAATGGTTCAACGCGTTGCTACCTAAGTTCATTCATCTCCATTACTAGTGGTATGTCAGCGATGAGTGTGGTTAATTGCTTGGGTTGACAACAAAAAGAGATGGAAAATAATTGAATCGGGTTCAGGGTTCATATCGGCCGGATCGTTTTCGTCTTGGAACGGTTTACCTGACTAGAGGGGTTACAGCTACACTGGTTTAGTACAGCGTGAGACGTTACCTTCCTCCTAAGGCGGTAGCATGACAGTTGTTAAGACTACGTTATCTTTTATTTATTAAATGTTGTCGTTGGCTTATGATCAATACCACGTCTGCCCAAGTTAGTGAATTATTCCTTTCCGGCAGGTTGCTCGAACTTGTCTGCGGTTCGATCGCAGCCGAACGAGGACCCAAACGTGCATATCGTGGTGTCCGTATGCACCCCACCGGACGCCGGGTGGAAACGTGTCGGTACCACAGAAGTAGTAGAAGTAAGTACTTCTTATGTACCGCTATGTACAGTTATTTTGCCTGGTCGACTGTATTAAAGTTCGCTGTAGGCTATTTCACAACGTCTCTGTTCAATTTCCTAAACATGTGGGTGCTTCTATGCAGCTCACGCGGAGCCCCTATCCGGCGCTGGTATCGTTTATCTACGTTTTTGTTCTTTTTGTTGTGTATCCTGGTGTCTTCTCATTAGATTCTTACGTACGATGCAGATGAAAACAAGTTGAAACTGTTTGTGCATCTGGTTTGACAGTTTAATCAAAGGTGACTGCTGGCACAATCGTTTTAGCAAACAAGACAGAACAGTAGATCAGCTGCAGCTGTTGGAAACATACCTGATACACTTCGACACGCAATAAATAGCGGTTGACTAGCAGCACTCTCTTCACTTGAACGAAGTGATTCTGATGACCAACCTTCCTGAATGCTTGGCTTGATGTGCTAAATATATAAGCGCTGAGTTTGCACGTGAACCCTTCTACTACTAGTGAACACAGCCAGATTCTGCATAGTTGTTAGCTACAAGTCAGTCTGCTGAATTGTCGTAAGTTCATACAAAACTGTTTTCTTGCGAACCGTGCGTTATCGTTACAGTGGACACCTCCAGAACTGCCCTTGAGTGACTTAGTACGTGTACAGAACAGGCATGTTAGGTGCAATATGTGTACATCTAATGGTGTCAAAAATTCCGGCTGGGCATCCATTGCTCTCTACCGAACCCGTCCATGTCGACTGCGAGTTGGGTTATCAGTTATGTCGTCAGCTATTCCTGCGATTTGTCGACATTTTCCTTACTCTCTTTGGTGAGAAACGTAAGACATGCAGATCATATAAGTCAGTCAAGTATGGGCAAACTGTCGCTGGACACGCGTACACTCTCACGAAGCACTATGCAATGGTAATCACGTTTGATACTCGGAATTAGGAACTCCGAATAGCCCTAGGAATCGTACTTGAATTGAAACCTCCCACGCAAGTAATAAGCAGAAGACCTGGTACTGGTAGCAGTAAGCATTTGCTATTCATGGATTGAGACGCCGAATTTATCGATGTACAACAGTATTAGATAAATCACAGCCTGTCAGCTGATCTCATTAGCACATGCAACATCATAAACGGTATGTTAATTGGTGGGATACGGAACAGATGAATTGGCGAATAACGGAAGGCACAACACTGAGACCGTTCGTCCAATCCTGATGTTGTATCATTAACACGATATTTGGATTGGCCATCTGTCAGATCTCCTGTTGTGTCGGGGTTTGGATAATCGGTGAATCGAGATTTCCATCACATCACGGTGGGTTGCCTCAATCATGTTAGTGTGCACAACGTCGGCTGGTAAGTTTACGTAACCCTTGCTTCACTTAAACCTGTTGTCTCCAGTTCCAGGTACGCAGCGATATCTTGAATGAATTAAGCCAGTCATCTTTGTGCCCTGTTGTTGTGCCGTGCTTGAGTTTTGAGAAACACGTTCATTTAGTTGGTTTTTCTACGTTACCGGTCATTTGAGTCACTGGCTCGCTTACTGCGATAGCCGTTGATCTGTTCTGTCTGTATGATTGTCACTACAACTTCAAGGGAGGTCATACGCACTGTAGTAGATGACAGTTAGACGAACTGCATCCTCGTTTATGGAGAACTAACCTGTAATAAGTTAACCTGTTCGCAGTTACGCAACCTCCTACGCGTGAGCTTGGGCAAATTTTAGCTTGTGCTTCCAGCCGTTTGTCTAGTGTTTCCCTTTTAGTTGCAGGCGTAGGCACATTTCCTTCGTTAGAATCGTTTCCTTTGGCTCGATACATTTTTCGTCTAACCCAAAATCCTAACTCTCTCATGGCTGAGCATCTGGGTGTTGGGTTGACTCATTCGGCTTATTCAAGGTACCGTGGTGCACTCTAGACTCGAATTTACTCAGTCTTAACGAAACACTTCTTATCCAACCATACCTTCCGACGTTGTATGCTTAAAAGTAGGTGAAGCATCACATCCGATCGCTGTGGTCTTGGGTACTTATTAATTTTTTTGGTTATACGCATGTCCATCCCTTCTCTGTCTCTATCTATCTGTTGCGTACAGTCTACGTTGTTTTTGTGGTATTGTTGAGAGTAAACGAAATGTTAACATATCTTACCATATCTTTTCCTTCCGTCATGGAAAAGGGAATCCAGCGTTCCACGATTATGTACCCGCTTGCACTGTTTCTCCATAGATAAATAATCCATGGTCAGTATAGCAATGCTTACCAGGCAATAGATTTCCATTCAGAGCGGTCCTTATGCCACCTCAATAGGATACTGGTACTAGAACAGTGAGACCAAACGATAAGCAGCCTGTAATGCAATCAAAAGGATTTCGATCTCACTGTAGTGTAGGTTCACGTGTAATTTGAAATTTCATCCGGATAATTTCGAAAACAGCGGTTTAATCACCGTATTGAAACGAACTGCTGATAGGGGGATAATGATAAGAAAAATGTCTGCAAATATAACGGAGTTAGGCTGGTCGAAAAAATACGGAGAGTAATCTCATGAAGCTTTCTTTGCCAATGCTTAATGCCCCGTTTGCTTTTTCTACGATCCAGCTCATTAGTTCGCGGCAGTTCCTGATACATAGCCATTCATGTAGTATACTGCATCTGTTTCGTTGCTGCGTTATTATCGATATCAGACTCGATTTTTCTATCGTGTACACCAGAGCAAACATTTGTGGTCACCACAACGTTTCTGCTGCACCTCGTCTCCAGTGTTTCTATCGTCGTGGAATTTTTGTCAGGTCAACTGGTCTTGTCAGTTAGAATTGTGCTCTATCATTTAATGTATCTTTATACGGGCGTTCTCTGTTAGTAGTACTGCGTGGTTTTTGTTGTTTAACACAACAGTAGTAAGCGTAGTATGGGGTGTGAACATGAAAGGGTCAGCACTTTTACGAGTGAGTGCACGCTGCGTCTGTTCGTCGTATATGAATGCATAGAAGAAAGGCAACTATAAGCCATGCTTGGTTAACAGTACAGCGAAGCTCATAGTCAAGCAAGTCAGGGGCAATACCATCTCTTACGTTCAATAAGTTTGCATCTGAAAATGCTACGGATTTTTATACCGATTAGCGTAACAAATGTGTCATACGATATTTTCTGGTAGACTGCGTCCAACCGTTTCCGTACCACTCTACACGGGTTCACAGGCGCACCTCGTATTCGTGCTTATAAATCAGCCAACCTGGGCGAACGCTGTAGTACACGCCAAACACTAATAGGTAGGGACGTCTGGCATCCTGTCGGTAGACCTTGATAGCCCTCATCTCCACAATCCATCCTGGTGCAAGCCACTACCATTGACGATTACTGCTGGTAACTATTTGAGATAGTGCGCTATCTTCATCCTAACTTTAACGTAGCCAGTAGTTACCTGAGTAACGTAGGAAGTACTCATAAGTGTAATTGGTTCGGCTTACCACACGAGTTAAGAACGACCTCACTTAGCATGGTTAGCGTGCGACACACCTTGTGAATCAACCTTCAGATTGCTCTCAATGACAGTAAACGAAGCAGTAAATTAGATCCAAGGGAGCATGGATAGTCATGCACATTTTTGTGCCTGACAGAGGATAATGTCTTCAAGCCGACAAGCAGCCAGATCCATGCCGTCTTGTCTTGTTGAATTACTCATACAAGATATTAGTCGAGTTGATCGGTGCGATTTGTTCCACACTTTTAAAAACTATGGATAGGAAGTGAGTTTTTCAACTTTCCGTACACTACCCAGGAAGTTAGTTGCTGAATTTCTGTTGGTCGCTTACAAGCTTTTTGTAAGATATATTATCCCCTCACTTTCTCATTTCGCCTAAGGTGATTCAGTGATATCTCACTGGATTCAGCCAGTCGCGTGCTTCGATTGCCTTTTCGTTGTTTATCTCCTATATCATCCCTTGCCGCTGGAGAACTTAATTGGTTTTCGCATTTATGAATCTCTTCCAGAGTTCATCAAATCCAACTTTTCTGAAAACCATATATCTACGGTCAGATTTAATTCAAGAGAAGACCCGCATGCAGTTCGCGCTGTTTGACCTGCGAGACATCAAGTCAAATTTGGTGAGTGTGTGGGTGCGTTTGTTGGTAGTGTTCCTACTCCATAGTGGAAAGTTACAACCGGATTATTCTGCTGACTCGGTCGTAGATGACCGAGCACACGTGGTAGCATAGCTAAGAGTTACACAAACATTCAGTTCTTGGGTTCACCGTGGAATCGTCCTGTTCCTTTATCTGCACAAATAAATTATCCTTTTCTGTTCCTCACTGACTTGAATAGCAACCTTATCAGCTTTCATCTGTGACGGCTGAGTGTGGAACGATTTAGTCATTTATTTGGAAACGTGCATTCCCCAATCGACTTCTACCCAGAATGGGTAGTCAAGATTCGCACAGGTTTGTTCAAGACTGAATGGGACACTTGAATAATGGTATACGCTTCTAAAGCTCGTAGCATTTCAGCAAGACTAGTAAGGCCAGTAAGTTTCAGGACGAAGTCTTTTGAAAGTGGAGAAATTGGGTCGGCTAAGAAAGATTGGAACACAGAAAAGAAATGTGGAGGAAACGGAAATTGAAGCACGAAAGAGTAGCACCACAAATGATGCTGGTGCACCTCATCGTTTGATTACTATAAAGAAGTTGACAGACTACAAATCTGGTATCCCCCACCTCACTGCAAGATCGAATCATCATGATTAAGGATGCAGGTTAAAGCCTCTGGTGGTTGTCAGTTTAAGGGAGGGTTCAAGCGAATAAGTTACAAACAGTTTGTATTAAAGTATATTTCAACGGCTGTTTTCCTTTGGTTCTCCTTTGCTTTTTAAAATCAAAATATTAGTTGGGAGATTTCCGTTGGTATACACTAAACACCATTCACAATTTGTTGCAACTCTCACATTCGCGTAAACCTTTCGATTAGTCCATTTCGAAAAGAAACGCTAGATCGAGGTCACGCTCTTGTCAGGGCTCACCAGTAGCGTATGTCCCTGTGGTCGAGATTTGCATCCTGTTACAATCGCGATGCCCACCGTTCAGTTGATTTCACGTTAAGCGTTTCACACGTGAACATCTCTCAGATGGTTTATCCGCCTTGAAAGAAAACACAGCAATTGACTTGTCACCTAGCCAGTGACTCCACGATTAGAACTTCGCATCAGTTTTAAATCTCAGAAGTGATTCAATTTGTCGAGTGGTATTTTGACTGCTAATAATCTGATTTCGCATTCATAAATACTTCCGTCAACCCCTTTCAAAACAACGCGCTAGATCCGGGTTTTGCTCTAGCTAGAGTCCGTCAGTAATGTGCTTTGCTTCTGGTTCTGTTTGACTTTCTAGGGTCGAAGTGTTGCTTACTCCAGTGTGCGCTTCATTAAAAACTTTAACATAATGAGCCTACGAAAAGCTAGTGTTTCTGAAAAACTGTGCACAGCTTGTGAACTTGTATGGATGGCTGTTCATCGTTGCCAACTTGGTTTCAGATGATATTGAACAGTGTTTTGGAATTTAAAAAAACAGAGCCACATAACTTCGGCAGAAGTTTATGAATTTTCAACTAATTGCAACATTTGGAACATATCAGTTAACAGCTGCAACTTGGCTACGGTCGAGTGCTGTTTACGATGAATGAGCTATCATGTTGCGTGATATTTTCCACTTGCGACACATTGTTCGGTATATGGCTTGTCAATCTTGATGCTGTCACGTAGCCCTTTCAATTCGATTAATCAGAGCAGGCGGTTGATCACTACAATTCTGTTGTTGTAGTGGAACGTTCGTTTGGTGATTATTTACAAAGCTTTTAAACAAGATCATCAGACCCAGTGACTTTCACTCGCCACCGTGGGCACTCACTGATTGATCAGTGCCACGTTGTCACGATCAGCTGAGTTTGGCTTACTCTTTCGTCTTTCCCATATTTTCTCTGTTTCTTTATCGGTTGATTTTCCTTGTGAACACTCATGACGTTAAACTAGTCAACCGTTCGGTTTAACCGTTGTCAGAAAAATCAGATATCAGTTGCAGCGTTGATTGATGCTTTCAAAGGTCCATTAGGTCAGCAACAGTTGGACGGTTCCTCATCGACAAAAGTATGCGGACGATTGATTTTTATGGACAGTTGTGTTTCTATGTGGCATAGAACAGCGGCTTTTCGGAAGATACTGCAACAGATCGGCTTAATTGATGATGTCTCGTTAGTTTACATCCGTTTTACATACCCGCACTTCAGAAATGGCTGCTAGAAAATTCTGTGACCAGTTTTCATATGTTGCTGGCTTACCAGCCATACTTTTTTTCTAATGGAAACAAATACTTCGGCTATGAAATTTCTGTGATGACTGGTTACTTTTCTTGGGGTTATCGACTGAAAATTAGCGTCCATGTGACGATTCATATCGTCATATCGTCAAAAACCTGGGTCATAATTTCATACTTATCAACGTGACATAAGACACTGACTTGACACCATTGAACAAAGGATAGGTTCTTTATTTATATGCACTCAGCCTAGGATGAGATGGCTCAGCTACTAGGCCTCAAAAAGTGCACCTCTGGTTAGGAAGCGTGTTAGGAAATTTGTTAACCTATCAAGACTAGTTAGGCTTTTAGTCATTTGCACTCAACATGAACAAAATGGCAAAATATATGTAATTGACCCTTGGTTCGAAATGTTTAAGTTTTCCGTCCATTGGAAAGAATGTACATGTAATCACCATTTTCTCGTAAGATAACAAACCAGTCAACATATTCTGCACGCCATGACCGTGAGCATCTTTCTGTGAGTTGGCAGCTTGCAGGCTCAACTCACTCCAGAACCTTTGGGTACTACTGAATCGACAGGTATACCTAAACGTCGTCATCTGCATCCCATCTGCCAAATTGCAGGCTGTCCTAACAAAGGAATGAGGCTGAGTTGTTCATGGGGACTATGTGGTTAGGAGTATTCACCGTATCCTGGGTTTAAGCCTTCGGCAGAGGTCATTAACGTCTCCGCCTGTTTTTTTGTACTGAGTTTGTGAATTTCGAGCCCTGCGTTCAGTCCCTGTGCCACTCAGCATTCGCTCCCGTATGTTACACATATCTTGGAGTTAAGTCACTCTTGTTTTCTGAAGTCAAGATATTTTGAAGTTCTCGCGATACATGTGTGCGTTTTCCATCATATGCTAGTCATGTGGTTGTTCGCTGTTTGGTTTTGTGCACACATTATATATATATATATATATATATGTATTATACATATATATATATATGTATATATATATGTGCACATTTCCTTCTAATAATAAATCTTGCTGCGCATACGTTGCGGGGTGTGTGATGGGTATCCAAGTCAAACACCACAAAATGTACTGTCATTTGACACAAATTCACATATGGGCCGACTACTGCCGGGCTGTTTAAAGCTTGGCGGGACCAGTTGCGGCAGCAGCGACAGATTAGCTCATCACGACCTGTCAGCCTAAGATGAATAATTTACGTAGGTTTAATAGTTGTAATTTCATGAGGCAATTGTTGCAGAATCGGCAAATCTGTGTGAAACCACAGGTGGTGCGGTGCAAGCCGTCCGTGACAAATGTTGTGCACAAACGTCCTTCACCTTCGACCACTGTGACAAGCCATTCCGAATTGGATGCTACCAACCGTGTGTATACGTGCATCTGTCGAGATCCGGATTTGTGTTATTCTCTGTGAGCGTCCCCCTTTGGGCTGCGTTACCGCGTCAACTTCATTTCATCTAGGAAGAGCGTCTTTTCATTATCTCACTTAGTTTCTAGAAAGTGGGATGTCTACACGCTGATGAGGAATTTGTGATTTTATGGTAGTCTTCTATCTATTTGTTTGCAACAAATGTTTCTGAAATACATAAGTAATAACAATACTAACAACATCAGTAGGGTACCTGAACCTAGGCCCTTGACCGTTAAAACCTAAATTTTATATGCGATTTCACTTGGTGGTGTGGACCGACCAGTCCATGTACCTCAGACAGCTTATGATAGGCCCGACTTTCTTGTTGTATTTTTGTGAATTTGTACAAACAGGTGTCGAACGACACGATAAGTCTCGCTGCATGGTAGGCAATCTCGGCTGCGTTTGGAAGTCTGCGGTTAATTATTTCACTATTAACCTCACCTCTATATGGGAAACAGTTGAAAACCGGCTTTTTCTGCGCTGTCTGAATGAGTTCTATTTTCGTACCGAAATGCATATTTTTATCTATGAATCTCTAGTAAGAATTTCTTGAACATATCCTACCTCCTCCTAGAGAGTGTCCAGTGTACAGATCTTTTGCGCTTTGTTCAACAGACAGTGTACCGTATTTCTTTTGTACCTCAACGGGACAAAAGTGTGAAAATGCACGTTTATTGACCCGTCCATGTCTTTTTCCCATGCATGGATCTTTGAATTGTCTCCCCCGGTCGACGAAGCAACGCGACATCTAGGAATGAGAGTTTGTTATCATGTTCTAACTCGACGGTGAACTTTATACTCCGATGTGCTCTGTTGAATTTATACTAGTATGAAGTGGAGATCATCACTGTTTGGAACGAGACAAAATATAATCCACATAGCGCTTGTAAAGCTTGCATTTAGTTACGATGTGTTTGCGTTTAGTGGTCTCCAGTTTGGTCATAAATATATCTGCGAGCAGCGGACCTAGAGGTGAACCCATTGCTACTCCATCCTTCATTACAGGTGCAAAACTAGTAGTTCCCTCAATTTTCCCCCGTAATTTCGACAGCAACTTGATTGTTCTCAATGTAGGTGCAGAAATGGTCAATAGTTTCTTACAATGGAAAACTAGTGAACAGGGAAGTTACATCCAAAGACAACTTGTTGTTCTCCATATTCACTGAATTAATTGAGTCTACAAAGTCGAAGGTGTCCTTTAAGCTAAAAGGAATTAGTCTTGATTTAATCGGTTCCAATATCTCCACTAGCCATTTTGCCAAAGCGTAATACGGCGAACTGTACATGTCTAGGATCGATCCTAATGACACTCCGTCTTTGTGAACTGTGGGAAGACCATACAAACGTGAAATGACCGTTCCCATAGGCGTGATACGCTCGAAAGTCGAAGCTATGTGAAGGTTGAAGTTATATGCGGGCTTCCTAGCAATATCAGCTGCTGAAGAGCACTAACCAGTCCAGCCAGTATCTCACACAACCACTTCCGGTCACTGATATTGGGGAATTATGGTCGGTGGATGTGATGGGTCCATTTCCAGTAACTAATTCCAGAAATCAACATATAGTCATGACTGAACACTTTACAAGGTGGATCGAAGCAGCCGGTGTACCTGATCAGCGCGCGAGCACTGTATGCAGGGCGGTGATGGAACACATCATTGTAGATCACGGAATACTGTGATGCATATTGACTGATCAAGGCCCCTGCTTCCAAAGTGAAGAGTTTCGGAACTCTTTGGAGCACCTGGAAATCAAGAAAACTCGCACAACTTCTTACCACCCCCAGTCAGACGGATTGACGGAAAGAAACAGTCGCACAATCAAGGAGTGACTGGCGGCTAAAGGGGGTAGCTGGAGGGAAACACTATTATTGATTCTGTTAACCCACCGCTGTTCACCACAAGGGACAACGAAGAAGTCGCCATTCAAGCTAATGTATGCGCGGGTGCCACGCGTGCCAGTCGATCAGAAGATTGGTTTGTGAGGAGACTGACGGGTGAGCACGCGCGAATTAGCGGAACCTCGGAGATTAGCTAACCAAAACTTGACAAACGCGCAAGAGGTTTCCAAGGAGCAGCCAGCCGCAAGTTTATCGGGTCGGGGTGCGGTGTTTGAACTTGGTTCGAAAGTTAAGTACGGAGACCGGCGGAGTCTTGGGGCAACAGGACCGTGATCCAGGAAGTTGTTGGCAAAGTGGGGGGACCGTATGTGGTGGTGGAACGTCGCAGTCCAGTGTATCTGGGTAAGAATGCGAAAAATCAAAATCGAGTGCACGGAAGCCAGCTTTTGTAAATGGTATGACACTCTGATCAGATGAGGATGCATACCAGGTGTGTCAGCAGCTCCGAAGCCAGAACGTAGACCATCAAGAGAACTAAGAGAACCTGAACGACCATTGTTCCAACTGGAATAATCTTTTTGGGGTAAGGAGTGTAGTGAGGACGAGCGATCGCACTATACTACTTACACCACTACTATTCAAGTGTACAGCAAGATCATGGATTTCGACGTCGAAATGGCCGCGGGAGAAATACAAAAAAGAACACTGGAGTGCAGCATCGCATGAAGTGGTTCTTGCTAACTGAAGTTCGTCCGTGGCAATCGTGACGTTATGAGAAGAGTGTCGTACGCAGATGAGCGTTTTTGTTTGTGATCCTCTTGAAACGCATAACTCTTGTATCGGTTTTCCGAATAAATTACCCTTCTACCATCCGCGTTCTTGGCTCACAACGGTAGAATCTGCCAAGCGGACGTCACAAAGCCTATCGTTAACAGGAATCCACTCTACTAGTGTGGCTGCGGCCGTCCTGGTATATAATGATACCTATTCGAGCCTGACGGGTAATGGAGGCTGTAGAGTCACTCGAAATGTATAGCCAGTATCGAGTAGATAATGCGAGTGCTGTTAGTTCCTTACGGTGACTACTCTTCTGAGTTATAGTCTCCGAAATGCAGCAGACATCGATATTCTACGAGTGTAGCGTTCCTGCGAGAGTGGCCTGTTGATCTGTTTGTTTTAGGATGCGAACGTTGAAAGCGCCCATATTAATTCGTATTTTAGGTCTGACCAAGGAACGAGAGAAGTTTGGGGCTAAGTATTAATAAGTTGGACACGTCGTCGCTCTAATTGGGCGTGTCTGTTGTGGGTGTTGCAGAGTAATCACTAGAAGTGCATTTCGGGAGCGGCCTGGGAGCCTGGGAATGTGGGACGAGTCAGCAGTAGCGTTTTCGCCCATCTACCCTGCTGTATACAGGAGATTGGGTGACCCGGTTTATACTGCGAAATGGCCGATGCAGTATGGAATTAACAGTGTTGTGATTATTCATGATTAGGTTTGGGCTGAGATACTGTTAGAACACTCAGACCTAAGCGGGAGAACGATTAGGATTCTCAACCGGAGCCTTTGGCTCAAAAACAGTGGATGGATGACGGTGTACCAGAACTGATCCTTTTTCCTAAAAAACATGCCAACATTTTTTGCAGCCTCCAACCTGGACGACCAGGAGACTGTGGTTTGTCATATCCCCACCTACTGGTCTGCTTGGTATGAGTGACCCTGTTGGTGTAGTCGCAGCACTGTTCTAGATCACCATAGATCATGAATACATAAACGACGGACTCGTGTGTGTGCTAAATACGCGACGATATTAAGTAGGTGAGTTTTGGAGACAGCATCGTAAATGTACAAGCGCAACGCCAATCAGCAGAATTGTGCGAAAGTTTAGGGTGCTAACATATTCCTTTGACTGTTTGATCGGTTGTAAACAGTTGAAGAGAACTTCCGTTTTTCAGATGAGTACACTCTCTGGTGATTATTAGCTAGCTGGGAATGGCATCAAACTCTTCTGTTGATAGCGATGATTTGCTTGTTCATATACCTGTGATGCCACCATCGCAAAAGGTGATGCTTCTTGTTGGCGGATGTCCACGACATTCTTTGCACTGTTAATTCATTGGTAGTTCCATTATTTAGTTCGCTCTTGATGCAGCCAGGCTGCCAGCCTGGTTGTATGCCCCAACCTCTGAGGTGAACGTTTCAACAGTTTCATGTGCACGGGCTGGACCGCGAAAAAGGCAAAACTCGTCGCACATGCCTTGCACTTTTGCAATACTTGTTTTGTTTTCGCTGTTCCTTGACAGTAAACTTTTCTTCTTTTTTCACTGTGGGGAGCATTTTATAGAATATGACTCTAACATTATCTCCTAAACGGATAGAAGGCAATTGTTCGAAAGTTTTCTGAAGGCGTGGATGATATGCACTTTTAGGCGTGTTTGCATTAACCTCGTCACCTTTCAATTTCCATTCGACTACTGATCCATCAGGTGCTGAAAGCCATTAACTTTGCGCATTAACTTTGTCACTGAACGGTGCCATTTATCGCGCATTTTTGGAAGCATCGTTAGCGAGTTTGTCGACAAAGGGCCTGATTCGCATGTAGCTTTTCTTCCTCCACAACCATCCCGAACCTATTCGTGGATTATCCTGGGATGAATTGTTCTAGGGTTGGAATGTTCATGAGAGAAATTGTGCTGGGATGAGTTATCACGGAACCCGCCGCAACCGTATAATCAGTCATGTTGCGTTGCTTACAGTTAGCATTTGTGCAGAATAGGGTGGCGTTCATCGGCACCTGAAATGTTTAAGTGATAGTGGGAACGGTGACCCACAATCGTGCAGTCACAAACTCCTGGACTTTTTTTCTGTCTATGTTTGATCGGTTTGACATTAAGTAACCTGCTTAACATACTACACGACAGCAAACGCTTTGTGCTGTACAAACTGAAGTGAATATTTCCCAACCCTGGTTGACTCTCATAATGTGCTGTTTCATTCCAGGGTATAAATTTCGGAGTTATTATCACGATGGCCAGCGAGCTGTTCGCCACGGAAGCAGTGGAACTTCGAGTATGTGATCCATTTACCGGAAGAGCCATCGAATCGGCCGCGGGCGCCGCTAACCCAACACTTAGTGTTCGGGCTTCCAGACACCAGTTGTCCGGGATTGCCAGTCCCGAGGTTTGTGTGCAGTTTTACGACTGATTCTTTATTGTTTTTCTCCTTCCAGATGGTTGCAGGTCCAAGCTATCTTAATATGATCTGTGACAATCTTATGTCCAAACGTTACTCATTCCAGCATGCTAATGGTGATCGCATGCACGTGGTGGAACTTATGGGCGAATCGAGGCTATGTTTTGACTTTCCGATCGAGTATTTGTGAGTACGATTTATCCTTTTTCAGACATATATATTATCTATGTTTGAGATAGTTTCGTCTTGTTGATGAAGCGTTCGCCTGATAGAGCTGAAATGTTTGTAAGAACTCAGAAGGTGGTAAAGCATTGAATACCATTAGCTGGTACGGAGACCTGAGAAACGTACAGCCACATTGCTGCCTAGTCGCAGTTGAAAGTAGCAGCATATGGTTGTCCGCTGTACACCGGTAGCTGTGGTATAATAATCGTTCCTCACGATACTGTATTCTTTCGGCAGTATTGACCGGTATAGTCTGCCAGTAGCGTCAACGGGGCACGAATCTCCTTGGGAAATAAGCGTACAACGCTCTTAAAGAGGCATCACGTACTCTGATTACGTGGATGCCCCACAGGTTTATCGGATTGGAGAATGATGTCTTGGAACTACCACTTAAACGGCCACTCTGCAAAGGTAGGTTGTTTGCTGACTTTGGTCCGGACTGAACTAGACGACGAAACTCGGCGACACTCACCATTAGGTCATGCCTGCTTGGGGTACTCCGCCTATATTGATGCAAGTCCGTAGTTATGGTGACTAGCCGTTTTCAGTAATATTTCTGTTTGTCATGCTTTTCCGTTTATTCCTCATCTCTCATGATTTGTTTGTGGCTCTCGTCGCTTCGGTATCGTTAGGTATGTCCACGGAACCCGTGTGCGACCCAGTATTTCGTGTTCCAGCAAGCAGACTTTGTTTAATGAAATACAGCAGCAATTCTCATTGTTATAACATCAATAGTGCGAACGTTGCTTCCTCAGTCATGAGTAACAGCCACGTGCGCCTTCTTTCTACGTACTATCCTTCAGCGGGTGCCATTTCAGCGCAGGTTGAAATGGAATAAATTATTTAAAATGGCAAATTGCATTAACATGTCTCACTTTCATTAATTCGTTTGACTAATCTTCGTGCGGTGGCATATGTTTGTGTGTTAACTAACCCGTTTCCTCTCTCACCTTGATTTAACTCGACAGTTGTCATCTGGGGGATGCTTACATGCCTACTTTTCATGCTGTTACTAATGGTGTCACGGGAAATATCCTTCTCTTATTCTGGAGTCATACATGATCGCGGATTATCGAAAAAAAAGAGCCGACACCTTCTTTGTTCACCAACCAATTTGTGCATCGCTCAGAACATCTCTGTGTTCATCATCATCGTCATCATAGACAACAATAACCTAGTGGTTCTCACGGATGTTTAACCGCCACACAAACATGAAAAATGCAGACTGTACAGAAAGAGAGGGAAGAGACGTAACTAATGAAAATAGATACGTCTGTATTGAAACATTCAACGTCATGGTGCCCACACCTTGCAAACAAACAGGCGAGCTGTAAGTGAAAGTAGGGCGTCATCAGCAAGACAGCTTCCGTACTACCTACACTGCTCCGCGTCATCAAATGCACTCACTTCACAGACAACTCGATCAAACGACGACACCGTTCACGCCACTGACTTTGTTTATGTGCCATCTCCCTTAACGTCTCCAGGTCCTGACTCTGTGAGCCTGGGAGACGAATTTGGCCTACAGTGGCCAACCCCTTAGTGAACGACTTCATTTCCCCACACTCGGTCATCATCTGTCCACCACGCACCTTGTGCCAGTCGGCCGTAGCGTTGACAAAGAGTACTCGATGTGGTAGACGACTGCCTGGCATCCTTAATGCATGACCTAACCGTCTAAGTCTGCGCAAATGTAGGGATTAAACGGAAGAACTCGTTTGACAATCATTACCAAATACTCGTCTCCTAACCTCCTGACTGCTTACTCGTTGGTGCCACCGGATACGAGCCGTTGAACGCAGAACTCGGTGGTCAAATACTTGAAGACGGTTCACGTCTTCCATCCTGAACGTTCAAGTTTCTTTGCTGTAAATTGATGTAGCACTAACTGTTGCCTGATATACTCGACCTTTCAGCATCAGAGAGGTACCTCTGTGTCACCTAGGTGCCCCAGAACGACGAATACCTACCCTGCCTTAGGGATACGTGCTTCTGCTTCATTCCCTACACTTCTGCCGCCCCAGATGCATTTTCTCAGGCACACAAACCGGTCAGCAATCTCCATGACTTCATTATCTAACAATGGATCTACGTTGTCACAGCAATCTTATGGAAACTGAACTTCGAGGTCGCAAAGGGCATTCCGAAGTACATAGCAGAGTGTGAAATAGCGCCTAGCGTTGTTTGTGCTGCTTGAAAATTATCAAACAGCTACACATTGTCGTTGACGTAATCAAGATCAGTCAGTTTTCCACCACGCCGACGTCTTGTGAGTTTTGGTGGCAGTCCTCCATCATTTCATTTACCATAAATTTAAATGAAAATGGTGGAATTAGACATTCTTGAAGTCGGACAGTTCACCGTAAACCCTAACTTGAGTTGAATTATGGGGATAGAGCGCCGACAGTCTGTTCACATATTTGGTTGGTACACCCTTTCGTTTAGGCGACCTTACTAATCGAACGCAACTTTATAGTCGAGAAATACGACGATTATTGGCCGGCAGCACACATGACGCTGCTCCAGAATTTGACGGGGAGTAAAAGTGTGATCATTACATCCACGCCCGGGACGGGATCTTGCCTGTTCTTCCCTCATTTTTGCCTTCCGAGCTGCAGTGAGTCGACGAAGTATGATGGATGCCGGAACCCCAGTAATGACTAGGATCAAACTAATTCCCCTAAGGTTTTCGCAGGAACTGATGCCTTTTTTGAATATTGGAACCCTTAACACTTCGAAACAACTGCGTCACGGCCTCCACTGACGCTCCTTCACCTTCTTTGAGAGGTGCTGGCACGAGGTCATCTGAGCCAGCAGACCGATTGTGTTTGAGAACCTGACTACAGTTGGTGGTGCTAAATCTATCGACTAGGATGCTATATTACAAGTGTGTGCCAGCAGCTAGCAGAAGCCGGTGGCCAGCTAAATTTACCCTCAAAGTGTTCCGTTCACCGTTCTAACCTTCTGGACTTATTGTAAATGAATGCGCCATCTGTCTCGTGTATATATTCACTAACAGGTGGTCGCCGTTGGTCAGTAACACAGGTAGGTTTGAACAGTTTGTTGATTTTTCTTGAATCAGAGGTGGTCTCAATTTCCCTAGCTCCCTTATTAACCAAGCCTCATGATCAGCCTTTAGGCTACGTTTCAGCCTCCTGCGGATGTCTCCTGGACTTGTTATATGAACTGCCGGTAGGAGTGTTGCGCCTAGCTTCTAACAACTCCAGAGATTCCTCTGAGATTCAATGTTTGTTCAAGCCACGAACCTTCGTGCCGCATACTACAGTACCTTCTTCATGAATGGTTTGTGAGATGTCGATCCAAGAGTTAATGGGATCTTTAGGGTGAGAACTGCTATGCTTACTTTCTAAGCTGGTTTCTTACTTATGCTTCACTGAGGGCTTAGGGAATTGGTCAATTGCCAAAGTTTTCTTCAATCCCCTTCCTCGGTGATCCCGTGTCTGTGGGTTTTCAGTTCCCTGCACATTGGGTTGCCTTTGACACGTGTCACATTGTCACATTGTCCGGTTTGGCCCAATAGGAGATCGAAATGCGGAAGTGGTGTCGTTATTTTTGCTTATTCATTTGATTGCGCTGTCTGTAAAAAGTTTATCGGGTTGCAATTCGTGAATGCACTTCCATGTGAACGACTACAGTTTTCCAGTCATTGGCGCTTTTGCGGAAATCAAGCACCTGGTGGTGTGCAGTACAAACGGACATTCTGGGGACTGCAAATGCAGAACTATTCGTTACTGAGGACAGATCAGTGCATTTCGGGAATGTTAGGCTCTCAGCCGTCGGCACGTTGTCTGACACTCTAGGTTTGTTGTAAGTGGCTTATAGCAACCTTGTTCGGTAAACGAACGTTGATCAAGGCTATTATTTACTACGACGAGGCTGCTTTTATCTTCGGTGTGGTGATATTACAAAATATAAATTGTGCTGAGCACAAAGAAAGACGACTTTCTTTATTGAGACCGATTGAGCGAATCCGCAACATGCGCGGTTAGTTACCACGTGGGTTTACGTTCACAGGTTTGCAGTGTAGGAATATCGAAAATGATGTGTTGGTGGGATGGGGTTTAGTATTACATGGGATAGTGAAGATCTGTACGTGTCGGACGAGTAGCTTGTTTCACAGAGCTCGTCGTAGCGTGGAGCAATTTGGAGAATAGTGTTTGGAAAACTGAAAATGTTGGCAACCGGTTGTTAGTTTGATTAGTCGGCAGGGGAATATTAGTGAAACGAAGTGGATTTGGAGCGCGTCTCCTCGGGTTGATTTCCATCATTTTTTGGCTGGTTCATCCTGAGCTTTAGATTTTCGTCATCCACTTCCACGGTGTTGTCCCAGCCAGCCATAGCACTGAAATGTGAATGTTTCCGGCTAGTCTGTCGTCAATTACAATGTTCACATAGCAGATTTATGCACCATTTGCTTCCCGGAGTATTGTTTACTTGAGTTGATGCAATATTTCCAAATCGATTTGACAAGTTTTCTTGATGAGAGCGATACTATCCTCTATTAAACGGCCGTCCGCAGATTCAAATCCGATTTGTGTTTACTGTGTTCACACCATTGTGTGATTTCTTCGGTCCGTTATTCATGAATGTGCGGGGAAGTTAGATGTTTGCTTGGTTGCTTTTTATTATCAACGATGTCCGTTCAAGGCTTTAATCCTACCCCAGTTAAGGAAATCAATTTTTTTGGACAAATCATTTTATCATGCTATTATTGCACTTTCCTCCACGTAAGCGGCATAGAATCCTCATACTTATTCAGCCCCTTGGAATAAAACTGCACACGTATGAATTCTGAAAAGAGGCTCTGAGGAGGGGCTAAGCTGCCTTGTGTTGTTTTTACATCTTATCGCTTGCTTGAGCTCGATTGATTGATTCAGAAACCCACTTAATGATGGAGGTCGCTTGGGCGTAGTTAACCGTGTTAATTCAAGTATTACTGCCCACGTTAGCTTTAGAACCACCTTATGCTGACACTTGATACTAAATGCCATTGTATTTACTCAGCTTTTACTATTTGCTAATGTTGCATATTACTAACGCGATGTACTTTTATAAATATGCAGTGCTATAGTTTGACTTTTTAAATCTAAATTTATTGGGGACAACCATCAGTGTGTCGGATTTTTCGTTCTTTAGGTCTGGAGAAGCATTTGGTCGCTTCAGAGCTAAAGCTCTGTTTGGTCTCCACGTTGCTCTTCCATACTAACCCCTACTCACACAATTAAGACTTAGCGCATCAACCAGTACAGTGGCTTACGGATACCGTATTTAAGCCAACAAAATCGACAACGAGAGATCACTCGCGTTATGGAGATGTTCAAAGTGGTATTTTTGGATAGTTGTTTGATGGCGCTCTTGCTCGGATGGTGATCCGACCATACCCGGATAGTTGTACTCAAGTAACGTTTGTCAAAGGCGCATAATAGACAGACATTCACTCTTGTAGGTCCTTATGAAACCACATAGTGAAACAGAGCGTATGGTACACGGTGTACCGGGCTTTTGTTAGGGGTGCTCATGTCTTCCCATCACCACAAATGGCGGACGTTGACAAAGACCATTCTGGTCTTTGATCACTTCAATTACACTTCCGTCAGCACTTACTCCATTACCCATATACACATTGTTATTCACCGCTTCTGACGTGTTCCTTTTATGTGTAAGTGCAGACACAGACCTCACTGTATTTGGGAGCTAATTCGATATCAGCTAACTGATACTGTTGTCCTGTTTATAGAACCCTGATTGACCTTACTCGTTTCAGACTAGGGATGTGTCACCAATGTTCTCCAGTTTAAGAGGTTTGTTGCCTGTATAAGTTCAACACTATCGGAATATTCTCTGTCTGTAGAGCGTCCTCTATCACAAAGTTAGTGAGGAATACTGGTAGCGATCACCTTTGTCGGACGCCGGTGCTGTCCAGAAATGAGTATAATAAGGTCACATAAACGCCCACTCTTCCGGATGTTTGTATGAAAGTTGAATAAGTTCGACTACTGATTGAGTATATTCATCCTCAGAAGAAAAAACCAAGAAACAACTATGTTTGCAGAATCGAATGCTGTGCGACTGTCTCGGGTGAGGCTGTCGAACTCATAATGTTCAACGAGGGGTGAATATTTAACCGAGACAACCACGACCAGGATAGGGAGCGAGGTGATCTTCTATATGCATCTCACAAAGCGGTGCTAGTCTATGGTGAATCAAGTAACTAGTCTCTGCTACGTGGCATGAATCAGATGCACACATTTCGTGGACGTTTGACACAAGGATGTCGGTACCCACACACCAGGCTTCGGAACTAGATTCCTGAGAACTGTTGGTTGAGCACAGTACCGTCATACCTAAGAGAAGGGCAGAAAACACTTGAGCAGTAAAAGTTTCCTCAGGATCTGCTCTCCAGGCGCACTATGGTTAACTGTCCTGTAGTCACCTGTGCTGGTGACCGGTTCGATTCTAGTTGGATTACTGCTACCTCCTCGTCGATTTTGGGCTGTATTGGCATCCGCGGGCCGAATGAATTTGAAAACCTTCCAGTAGTTACCGGAAGGCGATTGTTCCTACCTTTGTAGTAAAGTGAATCCACCAGTTTTCTGGTTCACTGTACTTAAAATGTTCTTCCAAGGAGCATTTGCGAACAGCACTGTTTTTGCCTCCAACCGGGAGTCGCTAACGAGGCTCCACAATAGTATCGAATAATGTGGAGTAAATCCAGACGAAGGCAAATTTCTCATCGGAAAACGCATACATTGTTGATCACCTTAAGCTTGGCGTCGTGTATTGGCGATCAGCAGACGTTGACCTCGATGAATGCGGTGGATGCTAGCTGAGAAGCCAGCGTGTCCTGACACTGCTCGAACAACGCTGAGTGTGCACGTTTTGCTACGTCAGTCCATTTATAATAGAGAATTGAGCGTTCACTGAGTTGCGAGACAAACTTAACACTAGGCAGGTCTTGATCAGAATGGAAGTAGCTACTCCAGCACTACCGACATTCTGTACATCAGAAGCGAAGTGATTACGTTGTAGCCAATCTGAACAGGTTACCCCGTTAAACGGATTGACCAGCCATTCCACCAAACCATTCCTGCCGTATTTGAAGTGATTGTTGTTCCGGTAGAAACGTGTCTTAAAGCCTCATCGTTTACTTGGGGTTCGGGTGAAATAATTTTGCACTACAATGATAGACGAAAAATCCTTAAGTACCGCTAAATTAGATTGACACAGAGGGCTGAGCGACGGAATCCATCGAAAGCCTTTGATATGGAGATGTGATACTCAATGCGTGAAGTTCGTCATCAGCGGTTTATGGGCTTTTCGGACTAGGCCCATCCACCTAATTTGGCTGGTGTGTCCTAGTTTGATGTGTCAGTTAGCCAGTGGTTTGGGTTACTGGTTTGGTCTGTGGTTCCGGTATGATCATTCTCTGGTTTTTCTTTCGCATCTTTTTTTGTTGCCCTACATCTTATGCCTTAATCTGTTTCAGAAAATCGTTGATACACCGCGAGCATCACCTGTATGACTCGTTGTCGAGAACCGGATCGGTGAGTCCCAATCACTCGATGATTGCGTTCCGAAGTCATTCATGCAACGGCTATTTAGGTTTTATCTAATCATCATGATTTCCCTAGGTCGTGCGGGGATTCGCAGTATGACTTATGTTGTCGAACGTTCCCTTGCAGTAAACTATTTTTAGGTCGGTGCCTTGCTGACCTCATCATTACTCGCTGATGATCTAATTTCGCGTGCTCTTTGTGTGGCGGATTACCAAATAGAAGGTGCGAGTATTCGAACTCTCAGCTAAATACCTCAACACCGCGATGAGGTACGTTCAAAAGCCCACATCGAACAGATCGGGGACAGCATGGGCGACCGGATGAGCCATCGCTTAAGTAGATGGGACAAACGGGCGAGACATGGCAGACGGAAAACCCCCCGAGGGAAGGCGTCGGTTATATAAACCGGGCAGAAGTGCGCATGGCGTGTGAGCGGAAACCGGGGCTGTTGTGGACCGCAACTCTGGCTCATAAACGCGAGTGCGCGCGTTTAAACTCGTGTTTAAAACAAATGGTCCTAGTCAGTCAGCGTTTGTTATGGGGCTGGGATCCGGTATCAGAAAGATAACGGGCTTTGCCCGGGATTCATGCATTTTTACGTGCGTGTCCTCGTTTCCCACTGTCGGTCGCCGCGGTGACATTCGTCCAGTAAGGTTTATTCCGTGCGTAATCGATTTTCATTCGAACCTGTCCACAGTTAGAAAACAAATGAACAACGCTTCCAATGTGAGTTTACTGTGAATGGGGCAGTGTTCTCGTGGTACTTGAATTAAACCTCCCTACCTAAACAATAAGAAGAACACCTCAAACTGGTTTGAGTAAGCAGTTGTTATTGATACGACAGGAGCCCGGATTTACAGATGTATATCTGCATTAAAGCGGTTAGTCCGTCATTGGCTAGTCTTAGTGACACATGAAAAGTTACGAACTCTATGATGATTAGTAAAATAAAAAACAAGGAACTTGGTGACTAACAAGAGATGCAGCATTGATACTGATCGCCCAGTCCTAATGTGGTATCTTAACGCGACGTTTGGATTGATTGCTTGCTAGATTTTTTATTGTGTCGAGGTTTGGATAAGCGGTGAATCGAATCGGTTTTCATCAGTTTTCTTTGTAGGCCGATAGTATGGTCCTTGAAGACCAGTCCACTGCTTCTATTTGATCAGTTAAAAGCACATAACTGGTCTGAATCTTGATCACTATGAATTAGGGAAATGTGCATGTTTTCGTCTAACTTCCTAGCAGTGTACTGTATCTGAAGGTTGATTTCCTGCTTCCGTTGCTTATATTAAACAAGATTTCATAATCATGACGGCTATCCGTTTCCATTTTGGTTTATCTTTTTTCTCAGTCAAACCCGCGGTTTGAAGGTTTCCGTAAGGAAAAATTGGTCGCGATGAAACAAACCTTGGGACAGTACGAAGCCGCTCTGCGCCACCTCGTGGATTGCTCCGGTGAGTAGTTTATCTTGAATCCGAGTCATCGTGTGGGACACTGTGGTGTCCAATAACGGAGAGCTCATCTGGAAGACTTTTTTCGTTCTGCCGACAGGTACGACACCCATGGGGAGTTTTCCTGTTTGAGCACTTTTTCTAAAGAAAGACCAGGCACAGAAAACGACCGTTCTTCAGTTTATAAGTTCTATATATCCCAGCATCATCTCACTACCTGTGCGGTGTTAGTTTCACGTCTACGTGGTTCGTTTAAATGGAACTGGGGTGACGACGTTATTGTTGAACGCAATCTCTGCTGATAGGTTTGGCTGCCGACGAGTAGTCACATTTTGCAACCCACCCATTTTTTCGCAATTTTAACTGTGCAGATAGACCTGTCCACTGACTGACTTTCAAAAGGAACTTGCGTTCCGCTCTTTTCTGAGCTCATCGATAGTGCATATTCCTTTCCAAACCGGAATTCGCACTCCGGCTGTCGTGGTTACGGGCAGAGCATGTTTATTATCTCACTCATTGCAATTGACCGAATCATCCCCGTCCATACTTTTAGCCACAGTTTTTGAGTATCGCTCAGGTTGCCCAATTTTCTTTAGAGGACACCATCGGTCTTAACTTCAATCGGTACTCTGACGATCAGGCTTTCTCCGTAAAGTTACAGTCGATTTCACGTGACGTGCTCAACAGTGTATTTGTCATGCGTTAGCGGTCGAAGCTTTTTACCAGTAGAACGTCTATCTTTACTAACACACGATAACCTTTTGGTTTGCCCTTTTTTGCACACAGGATTGACAAAGGTTGCAATCTGTTTTCAACGTGTAGAACAAAGTTGGTCTTGAAAGTATGCGTAAAACAACGTATCATTCTGAGTAGTTTTCCTTCAGCTTCTTTTCCACCAAATGTTGTGCGTTCCTCTAAAGGCATCGGGAGCAAAGGCTAGACTCTGAGCAACGTGTATTCTGGCTAGGCTTAACCAAAAGCGCTGAACCCTATCGACCACTCCACTGATTCATTTCTAGTTTGTTCATGTTCTGTCTGTGGTCAACGGATCATTACTTTTTTCCTGCTTCCCGACCTATACTGCTACCTTGACGTGGTGGTCGGGCTTGTGTACTGTTTTGATCCGGCGGGCTATGCTGACTAGGACTCCGGTCCTTCCAGGTGCAACCTTGTCAGACAGGCCAAAGGGGAGCAGTCAGACGAAAAGCAGTTACACTC
>QNGE01000161.1:286013-297724 GCA_008508345.1 Paragonimus westermani | reverse complement strand
TTGTTGTTGTTGTTGTTGTTGTTGTTGTTTTTCCTGCTTGGTTGAGCTGTTCAACCAGCAGGCTTTGCCTAGTACTCTGTCAAGTCCATTGACGCTAGTCGTCAGCCACCGTCATTGGTTTCCTGTTGGACTGCTTTATGTCTTGCTTGGACCAATCATTTGTCTGAGTGAGAAGGTGGACAGTTCGGTGCTAAATGGTAATATCCAGGAATGCAATACCAGTGGATGAAATGAAGAACGAAATTTTGGGAAATATCCAGTGCGATCCGTCGGTAGACACAGCCAGCACAAAATGTGGTAGACAAGGTCACTGCGATTGGAAATAGAAACTGCATTAGGTTACTATTTAATGATGACGGCTGTTCTCCTCAGATCACAAAATGTCTCGCCGTGTCGATTAAACGAGCGGATAGTGCAGTCGAAGTTGTGCTTATCGATCCATTCACACCGAATTTATGAATTTGTATGTAACTACGACAGAAGTTAAGTCGGTGGAACCGGTAGGTGCTTGAACTCAGTGACGAAGAAACGTTTACAAAAATGGGTCCAGGAAGTGACTGCGTACGTTCGGTCTGGGCTTCGCTCAAAACTCCGGTGTTGCCAATCGCCACAGATAGTGGAATTAAGTTTAACTCGACATACAAAATCATAATGCATCACCCCCAACCCACTAAATTGGCGATTATTGTGGTGTACGTAGGACGTGGAAGGTTTACTAATGATTCGAACTGGTGTAACTATTGGTCTCTTGAAAACAACTGGCTGTTCAACGTCGACAGATTTAAAGTCACGTATATTCATTATCAATATTATGCTGACAGTTACTTTGGCGAATCTGATCTACTCATTCCTATACGAACCGGACAGAGGGACCTCGGTGACAGAGCTTTAGTTTGCCTAGTATTCGCGGAATCATGGCTGACTACCCACACAATTCTGTTGCCGTCGTCTATGAAAATGAGTAGTTACTTAAAGCATTCGGAGGTAGGTCACTAGGGCAGTTATAAGACTCAGGAGAATCCCCAAACCGAAGAAGCTGGAAACCTCAGTAAGTGTATTGTTACCAACATGGAGGATGTCTACTTCCCAGAAAATTATCTTCACAACTAATCATCCATTTGCAGTCGTTTCATTGCGGGAACACTCTCTGAATGTGATCTATGGAATGGGCAGGTTATTGTGTAGGCAAAAATTAACAGCTAGCCTCTGCTCATTTTGAACATTGCTTTGCTCTCTAGTCACGACCAAATCTAACTGAGAATTTTGAGGCTTATTTCAATCGGATCTAAGTAAAATAGAACCTTCACTCCAGCTTTCCTGACCATCACCTTAGACGACTCTCACAGGTCAGTAAACGTGCATTTCTGACGGAATATCGCTTCGCTGTGTTCCAGCATTCGTCCACTACCGCTCATTTTTCGTTTAAGCAGATGCAGGAAAGTCGAAATAGTGGTAAGATATCCGCACCAAATTTAGTACGAATGAAGTTGAACAGTTTAGGCGTTGTGTTTAACATGCTTTTGGTAAGCAGATTGGGAATAACACAACGTTACGAGCATGTTGTAACACTCTACGGGTGGAAGGCCACCCGAGGTGGTTGAAACGTAGAGTATTACAACATGCTCGTAACGTTGTGTTATTCCCAATCTGTCTATCGAAACAGTGTATGATATTTTATGTCACTACGCCTTGTAAACCAAAGGAGACTGTCCTTCTTATCGAATCTGGGTTTGCTTTCGAGTCCCATGTAGGATACTAAACCCAATGATCGCTCACTTTTTCTCTTTTTTCAGTTTTATACTATTTTCAAGTTGAGCATCACTCACATTTGATCGCAGCCTTCGCATTCAGATAGACTTTCCAGCCGGCCTCTTTCGAAAAGAAGCACTAGACTCGAGTTTCTCTCTCATTAGAGCTCGTCAGTAGTGCATATCCTTGCCACTACCGGGATTTTGACACCGGCCATTCCAATCATGAGGCAACCGTGCTAACCACTGCGCCATTGACCTCACAGTGGTTAACACAGTTGCCTGATGATTGGAATGGCCGGAGTTCAAATCCCGGCCGTGGCAAGGATATGCACTACTGACGAGCTCTAATGAGAGAGAAACTCGAGTCTAGTGCTTCTTTTCGAAAGAGGCCTGCTGGAAAGTCTATTTGAATGCGAAGGCTGCGCTCAAATGTGAAAATAAACCAAATCCTCGACTACTCAGTAATTTAATACTGTTTTCAAGTTTTTTTACGTGCTATTTTGCGTACTGAATATCTTGGTAAGTAGTATGCTATCCGTTCTCCATGTACTCACTTTTAGGCACACGTTTCAAACCATGCTGGGAGCGAACAAACGCGCGATACGATTTCGTCCCTACAAACTTACATGTAAATCAGGTGGCACTTACAGATGCTGACGGACAACCAGGTTTGTTAATTGCGTATTGTTTAATTATTTTCCATCATGCTTTTGATCAAACCTACGATGCACAGTATCTTCCCACTTTGATCCTCTTGATTTATCGAACACTGGGAATGTTGTTCCCAACTTGCTCACTTCCTACAAGTGTTTTTGTTTCGGCTCTGGTAAAAAAAAACTAATTTTGCTTATTTATTCATTTTAACGCATTTCGCAGTATCCTTCCACAACGTAACAAGTGTGGGTGTTTTCTCTGCCGGTTCACGGTCTTACAAGGCTGGTGGACTGTTTCGGATCGCGTCAGATTTGACTAGGAACCGAATAGCCTATCCTCCCTCTCCTCTGTCGGCCACTGCGCTGGGTTTCGAATCACCCGTTGCTGCAGCGGCTGCATGTCTGATAGATGTCTGTCCTGTTGGTCGAGCACATACTTTACTGTACCGAGGCACCGGTACTTTGGCGGTACTGCGTGGAGATTTGTCGGGACTGGTGCAGCGCCTGAGTGCTCGCGATCAAGCAGAACCATTAACTCATAGATTGCAAAAGACGGTGAGTTTGAGCTGGTTAGCTTGAGTGGATGGAACACGTTAGGTTCGCAAATTTTCCCATTTTTATACTTCACAGCTTTGCCTATTTTGACAAAACAAATGGTTGGTTTGTTTTTCAATGAAATTCCACTTGATATACTCTTGGCCGTACTCTAATTTATATTGCTCTAAAGAGCAATGTTATTGTCAAATTTTCTTTCAAATTTCGTTTTGCTACTGCACGCCCCGTTACTTGGGCAAATGCTCACAAAATGCTGTTTTCCTCTTTCTTGGTAGCTGACACCAATTCTATTTATGTTCTCCGACCCATTACTGAACAAATTGGACATGAAGGTCGCTGTTCAAAATGATTTCAAGAATTTGCTCAATTGGTTGACAGAGCTTTCTGCTTTGGATAAATTGGAAAGCGCTCCACCTCCAGTTCCATCTCGGTAGGCTATTTGTCTATTGTATGACATTTCTAGTTTGCATGCCAATATTGTACCGCTTCTGCTATTCCTCTTTACAAGATCAAATATCCGTGTTTCTCGCTGACATCATGATAAACCGTCATACTCAACGTGTGTACATCGTTCACGTGGTTCACTGCAGTAATGTTTCTAGCTCTTGTACCGCATGATTTTTGTTGTTATCACATGTGAACTGGATGATGGGGTCGAGCAGCCCAAACCTAATTTATAGACCTGACGACAGCCGGGTTCGGACTTTATACGGCATGATGATAGACGTCGTTGCTGTCTTAACGTGAATCGAGGGGCGTAATGTGTGAGGGTGTGTGTATCACGCGAATGACGAATTACGTATATTAGCCATAACGTTCAAGGGGAACCCAAAAAAACTAAGTGGCTGTGAAGGTCATAACGAGATGAACAGATACACGAGTCGTCAATACGGTTCGTGCCAAAACACGTGTGGTCACGTGGAAATACGATCACGTGGATTTCTACTAGACGTTTGATGGACTGCATGCATACACAACAGATATGTCCGTATGTGCCACCACAAATGCTGATTTCCTCAACTGTAAGAGTTTTCATCACGGTGAGACTGGACCTTAACGTGATGTGACGGCTTGCGAATCTCGATGACCTTTTGGGCTAAACTGGAAAGAGCTACTCATGCCAGGCAGGTCAACAGGTAGGGGTCTGATAGTCTCCTGGTCTTCCAGGTTGGGGGTTGGAAGATGGTTGACATCTCTTCCCGAAAAACGTACCATTTCTGGTACACCGCCACCCGCCCGCTGCCTTGCGGCACAGGCTTTTGAGCCAAAGGTTTTGGTTGACAACCCTAATCGTTCTCTCGTTTAGGTGTGGGCGTCCTGGCAGTATCTCAGCCCACACACAACCATGAATACTCACAACACAAACACTTCCATACTGCATCGGCCATCTCGCAGTGTAAACCGGGTCACCCTATTTGCTGCATACAGCAGGGTGGATAGGCAAAAACATGCTACTGCTGACCCCTCTCCCACTGTCTTATCAAATTTAGTTCTCAGGCCCCAATTCTGATAACTTCTCTGCAGGTCCCACAGCAAATATAATTAATCATAACAACACAGTGCCGATAAGTCCCAGCTCTCGCCATTCAGTACCAGACCTCCCTCGTCCTGTGATTCGACCTAGAACGCAAATTAATATGGGTGCCTTCAACGTTCGCACTCTAAAACAGATAGTTCAACAGGCTGCTCTCGCACAAACGTTAGACTCGTTGCACATCAACGTTGGCTGTATCCCGGAGACTAGAATCCACGACAGTAGTCAGCGCATGAAATCAACATCACCCGCACTTTCTTCCCGATACTAGTTATACACTCCAGGTGACTCTCCGACCGCCGTTACCGGTCAGGTTGGAGTAGGTGTAGTCCTCAGCACGACGGCCTTATAATGGATGCTAGAACCATAGAGATGACTGAGGTCAAACTAATTCCTCTGTGGTTTTCACAAGAGCCCCTTGTACCTTTCTTGAATATAGGAACTATTATCGGGTGGCCCAACTCGAAGGGATAGTTTCCGTCGTCCACACAAGTTGAAACAAATGAGTTGCTGTTTGACAACTTTCAAGCAGCACAACCAATGCCAGACGCTATTTCGCGTTCCGCCAAATACTTCGGAATGTGCTTCGCAGCCTCAAAATGCAAAGTGCTTCTGTAGGATTGGTGTGATCACGTACATTTGATGTTAGATAATTTAGTCATGTTGTGTATACCTGGGAAGCTGCATTAGCGGCGGCGTCGGAGGTGGAAAGAATGAAATAGAAGCCCGTATCTGTAAGGCTAAGACGGTATTCGCTAATCTTGGGCATCTCTGGTGACAGACGAAGAGGTATTTCTCTGAATCCTAAAGGTCGCGTGTATAAGACAACGGTGAGGGCTGTATTACTTTACGGTAGCGAGACCTGGCCGATCATGGTAGAAGACGTGAACCACCTTCAAGTATTTGACCACCGATGTCTGCGTTCAATCGCTCGTATCGGGTGGCACCAGCGTGTAAGTGACGAAGAGGTTCGAAAGCGGGTGTTTGTTAGTGACTGCTAAACAAGTTCTTCCGTTCAATCTCTACGTTTGCACAGGCTTAGATGGTTAGGTCGTGTATTAAGGATGCCAGCTAGTCGTCTTCCACACCGAGCACTGTTCGCTGACACTGCGACCGACTGGTGTAAGGTGCGAGGTGGACAGATGATGACCTGGCGTAGGAAATGAAGTCGTTCACGAAGGGGTTGACCACTGTAGATCGAGTTCATCTCCCGGGCTGGGGCCCTCGCGACTCACAGAGTCGGTGGTTGGAGACTTTGGGCGAGATGGCGGCTAATCGAGTTCAGTTGCGTGAATGTTGTCGTTGTTTTGCCGAGTTGTCTGTGAAGTGAGTGCATTTAATGACGCGGGGCAGCGAAAGCCGTAAGGAAGCTGTCTCGCTGATGACGCCTTACTCTCACTTGCAGCTCGGTTGTTTGTTTGCAAGGTGTAGGCACCTTGATGTTGAATGTTCGAATGTGGGATTAGTTATTTTCAGTAGTTAGGTCCCTTCCCGTCNTTGATGAACGAATATCTCATGACAGGCTCGTATAACACCCGAACACATTCACCAACACCCCCAGTAGACTGTGATCTGTACCATTTCTCTAATCTTAATGTTCCTGTTTAACTCGTCATAATTTCATATATAACCCGCACGTATTCCCATGTAATTGTGAAAACCCGATGAGAATTACCGAAAACAGCTGTTTGCAAGATTGACTTCTTATGAATTGAATTCCGTTATTGCTATTACCCTCAGCATATATATTCACTAGATGGCTCTGTGCAGGAGACCTGTCTATAACAGAATTAGTATGTGAATTTCTAGGCCTCTTGTGTTTTATAGTGGTCTGTTTTCTGTAAGTTCGGATTACTGACAGTAAAAAATTATACGAATGGCTATGAATTCTCGTTTACCTACCTACCACAATTCTCTGTCTCTCATCTACGCAGTCAGCATACATCTCTGGATCAGACAACTGTGTGCGGCTCGCCTGTTACACTTGATCGCGCCGCGCTCCTTGTACACATCGGAAACGCTGGAAAGTGTTTATCTTCCAGTCTAGACAAAATGTGGGACACCTGCGCAGAACTGTTGTGGAACTACATCTTTGAAGGGTTTACTTCGCTCATTCAGCCGTACGCATCTGCCGAAAGTGGTCTTGCTACGAACGTGCTGATTTCGGAAGCTGACCGCGTGTGTGCAGCGAATGCTGGTGTGAGTGTGGATAATTGTTTGTCTGCAGTGGCTGTGATCTACGAAGCATTCGCCTATCGGCACCACGCCTGTGTCTGCCAAGTGAGTGAAGTTTTGCTCGTTGAGCGATTTTATTATGAACGATCGGT
This sequence comes from Paragonimus westermani, assembly GCA_008508345.1. Lineage (NCBI taxonomy): Eukaryota > Metazoa > Platyhelminthes > Trematoda > Plagiorchiida > Troglotrematidae > Paragonimus > Paragonimus westermani. The sequence continues at coordinate 290,904 of QNGE01000161.1, read as the reverse complement.
GTGTACATTTTCTACTGGTTGATCCTCCTAACCTGCAGGCGCTGACAAGTCTACTGACAGCCTTGTTGTCCGAGATTCCCCACTGGAATCGCACGCGTTGGGAACAGGTTGCCGTTTGTGGTGTTCTGGCCCAATTCGAAGGTCTTCTCAGCTGTTACGGAAACGAACAGGGTATGATCGAGGACTGGGCTTGGGCGATAGAACATTTGGCTCATATTCGGATAATTTTGCGCCCATGTAGCACTCGAAACGATCACCAAACGAAAGGCACCGGTGAAAATTCCAGCAGCTGTTCGGTCGGCAGCACTCCACTTGCTCGGATGACTGCTATGCACGAATGTGAGGTGAGTGTCTCCCCTTGGTTGTCTTAATATTTAACTTCGACTTGACCACTGCACAACATAAGTGCTCCGTCCACGTGGGCAGTGTAATCTCATCAACGTGTGCTAAGTGTGGGGTAAACCTAACACAAAAAACACTTATCCGAATTCATTTCTGGCTTATCTTACGTGTTTCAAAGCACACATAATTCAAGACCATGTAGAATTTCCCTTCTGCTCTTACAGACGCTCAAGTTCACAACTACGAATAACTGGGACATCATTGCGCTAGCCTCGTCAGATGGGAGACTAGGGATCACTATACGCACTATCAAGAGTCCGTTGTCTTCATCCTGTATCGCATGTCATGTCTCGCTCTATCGCAATTTGTTGTTTTTGTTTCCGTCTTAAACTTTTTCTTGGCTCTTTAGAACGGTACTCGGAACAAGGAGCTGTTGTGGTGCTTTATTGGGAAACGGTGGAAGTTAACCTACGGTCCGCTCCACGTGAATTCGCGGTACACTGCACAAATCATCGTTCTGTGTAGTGTTCAAATTACGTAGCTATCTGGGATTGCCAATGAACTATCGTTTTCCTTTCAAAGTAGGACGTGAATTTGGTTTGGATTACGTTAAGCTTGTCGATACTGGAGTCTAAAGACTTGTATTCCTCCAAGTGCCTTTATTAAAGGACAAGCTGATTGGTTGCTTCTTAGGCTTCGTGTCCCAGTTCCGTCATGAAAACACCATTTAGCAATGCGCCCAGTGGGCTTTCCACTCCAACCCCATCAAACTGTTTAAATTTGTCACCAGTGAAATACCACTTGGCATTCCCTATACACAACGATGTACTATCTGTTTGGACTAGGCGCAGCGTACACGTGGACCGCGCATGATACGGACACTAATCGATGACATTGATCAATCAGAAGTGAACTAGTGGACATTGATTGAACGTCAAAAATGCACGAATTTTTCTGTTGGGTGTCGGCCGCACGAACAAACAGCTGAAGTTCGTAGGTTTCCGGTAGACTGTGCTTCAAAAGTTCATTGTATATCGGTTTCGAGATGTATATCAACGGCCACTTGGCACATGAAATTGATTCACGTGCACATGACTACAGTCTTAAACCGGTTGGTTTGAAGATCTCACTAGTCTATGCCACTCTGAACACTGATAGTCCCAAGGTTATTTGACCTGTGGTTGCTGCGAACAGTTCCCCATATCAGCAATCAGTCACGCACACACGTTTTTTATCCTTTCCCTTGGCGGTCGACACTACGATTTGCACCAATTTTTTGTTGACTGGTAATCCGTGATTCGCATGTGTTCTGTCCGGCATATCACGCCGGTACATGATCGTCCTCGACTTGTTCGAGTGCACATTGTGTCTTTCCGCAACCCGCATGTCAGGTCTTTTGGGACGTTCACATTTACTGGACACTTATATCACGTTGTCTTCAAGGACTGTACACCGCTCGATCAGGACATTATGCATGCTTCTGTGTCACTGGGAGACAGCTCTGTTCTGAGGTGAAGTCATCAACAGCGTTCCAATGCAAGGAAAAAACCTGAACAGGCGTAAGCCAAAGCTCAGTAAAACATGCACACAGTTTACACATTAGCATACCGAAGTGTTACAGACCGCCCAGCAGTACGCTGACACATGCGCCAATAAACACCATCACCCATACTCTTACGCCTATGTGTACGATTGAGTATATGTTTCTCATGTGTGATCCAGGACTGTTCGATTAAGTCAGAATACGTCAACTAGATGTTCATAATTGTTTAACTGTTAGTTGATCGCGTTGACAAAAAACTGTGTGCAACTGTCCTGATACAGTCGCCAGTTCTTCAATCTGCACACTTCTGTGACATCAGCTTGTGGAACACGAGATTTAGGAATACGTTGCATTCTTTCTGTTAGTTAGCTAGCTAGTATGGCGGTCATTGACAAAGGATGATGTATGTTTGATCAGAAAACAGGTGCGACGATTGAACGTAGAATCGATGTGTCATATGAACTGAATCGTCTGAAGAAATTTGTTTACAGTGTGGTAGTTTCGCAAGGTTCTTTCGACCGTAGAATATACAAGTAATATTTACTACTTTTAACACGTCATTGGTGGCAATATAATCAAAAACTTATCCACATTTAATTTTACTCCCAAATTAAGTATTTGACATTCTTGCCAAATGGATGTGGAAATATATCACTGGGAGCTGGAGAAATCTACTTCAGCGTTTTCTGCATACAGTTGTAGTCTCAAATTTCCGACAGACAGCCTCCGCATGGATTAAGTATTTTGTTTTCCCTCACTATCTGTTCTCCTTTTCCGGTAACATGATGTTCTACACCAGGTCGAGTCACATCCAACACACCATTTGTTTTTTATGTGATCATTTGGACGCACAGTTTGTTTACATCTAGCTATTCTGAAAGAAATCAATCTACTCAAAGCTATCAGTTTGCACCAGTTACAGCCATAGTGTTGAAACTGTGACGGGCACTTGATTTATTGCGTCAGCGCTTGCGGATTCGAATCCGGTTCAGACCGTTTCCGTACTTGATGAATTTGAACAAGAACGAATATGGAAACGCGTTATCATTCTGCTTGTTTCTGGTACACAACACAGATCTTCACTTCCCCCGCTGGCATATCTCTCACTTTGAACTTTGTCCTAGCTGCTGTAGACCAAACGTGCAATGCCATAATCGATTTTTTTTTACTTCTCTATCAAGTGAATGTCTCAGGAGATTAAGATAGCTGTTCTGTTACGGGTTTGAACTTAATTACTTTGATCACTTATACTCAGAATTGAGATATCCTTCATTAGTAAAGTGACCGTAGTGACTGAGGATGACAGTGATAATATCGTGTCATCGAAACGCCGTGGGCCAATTGAATCACATTTCTTGACGGTAGAACCCCGTTTCACTGTCTTCCTGCACTTGGTGAACTGTTCGGCGATGTTGAAAATTAAAACCTGGTCTCGGCGGACATAATTTGAATAGTTAGCTGTTTTTTTAGATGCAGGTAAATGTAGGACTTGTTACCTTACCCGTAGTAGTCGCTTGTTGGATGTAGTGATTACTGTGGAACGTTCACTTTGTTTGTTGGGTAAGTCATTCGCATGCGAATTCTTTCACCCCTTTCTTTATCCACAACGTCATCTTCGTCTAGTTTCTTTTCTCTCAGCATTGTGTCATTTTGCCTTCTGTTGTTCTTCTTAATTTATCACTAATTTCATTAGTTTCACGCTGCACTTCACTCACATTTCATTTCAACTGCCATATTTGTAAAAAATTTCCAGGTAGCCTGTTCCGAACGGAAACAGATTGCAGTTGCGCTGCTGTCACAATACTTTAGTATTAACTGTTCAAGTTATGATTTTCAATTGCCATTCAGTTGGCTCATTCATTGACGCAAGGAACAAATCTTTGCATTTAACTTCACTACACCGTAATGTTTATGTCGTTCGTCTGTAAGGGGATACACTTTCTTTATTATTATTGTGTTGTTACTCAGTATTATAAGTTGTTCATCGCTATTTGCTAGTATGTGGGCGCTCTGCATGTGTGTTCGCTTAAGCGTGGAAAATTTGTAATGGACTGAATAGTTTTCAAGATATCGGAAGTTTTCGAAATGTGAATACGTAAACTACTAACACCTCATTCGTTCTCTGTCGATGTATCTTGGGGAACGGTTAGCAGTGTATTATCGGTCGTGATTACCGAACGGGGGACAGCAATTGTTGCCCCTCGACAAACGGTTATCTTCGCAGTATACTATTTGTTAGGCGACAAATTCACCGAAACAATCTAGTCAGGACATTGGTGACGGCTGATGAAATCAGTCATCATTACAAGCCAGACAGGCCGTCGGTGACGGCTGACGAAATCAGACATCAACTAGCACTGAGGGACACGTCGGACCAACAAGCGGGAGACGTGAAAGTGAGCGTCGGTGTCACGCTAGCCAGAGAAACCAAAACCTTACTTGACCAGTTGGAATCGAAGTGGCCTAAACAAGCAGACAGTGATTCAACAAGTAAATGACCATATTTGGCCACTATTTCATGATATATATTTACAGGCATTTTACTCATTCGATCGAACTGGTATTTGACAGTACAGCGTGTTTCTCCGCAACTGTGTCTTTCTTGTCTCCGCGCAAGTAGGCTAAGGGAAGCCGCATAGCAGGGACCCAGGTCTAGCAGTCAAACCGTATTAGAACGTTTGGCAAGGGAAAGGCGCTTTGCATCACTGTTACAGAATACCCACAAAATATCGGTTCAACGATCGCTTCCTCGGAAAATCCAAATATGATTGTCCCACTCGCAACTACCACATGTGTTCTATGCACTCAGACGTTCTTCCACTGTTAAGATATTAGACGTTAGGCAAACACAACTTATGAAGGTGAAGCGCGTCACGTCAAAGGATGCCATGTGTTAGTTTTGTCAATTCATTTAGGAGAATTCAGACTGAGAGATAGTTCTAATCTTACACTAGTTGCAGTTACATACACCGCAATATTTTTTCATTCATATATATATATATATGT
>QNGE01000161.1:262512-282237 GCA_008508345.1 Paragonimus westermani | reverse complement strand
GGCAGTGAAAGCCGTAAGGAAGCTGTCTCGCTGATGACGCCTTACTTTCACTTGCAGCTCGGTTGTTTGTTTGCAAGGTGTAGGCACCTTGATGTTGAATGTTCGAATGTGGGATTAGTTATTTTCAGTAGTTAGGTCCCTTCCCGTCCCCTTCTTTTTCCTTTTCTCTCTTATTGTACACGGTTTGCTTTTTATTCATGGTTGTGTGGCAGTTAAGTCTTAGTGTGAACCACTAATGTATTGCTGTCTATGATGATGATGATTGGTTTTTCTTGCTCAGAGCATTACGTTATTTGGAAAGCGTTTCTTTTCGCGTTGTTCCTATGTGTTGTTCTTTTGGCTCGCCCGTATCAGCGACTTTATCATCTAGACGGTTCGAATTGTACTGCATATTCCCTGCAAGTGAAATTGGTAAAACTTACATGCGTGTAATCACGATCACTTGGTTATTGTCTTCTTTCGGTAAACTAGTTTTTCTTTAATGGGGGAGAGTGTTACCGTGCTAGTAATCTGAAGGGGTGCTAAACGTGTTTGAGTATACTTTCGTTCAAATTTCACCTGCACAGATCCCTCGAAACCATGAAGAAATAATGTTCAATAAAGGATGTTCGAACGTTTCCCTGATTTAGTCGTGTGTAGCGTTAGCTAATAAACGATAGATTTTGGTCTCTGTCACTATCCGGACAAATGCGTGTTTCGTTAACTCGGATCCAGTCGGTTTACTGCTTTCGTCATTGGTATTTATTTTACCAACTCTGTATTCCCTCGCTGTTGTGGATATTTCACGTTTTCTGTGTTTTGAACGGATAATCTTTTTTCCTGACGTATTCCTCTCTGTATCACTGTGGATATCATTCCAGAATTGGCCATCAGCGGTTCTAGGCATCACTGCTAAAGTGTCCCTCTGTTCGGCCGATCGGACAGGTGGGAGTAAGGAAAGTTGCAAACCGAAATCGAATGAATAGCATAAAGTCAGATTACTAATGGTTAGTGGAAGTCGTAATGAAGACTCAAGGGTTACCTTAACGAATGTATGTAGCTGCCACTGTGAGCATTACCATGTGATGATAAATATTCGTCATAGCACTCTACACTGACCAATGAGGCCAGCGCTGTCATGCTACATTGTGATGCAATTTTTGGTCACCGGCATTGTTCTTGCGTCTTTGTTGCTTTTTGGATCCATTCGCGACAACTTCATATGGCACTTACGTACCTAAGCTATCGCCACTTCTAGGACCGTACATACAGTGATCCGCCTACCTCCACGTTATTGCATTCTAGTGAATAATTACTTGGGTCACAAACACCTTTTTTCACTAGTTTTGGGCTCCATTTGTGGATATCCACGATGCTGATGAGGCTCAGCTAGGTCGAACCAGCTGCTCATTGAGTTCGCTGATGGTTACTGGGCCAATCGTTTCAACTTCCGGTAACTTTTTTAGTTTTTCTATCCACTGAGGTACACGTTTTTCAATAAGCAGAATAAACAGAGCGTAATATATACATAGGTTTAACTGTCTGTCTTTTTCTATGCACCTACGGTGGCCACCAAAAGCAATAAGCCTCTTTGTGCGTGTGCCGGTGAACAGTTACTCTTGCCTTATCTGTGAGGCGGACTCATGACCTCGGTTAGCTTCCGTCATTCTTTTGCTTTCTGATCGTTTACGCTTCGACGACTGGTGTGTACGAGGTTTGCCACTCACAGCGATACCGATCCGTGCCACAGTGATACAAACTTGCTCACCGGTTCAGTCAACATTGTGCTACAGTTACACATTAATCTTACTGCGTGTGTGTGTGTGTGTGCGAGGTAGACGAACGAAAGTTTGCAGTTTTTACTGTTGTTTGTTGAGTACCTGCACAGTGATTCCACAACTGCTGGTAATGTTTGTAAGAGACATGTCATTATTGAATTAGTCGTTGCAATGTTCATTTCGTTGTGTCTGCTCACCATCCATCAGGAAGGTTAACGATGACAACGGTTCATGACTACTCACCAAGTGTTCTAGTAGTATTCGCTTCGAAAGGTGATTTTTATGACCGCAACCATTGTAATAAAATTAACGCAGAGCTGTGTACTTGTCAGTTGTTTAACAAGTATGCTACGTTCAACATTTCTTTCATTTAGATCACTCTTAAATTTGTGGTCAGTTAAGAATTTGTCAATCATTTTTCTCGAGGTGTGAGCGTCCCCATCTCATTCGTAAGATCATATGAATTACGTAGTTTGTCTGAGTGAACCGGATTATCTGATGATGGAAAAGTGAATGGTAAACTACGTCTCGAAATCCGAACAAGTTGTTTTAAACGCTGAGATCACTAGCTGGAACTGATTTATGTACGCTTAGTGCAGTCTGCGCTCAAACCCATGCAGACGTTTTAATTTTCGGACAAATCAGTAACAGTCGTCTAGCTATTTACTCAGGATTTTTTCATCAGTTGTTTATTCAGGTAAAGAATGGATGCGGGATTTGTGTTTATTATTTACCATTATGTGGATATTCATGAAAATTTAATAAAACTATCAACGTTTGGCATTTTTAAATATTCCTTTTTGATGACTCACGTTTGAGAACACGCGTCTTGTAGTATTTTCGGTTTCTTCTAATCACTGTAGCCTATTTTCAAATAATGGTTTCGGTCATTTATGTCAACACCTTTTGTTGCCTACTAGACAGCACTGAAATTTGGTATCTCCTCAATCGATCATGTTTTAACAACGAATCTCTGTATTATTTCGTGATGATGGTTAGAGAGCTCCATAGACTTTAGATAATTTTGTATCACGTTATTGAATCTCGAGATCACACTGTTTGCACTACGAATAAGGCTGGGCTATAAAAAAGGAATATTTCATTGTATCGGAGACGTATATCTCTTATCAATGTGGAACTTATTAACCCTAATAATTGCATGATGGCTTTAAGTACTAAGCTTCACACGAGATACGTTCGACTTATTTTAATGTTTTCGAAAACTATTGCACTTTTGTATTGAGTTGTCAACTGATGGTCTACACCGTTTGGATGTTTCATCCCACACTAGTCCAGGTGGTCTCATCGCGATATAGAAATTGGGGCTTTTTGGTTCGAGGTTGGTGAAGTTCGATGAGTGCCTGTCTGTTTATGCCGTAATTTGACATTTGTGACATTTTAATCTGAAACCTGATCGCATTTTGCCTGCAGATTTCTAGCTCCAACCAGGTAAATTTCAGACCTGAGGCTCATAACCTATAAAATCGCTCTCCCACAGAACTTTACCGATGCTGTGCATGTGCTCCCCGCTTTCTACACCCTGGCGTATCATCTGGGCTGGGAATGACGCGTTTGCACCCAAAATGTTAATCTGCGCGAGCAACCGAGCACCCAAACAATAACCCCGATTTACCAACTCCATCAGTATCCTCATCACTACCAGACTATATACAGTCATTTACAGTTCGATGATGAAGTTTGGTCTGTTACACACTGGAAACGTTATAACGTATATACTTGAATTGTGGAGTCTGTTCTCAAGGAGTGGCAGAAAGTTAACACATGCACAAGGAAGTGCACAAAAGATTGCCTTTAGCTTGACTCCAGCAAAGGTCATCACGCTTTGCCAGGCTGTACTGCAAAGCGCAATGTTAACCGATTTTGTTGAGGAGGCAATATACATGAGCCAAGCTGAACTCAATACAAACCTTTTCTCAGAATTTCTATCGATGCTTGACTGGGAACTCGATTTTCATTGAATGCATTTCTTAAGTTTTATGAAGCAGTTCTCCTAAACGTGTGGTGATGAGAGTTTACGTTTTCAACAAGATTTCGGTGAAGACTAGTGAATGTCGTGCACTACTCTTTACCTGGTGGCGACAGGTTCGACCATTGATCGGTGAGATCGAGTTTTCTTCCATCCCGCCTATACCATAGTTTCTGTTTAGGTTAACACGCAAAGTTCCGCCTTTTTACACACACAGCTCTCCAGTATCTGGTTGACAATTAACCCAGTGAATTTGACTGACAATCACAGTAAAAATTGTGATGTCTAGGAGACGATTGCAATCAACGTCTGTTGATTTCGTTTTTGTCAACATTTTAAGGAAAGGAAGAGTCCATTGTTATGTAAGTTCAGTTAATTGAGGAACCTCAAATGCAAGATCGGGTGCATGCAATTAAGTGCCTGTATCTGGGTTTAGTTGAAGGTGTAGAACTAACGACATCTAAAGGCATCCCATTCGAGGAAATAAGCTATATTGTAATACTTGCTGGTTTCAAGGTGTTACATAACAATAGACGTCCTGTTCACGTGAATTACTTCAACAGTTTTCTAAACGCCTTAGGGATATGGCAGTGTATGAGATTCTTTAGTGATAATCCCGGGAAAAAAGGAGGTAGCATGCTTGTTTTCATAGATCGGTCGACTCAGGCGTTTAAAACTGTAAAGGAATTTGAAGACCAGATGCATAAATATGACTTCTGATTTAAGTGAAAACGTGGCTAACTTGAACTGATCGCAGCGCGCTAGCACTCAAAATGTCTCCTAACTACTCAGAAAGTCCAGGTGGGCATATGTTGTTTACATGAAGGGATGGAAGAACATTGGAAACTCTCTCAAGTTGCTAATTCTTCAAAAATCAAACCATAAATCGATACAGTTGGATGTGTAAAATTACCTACTACAAGTCACCGGCTGTACTGTCCGTATTATCCAGTAAGGCGGGCGAAATAAAGTGGAGTATGATCTTTAGATTTAGCATTATACCACCCGCATACTGGAAAAAAATTGCTTCTGCGAGTTAGCATAAGTGCTGTTTCATATAAAACCAAGAACGGACAGAGGATTACACCTCGGTGATGATTTGTGTTGGTACTTCATAAGTAACCCAAGTACGTTCTAATTGCTTCGTAAAACACTCATGTAGAAGTGATTCTTGAGAAGTGAATGCTAGGTTCGTTGGTGGTTTGACATAGTGTGTGTGCGTGGTTTTTTTGTAACGTTTGGTGCTGTGTTGTAAGATTCATGCAAGTAGCTTTACAGTTTTCAATAATAGTTGGGAATTGAATGAACTAGGTGAAAGACTGTGTCAAAAGTGGAGCGCCTGCAAGTTGTCAACACATGTATTTCTTTCACCAATCGGCCTGTTTTCTCACTCCTCAGCTCAATCTTCAACTTGTCAAGACATATGTGATCTTATAGCGGATGTCCGCCACATCGTCCAGTCTCCTCGAAATAAACCAGTCGAACTGCTAGAGTACGCGTCAGAAATCACGCAAGCTTTTGGTGGGCTCCGGCTCACCAGCTGCAAATCTGCCAAAGATCGCACCTCCATGTCTGTGACGCTTGAGCAAATTCGCTGGCTGAAGGTTTGTGCATTTCGCTACGCTTTTCTTAGTGGATTCTGTGTTAACCGTTCCTAATATCGTTCTGTCGGTCTCAATTTTGCCGTGTCCATTGTTACATTACTTGTTCAAAAATCGACGTTTGTTTATGTGTAACGATGATGGTAGCGTGGTTGACACAGTTTGTCAGGGTAACCAAAATCAGAGAACACCTAAACACAAATCATCACAAGTGGTTTGTTTTTCCACATACGTTGAGTATTTGGTTGACGTTATAAGAATTAATATCATGGTTGCCATGTGTTGAGCCATATCACAATCCATACCTTTCCTTTGTGTCCTGTAAGAACCACATCACTGGTTCCATCCAATGCCACTTGTCTCGAAATTCTCATTGCCACTCACTGCAACGGGATTCAAGTAAACATATGTTTTGTACCGACAAAGTTGTTTTAGACCCCAAAACACTTTATAGATAACAACCATAGGTGATCATAAACATGTGACCGATAAGGAGTTCACAAAGCAATGATAGGCGATACCATTTTCACGCCAATAACCCGCTAAGCACAACAGTACGGCTTAACGTGAGGTCTTCACACTTCGTGAAAAGGAAGTTGAAATATTCTGGATACAAACATAGATTGCATCTCCAGTTGTATAGGAAGGAAAAAACACGGTGCTGATCACCTAAGAAGTTCAAAATGCGGTTGTAGGCGCTAATATAGTTTTCTTCGGTTAAGGAAGTCATACATAGTGTATTTTTGATGAAAGATTATGAGGCGGTTTGCGACCTGTGCCCCCATTTTCGAAACGAAAAGCCGAAGTGCTTACCCGTCTACCAACGACATTCGGTTCTTACGAATGCGAATGATAAACATGGATTTGTTCGGTTGTGTTAAAGGCACTCACTATTTCTTCGTTGGCGCTTCTCTGTGGCTACCTTCGTTACATATTAGCCCGAGACAGCTGCCACACTAAGTAGCACGCTTATCACAGTACCAAACGGTCATGCTAGTGTAACCAGTGACCTCAACGGTTTTCTTGCATCTCAGGCTCGAATTCATTTTTGAGGGGTTCCTGTTCACGGAGCCCACACACATGCATTATTCACAGAGTCCACTCAGGAGATACTGGCCCGAGCAACTACTCGCAGTTGTTGTGACAAGGAAGCCAATGAGGTAGATTTCTGACGAAACTGTCACCGTAACCATGGGATTGGTGACAGTTAGTAATCGCATGGCTGTAGGCACTTTAGCGATTGCTATTTCAGTGTGCGTTTTCAACTTTGGCGTTTCTCTTTTGGTGTAGTTTATGTTTGCCACGTTGTGATTGCATTCGCCCATTTCCAGTTTCTTTTAATACGATGCGACGGACGCTCGTATAGCTTACCACTTACATGTTCCAGACAACGCAGATTTCAAATTATTTGGCCAATGGGTTTGAACGAGGATTGGACTATGAGCTCTCTGTGTGCTCACTTATTTAGCGATCGTTTCTGTACACCTCGCTTGTCACCGGGTGAATTGTGCAGTTCCTGTGGCTTGTTCACACTGTGTTTGTCTGCCTCATGTCGCCAGTTTGCAGTGGCTACGACCACCACACTCGACATTCACCCCGCGAACATCGTAAACCATTATGTGAATGCTGTTTTATTGTCCTTTGTAGCTCTAACCGGTACAAATAAGCCAATCGAATGGGCGGCCAATACCCAATCAGGTCACGAAATAGTACACATATGTCACACAGGAAACTAATTTTGTCGCTTTCGGCTCAAGTATTGAGCATCTGAGTTTTATGGTCTTTTCTTATCGATATAGTGCTCCCATTTGATGGTCTTTTTAAGTCACCGTAGTTGGAGTCTTACGGTGTCTCATCTTAATGTCCCCACTACATATTGTTAAACAATACAGATACCCTTCTGATTTGTGTGCCACCTCGGAACAAAGTCCATGTTTTGTCCAGCTCCATGCTCTTCTTCTTCATCCTCTATTGGATGCTATACTGCTCCATACTGACCATTTACTCGCTCATCAAGGGTTCTCAACGTCACTCTTTTCACTCTCTATGTTTATTCGGTCTTCTAAACGTTGACTGATGAGAACAAGGAAAACTTCTTGCATGGTAAGATATCCCAATGGGTCATCTAAATACTACTCACTTGTTATGTAAATTCTTATGTTACCCTCGTAACTGAGTAAGGTAAACGAAATGTTAACATATCCTTATTGGTGAACTACGTGCTGCCATGCACTCCTCTTCCGTGTCTACTCATTTGCTTGTTTGGCTGCGAACACAAAATACCTGTCTAACGAGAACAGGTTTGTCAGTTGTGGCCTTTTTCATTGCCATCCATCTATGTTTCTTATGTATGTTGATCTCTTCTCTTGCTTCTAACAACGTTGAGACACTTTCTATACTGTTTGTTTAGTTAAACTGCCGATTAACTATTTGAGCTAACCGTGGAAACAGCGTCCGGTGTGGTTAGTTCCGTTTTTATAATCGTGTCCTGTTACTTGTCCAGCGCACACTAATTTTTGTTGGATGACAATCGCACGTAGGTTGTCTAGTCAAACCGGAAGATGTGGTTTGTGTTTTTGCATACTTTTACGCTACGTTGTGTGACAGTGACTGCTTGCATTTGCGCTACGTATTCAATTACAGCATCTTTGCAATGCCTTTGTTTCATTCTGCTCACGCGCTCGTTTGGTAATTTTATGCACATAACTTTGTTTCAAACCATATCGAGGCGTACGCTGTCCGTTGTTCAGCTCTCAGTTTTCCTTGTAATTCCGGGTTACATATAATGTCGCAAAGTCTGGTGATAGTACACCACATTATAGTGGATGATGTTGCTTATACGCACCTGAACATGAAACACAGTAGTATTGGCTAATTTCTTGTTTATCGGGTCATATTCAGTCAAAGCGATCGTACACCCATACAACCTTAACACCAGCTCTGGTTTACACGTGTTTGACTTCATACCGTTAACGTTAGTGTCCAAACCTCGCAAATGGACAGCTAGACTGTCAGTGAGAATTAGACGCATGTCATTTTTATTTCTCTGTATTGAATCTTCCGCTGACCACTTTGCCTCGTACTCCAGCGCTGCAGAGGTCCGACGAATAACACATGGCATGGTAATCATTGGGTTGATATGACCTAGTCGATCGCCATGCGAGACGTAAAGGCAGTAGCAAATAACGAGAACAGTCATTACGGAAAGAGGTGTTACATGTTTGCGTAGCTGCTTTCAACGGCTCCAGTGCCGGCTCGATTTAGTGCTTTTTAACGATTGATCGGAACCACAAATCAGAATGTGTATCAGACATCAGTGTCCTGTCCGTACCAGCGAAATCACGCAAATGGGACATTATTGTCAACTGTGACTTGTTTGGCCTGAGCGAGGATAGTATAGATCCGTAATCGAAAAAGGAATTGTAACTTCGTTTTGATTACCTTGCTCACCAGATCTTAGTCTTATTAAACACGTTTGGACCCAATTCACAAATGTTACGATATTGCACACCCACTTCTAGAGGGTACGTACACTCATGGGTATGTGGAATTAACTGTCTCATTTTTCCACCGAGAATATCACTAAAAAGAAGAGTGGAGATTAATTTCAGTGTTCACTCAGCGGTGTTCAAATAATGATCAGTGGACGCGAACAATTAGCCTGTTCTGTTTACTTAGTTGTGATGGAAGAATGGTTTTTTGGATCCCAACATTATGATTAAAGAGGGAACACTTGCATATGTGCACCAAAATCTGATGGGGACCCCATGTAGCATTCTAGTAGTTCGTAATCCAGTTGTACTTCAAAGGCTATCAAAACGACACGTCACCAGTAGTGCGTGATTCTAGGCATCTACATACAATGGGGTAGCGCAACTTGCATGTATGTGCCATAGGTAGTCAGTGTGCTGTAACAGTCACGCTGCTAAATGGGAATCAAGCACACGAATCATTAGAGAGTCAGTATTGAAACGTATTCTTGCGAATCTAGATCGATTCAGCAAGTGACGGGACACTGATCACTTGTCGATGTCACATGATAATGTGAGATGTAAACCATTCTTTTTTTCTACTTCGTCGGCCTATGCAAGAACATCCCCCAAAACATTTTTGCTGTTCTTTCTTTTAATCACCATCGGTCGAAGACATATTGCAGGATGTTGACATTTGTTTACTGTTTTTGTACACAAACGTTAAGCTCCACGAGGTATACGGGACGCAGGTAGCGTCAACCGTTGGTGATTTCACGGTTGGGGATTTTGAGTTATTTCAGTTCCAAGCCAGTTATGTGATCTGAGTCAACATTTTAGACGGTTGGCCGCATCCGCTTCGGATTGGCCTGTTACAGTGACCGGAACCAAAAAACGCCTGCGCTTAACCACCAGCGCAAGCGGCTTGCGCTGAACCAGCTGTGCCTCCATTTACACACCACGTATCCCGTGTTAACACAAAGTAAAAAGACCAACAGGTTTGTGGGTGAGACCTTTGTGTCCAGCCTGCCATTGCTGGTTGGACAGTTGATGGGCTAGCTCGGATCTGAAACCCCTTATTTCTCGTGAAAAAAACAGAAGGAGACTGCACTGTTAACATCTAAACTAGGGAGGAAAATATTGAAAATATAACGCAAGTAGTATTTCAGTATGGGAGTGCACGTTGGTGCACTCTAGAGAGGTAACAGGGAAAAATATCCATCATACAGTGCACCGACAAGGCCCGCGGACACTCAAGTTCCTGGGACTGGAAGCGGGTGCGTTTTAAGTGACGGCAGACGCTGGTTGATGTGAAAAAGAAGAAGAATGGACAGAGCTGATTTCACCTCTTTGTCTGTAAGGTACTAAACATCTCTTTGCCGACGGTGAACTATGAATACGCTGATGACCTACCAATACCAACTGGCCAGCGCATTCATGGCCGCACAGCTGCTACTCATTGAACTTGTGGACGCCCATCCGTCTGATACAAAGTCACCTCCTCCCAGCATTTGAAATCAATGTTACAACGCAAAAGACATATCTGGGTAACATCCTGGTATCCCTGCCTTTGACCACTAGGATTCTACTTACCTGCTTTCACCTGTCCATGTAGTAGCTGCTTTTGCGTACCGTCATCGCCCATCCGACAGACGTGACCTAGTCAACGAAGCTGATTGAGCATCGGTATGGCTTCCACTGCGTCCATGTCCGCTCGCCGCAGTACCTCAGTGTTCGGAACCATGTCCAAACACTGAATACGTGAGATGCACCTCACACATTGCAAAGGGGAACGACTGAGACAGCGCACGTTCCATTGATGCAGTGCCCAAGCTTCAATGCTATACCGCAGTATAGAAATCACTACTGAACGGTAGGCACAGAGCTTAATAGCCATCTTTAGGCTTTGGTTCTTGCAGACACGTCTTTCCAGAAGTCTGAAAGCAACAGTGGTCTTTGTCGTGGGAGCGCGTAACTGGCGGTTCGCGGGCAAAGTGCTACCGAAGTAGCAGATATTTGCGCAGCTGTCGACGACATCCTCCTTGATGCTAATTTCAGGCGCTGATGCAGGAACAGCAACTCTGCCCGGAGAAGGCTGTAAGAAGTAAATTGTCTTACTTGTGTTGGTATTCAATGCAAACTTAGATGCCGCGATCGCGAAAGCTGTGGTTACTTGCTGGAGTTCACCTACGCTCTGAAGAAACAGCACGCTGTCATCTGCAAACATGTGGCACACTTACCTCGACCGAGTCGCACGTTCATGGACAGGATTTGAGGGCTGATGCTGTGTGGTTCGGTCATCATCAAAACAGTTGTTGCGGTCAGCGAATGCAAAACAAAGGCATTCTCCCGAGCACCATCTGATAGGTAATCTGTTCAGTAGAATGTGTACCTGACACATGCTTCTCGGAGCTTGCCTTGGTCTGCAAACCTTTTCTTATTCAAGGCTGCTACGTCGATGCCACAATGGCTCTGTTCCGACACTGTTAGTGTGGTTCGGCGTTCTGGCCGTCGTGTGGCGCTGCATCGATCCAGCAACGTGCACATATTCCATGTCTCAACGGAAAGCGTCTTGTATCCCTGGGCGTGTCTCAGGTTAGTCTTCGTGCTACTGAAACAGGAGTGAGCGTTGTGTGTTCCGAGATTCGTGCTGGCAGGGTCATTAGAGCAGTGGAAGGGGGAGGGTTTGGCAGTAGCATATTTTCTCCTATCCACCTTGCCACGTGCATCAGATAGGACGACCCGGTTTATCGTACTGGACGGCAGATACGTTATATTTGGTTTCGGTGGATTTGCATAGACTACGTGGGCTTTGGTTCCTGCCAAGCCGCCTAGACTGAGACAGGAAAGGGATTAGGACCCTCAATCAAAGCGTTTGGCTCAGAAGCCTGCAACACAAGCTAGTGGGTGACACATAAACACACAATCAGAGCAACCTTGACCACCAGCAACGACCAGAGCCACATATCTATAAAGCCAGCACAGACATAAGACCAACACTACTGCAGGGACAAACAAGTCATAAACACACGGAGCCGGTCTATGCAAGAGCAAACATCAAACCGAACCAAACCACAATACACTGTCGTTAGCAACAACGAGGGCAACCATTTTTCGTGACCGTTGCCCTTTGTCCCATCTGATATGTCTGAACATGGGAAGACCAGAGTCTCGGTGGAATAGCCCGCCGGATCAAAACTGACTAGCACGCCACGGTAACAGAAAAGGTCAGGATTAAACACACAGACACACAAGAATGTCCAAAAGGCACTCCCTGTAATTTAATTGAAAGAACGGTGACACTAGTACAAGTGATAGCGGCATCAAAGAAAGTGTAATTCGAACTCTTGTTTAAAGGTAGTAAAGAAGGATCCAACAGCCGTTTCATCCAGAACATATATTGTTAGAAAACTACCTATAATGAAGTTAACCAGAATCTCACCAGGCCTTCTAGTTAAGAGCAAATAGTCCAATTCTGTCACATTCAACTTTTTATACAAATATTCGTGGTTGCAGTATGACCTATACAGGAAGGACAAACTGAAGACTAGCTTCTCACACCAAGACAATTAGAAACAACGCATTTTCCACTTTGCTGAGGCCTTCGCTTTCAAACGTCCCAATTCTCACTGTGTTGGCGATGCGGCTGCACGTATTGTCAATTTCATGCACGTCTGTCGATCTCACGCCATGACTGCCGCCTTGCGGAATCTTGTCTCGATGTTTAAAATTAAGTGCACGTGCATATGTAATCGGAATGTACGAAACATATCCCCATCCTTAGAGAAACGCTTAAGTAAATCTGCGGAAAGCAATTTTTGCCGCCTGCAGATTACCAAGATTGAGGATAGAAAACAACCGTCACCTACATCAAGTCCAATTTTGACATATACGAAACATACACAAGCGAAGTAAGAGGTACTGGAATGGAGCAGATGAAGCATTGCTCCACAGGCATAACGCAGAAGTTCCCAGGATTTGCGAGCCATTGAAATATGATGGCCTAGAGACCAGTAACCACCGTCCTTCATGGGGTATGATTCTATGTAGGCGTAAACTCGTCGGTCCGATCGCCGAGGTATTCGTCAACGCAACATGTTTTACGCATACACACACCAAATTTGAGACGGTCGGTTTCTTTCGGAATAAAGATGGCGCAACAACTAGGGGGACTAATTCACGTACACTCCAGCAACCCCAATGTCTCTGACTACGTGGTCTGGTGAATGTTTGGACTGTCATTCTATGTTTGTCTAACAATTGGAGGTTCGATTATTCGATATATGTGGTGCTGATGAGACTTACTTTAGTAGGAATAAATGTCAACCCGTTAGCTGGTAACCACTGGTATCATCTGGATACGGAAACCTCTCAGTCGCCTTTGTTTGTGGAGTAATCACAAGCGTCTAGTTGATTTCAGCTAGTGAGAGGGTGACGTGGAGCAGTTAGGGAAAGTACTAGGACTCGTTTATCACATCACCTAATTAGATCACCGTTTGCGGTCACATGAATCCGTTGTGCTTTTTCAGCCATCTATGCTTATTCTATTTTAGCGTGTAACTCTATCCGAACCTGGATTAGGTATTTGTCTTGGTCTGCAATTTTTTGATGTATTAGTTGGCTTAATATACATATTTTCGACTCTAATTTGAGTAGCAACTCAATTTATTCGTCATTCGTATGTATTGTGTAGGCTGCGGGTAACCAATGGACCTTTATCTCCTTGGTCTGGCTATCATTTGAAATGATGCTATCAAACTGACAAGCTTTTAAGCTTAATGAAAAATCAGACACTAATCGGCAATTACTCGAAAGTAAATAGGCGTGCTAAATTACTGCTTACACATCGTCTTCACAAAACTGCAAGCGAGCCAATAATAAGTTGAAGCATCATCAGTTGTGCAGATTTTTTTTAGCCTCAAAGTTTGAACAACCTGTGAAGCGGTATAAACTTGTCAGTGGGAGTGTACGATGGTGCACAAGCAGCGGTCCATGTTTACATTATTTGGCGTTTTTTCCCGGTGGTAGGCAATAGATCGTGTGCGGACCGCATACTTTTTGGCGGTGGTGGTCTGGACAACAGGACTAGTCCAAATAATCAGCTCAATATATAGGAGAAATTATGGCAAAGAAAAGTGGCTCACATTGTCATAATCACATCTGGACACGTCCTACGGACGCTTTATTCACACGCTCGGCCGCTAGCGTTAGGATGAACAGAATTTGGTATAAGCTTCGTTCTTAGTTGGCTATTGCTAACCTGAACCCAAAAATTGCTGTCTTTTTGGCTGGAGCCACTCAAAGGTGTGTCCGTGAACCGCAGTTAGTGACGGAAATGTGATTGTGTTTTCTCTGGTTGCTGCGTTTAACTGCCTTTGTTCAGACCTTAAGAAAGATGATGAAAACCTTGATAAACAGCTGCGAGATGTCTAAACTGGGTGTGTTTTGAAACGTTCTCATTAGCGTTATGCCTATTACTCTAATTTATTGGTCCCATTGTTTTTAATCTGTGATTAAACATGCTAAATTAGCAGTCAGTCTATTGTTAGACGTGTATCACTGGCAATATTATTACCACTAATATGTGGATGACGTGATGAGGCCTTATTTCGTTGTTCTGTAGACTGCCGCAAACGTACTGGCTTATCCCCGTTACTCATCAAGGGTCATTCAAACAAAACCATTTTACACTGCGGTAACGCTTGTAATCAGGGTACTGTGTGATCCAAAGAAATCGGTTCATGCAGAGTTAGATTGTGTCATTGCCTCAGATCGACGAGGTCAATGAGTTACGGGCTCGTCCCAAGCCAAAAATCGAGGCCACCGCAACGAGCCGATCAAGTGTCTGTTGGCTCAATTCTTGCCTTTTCGTGTGCCTGTAACGGCCTGAAAATGAGCACTTGTTCGCCGAGTTATCTTTCTTCCAGGTTTAGCTCTGTTATTTCGCATGGTTTGATGCAGCTTTCTTTGCCTATTGCGACTTCTGTCAGTTTCGGCTGTTGATAATTAAAATACATGCATGTGAACTTTCATTCAATTGCTTCGCTTCTTCACACGAATCAAATTTCGATGGCTCACTTTAAATTCCTCGTTCAATGTTGGGCACTTCATCAACACTGGCCAAGTTTTCATTCTGTGTACTACTCTACATATTGCACCATACTACATAATGTAAGTGACGTAAATTATAGATGTCAGACTAGGCGGATCATTGTGTTTCTGCCTGTTCAGTCAACCAACTTGTGGGAGAAACCTCCATGTTCGCTAAAACTCTCAGTTTTTGTAGAATTGTCTTGTTCCTGAGAATACCTAAAATAATGTTTAACGCTAAACGTTAAGTTATTAACAAATGTAGGACATTGCATCTGTGCAATTTTTAAACTTGATTACATGCCAATAATCACAAAATTTATGTTAACAAGATTTGCGGCCACCTTATCCACTCGCCCTGATATTCTGAGGTTGGTTAAGTAAATTTTCTGAATTTGCAACTTAGGTCTAGTGAGACATGCGGGAATCAAATTTTTGTATGCATTTGTCGCCAGGCTTTTTTCGAAAAAGTTCATTTGCGACACGCTGCACTGTGCTTGTTACTGCTGTTTTCCACCAGGGTTTTTGTGAAAAATGAATATCGCCCGTCGCGACATACGTATTCGGGCAAATCGAGACAAGTCAAATAAGTGTGACCGGGATTATCGTTGTCTTCCAATCAACGCTTTGTGGAATTATTACTGTTAACTATTATGACAGCGTATACACTGCAGAATAAATGAACTTGACTACGGAACAAGAAGATGACCTGCTACAAATGATATTTATAGAGGGTGGCAGTACCCTCGTGTTTACGGTTTTGATAGAAATTTTCGCTCCATCTTTTTTGAAGTTTTCCGTTATGCTAGTGCTAGTGGATACTAGCCCTCATCTGAGTAAACAACACTGAAAGCGGCAACCTGTAGAGTTTATCAGAGTTGATTCTGATTCCGTCTCACATCATTCTAAAAATAACAGAGAATGTGTGATTGTGTACATGCCATGCCGTATTCATCAGTGTTAATGGCAGCACACTGTTGTTTTAAGCAACTACATCAACATATTGTCGTGCGTAGGACGGGCTGCCTAGCGTCATCTCATCACTGATTGTTGGTGTGTTTTTTAGTCAATCGTAAATGAGTTTTTCACCGTAATGTTGAGTAAGCCTCCGTTCAATGATTCTTGATCCAACCTTTAAATTCTGCTATTCTTAAACCTACAGTTCAGGACTAGACGAGATCACGAGGACCAGAACCTGCGGCTGTGTAGTTGTTAAGCGGAATCGTTAACGTGTAGCAACCCCGACACAAGAAACCTGTAGTTTACTATAGTTCTTATCAATCTTAGTAGAGTATGTGAAGAAATATTAAAAACTGTACTTTGTGTGGTTACACTTCATGTCACTTCATTCCGTCACGTTTCCTTACTCGGTCAATATTACACGTACCAAATTACTGCATTTTAAGTTGATTACGTTACTACGTGCGCGCTTGCGTGTATGAGTCAGAATTGCCGGTCACAGCAAACCCGATTTCAGTTCACACATCTTGTGCACTTCTACCCGGTTTGTTTGTATAACGGACGTCTTCTCTCGGGGGACTTTCCACCTGCCATGTCTCGCCCGCTGACCCCATCTAATTGAACGATGACTCATCCGCTCGCCCATGCTGTCCCGGATCTACTCGATGTGGACTTTTGAACGTACCTCACTGCGACGTTGAGGTATTCCGCTGAGAGCTCGAACACTCGCACTTCCGGTTCGAGAAACCACCACAATGTCTGTACCGCATATTTTATCTCCCTAAATGCGATTCTCTTCGTTGCCAACGGATTCCTCTCCCGCTGGGTTAGATAGTAGGACCCCGATTGGTTCACTCATCATAACGTCTGCTTTTGCCAAGCCCTGAATTGAAGAACGAAGTGTTCAGAATTTCGGAGCATTTGAATCATTGCGCATATCACGTAAACGGATGCCAGGCAACCGCGTGTAATATGAAGTTGTTCAGCTGAATGTTGGAATGCCAGATACGTCCTTACAGTTCCGTCTCGATCAATAGCAAACCCAGTCATCAAAAGGGGAGTTGGTGGATCATAAGTTTCTTCACATCGGTTCCTGTTTACAGCCACCCAATAGTGTGTACTGGCATGGCAATTGCTCCCACACTTCACCAGCGCAATATGGAGACGTTTTATATGTTGACATTTCGTTTACCCTCATCAGTCGTAAAGGGAAAACATGCAGGATTCACACGACAGAAAATAGGGATGAACACATACATTCACACAAAGTAATATGCCATCAACACCGTGGAAACCCAACGGGTTGCTTCCACCACTGTTGTGCACACAGCGCTGGCTGTTGAGTTCTGACCAACATAACTTCGCCAAACTTCCGGGGCTTCGGGTTCCGATTGCGTGACAATACTTTGAATGAGCTGTTTGGGTCAACGTGGTGACCTGTTATCATGAGGTATCTCGTAATCGATGATGTTGAATTTCCAGCGACGGATTCGCCGGTTTGAGACTGTTGTGTCACCAGTTGTTTAACCATCTGGGAACGAGGTCTTCTATTCACGGACGTAGTTGTTGGTTTGTCCTGCTCATGTGAACCTCGCTGCAACTGTAAATGAACAGCTGTCAAAGAGCCTACGAAATTTGTACTGATTCTTGACGTTCGCCCTCAAACCTACACTCCGCGACCGTTTTTGGCCTTGTTTGAATTCATTTGATAGAGATAGTCTGAATGAGGGATCGAACCGGCTGTCCTTCGCATTGCGAGATATTGCTCTTAGCTGCTTGGCCGCCAATTCTGCGAACATCTCTTGTGACAGGGAAGTGTCACCAATTGTTTTGACCATCACGCAAAGAGTTCTCCCATCCACAGAGATAGCTGTCGGTTTCTGCTGCGTAGTGAAGGTCACTGCAACCTCAAGGGAACTGGTAGACGACGTGAGTGACAGAATAGTTAGGCAAACTGCGTTCGTGAATTTGTAGAAAGGGTCCTTCGATGGCTTGAACCAAGCGTAGTTGGGCCATTGAAAGTGGTGACACGCGACGACAACAATAAACCGTAAGATCCTTAATAGTGATGAATCCAATGCAATTTGACATAAAGCAGATTCGCTATAATCGAATTCATCCATGTACTAACAGCTCATAGATGATGTATTTGAGTTAAACTTAATTCAGTCGCCATCACTTTAATCCTACTTCGGTGATGGCGTATTACAATAAAGGTTACATTCCCACTTATTCTTTCACGTATACTGATGTCGTAGTGATCCATTTTCCGCGATCGCAATGAATCTTGCACTGTGAGGAAAAGATTGAGAAAAAGGGACTACACGTGCAACAACCTGTATGACCAAATGATATNGACCTGTTATCATGAGGTATCTCGTAATCGATGATGTTGAATTTCCAGCGACGGATTCGCCGGTTTGAGACTGTTGTGTCACCAGTTGTTTAACCATCTGGGAACGAGGTCTTCTATTCACGGACGTAGTTGTTGGTTTGTCCTGCTCATGTGAACCTCGCTGCAACTGTAAATGAACAGCTGTCAAAGAGCCTACGAAATTTGTACTGATTCTTGACGTTCGCCCTCAAACCTACACTCCGCGACCGTTTTTGGCCTTGTTTGAATTCATTTGATAGAGATAGTCTGAATGAGGGATCGAACCGGCTGTCCTTCGCATTGCGAGATATTGCTCTTAGCTGCTTGGCCGCCAATTCTGCGAACATCGCTTGTAACAGGAAATTCGTGTATAGTTGGGTTATAACTTCTTTACCCTACAAGCTTGTTTATCCCGGTCTTAGTGACTGCGCGTGATACAAGTTGGACGAAACCCGTCAGTTCACTAGACTGTGGCACGCATTCCTGGGAACATGAATGAATTTGGTATTATTCCCTTCATTTTTTACTGTCCCCTGTGCTTTTGGTTGTTACTTGTGGATTTTCTTTGCATTTGGAGGATTACGGAGCCAGCCTGATGGAATTTCTCGTCCATTCCTTCTTTGTCCCTACCTATACTGCTACCTTGGCAAGGTGGTCGGGCCTGTCTACTATTTTGATCCGGCGGGCCACGCTGACTAGGAGTCCGGTCCTTCCAGGTGCAACCTTGTCAGATAGGCCAAAGGGGAGCAGTCAGACGAAAAGCAGTTACACTCATATGGTTGTATTTCGCACTACTGACCACATAGGAGTGCTTGGGTAGTGAGGCACGATCCTATGGGCATACAGCTGAACTATTTTTATAGTTGCGGCACTGCTGTCTTCCGTATCAGGAAGAAGGGGGTTAGAAAAGGTACCCTCAAACAAAGACACTCCGATCGCCCAACGGTTGACCGTGACCGCTGGCGTATTATCCAATACGGTCGATAAACATTAAATATCTCCCAAATGCCCGATGTAGCTTCGAGTACATCCGCTGCGCGCAGCGGTGCTCAGAATCAGACATTATTCTCTTATTCACTACGCCCTTGAGCTAGGCAAGCCCTTCATTGCCAAGTGAGTCAGACTCTTGAGTCATTGGCTCCGGGTAGGGTCCCCCATGAAAACCCTATATCCCGTCGTCTCGCAGGTTAGACCGCGACTTTCTCCTACTGTTTTACCCCCTATTTCTTATGCCTTCCATGTGCCTTCGGGCGATAGTTGTTTTCTGAGGCTAAGACAACTGGTAAACATTGGCGCCTTCGGTGTCCGCACTCTCCGACAAATCGGTCAGCAAGCTGCTCTGGCAAGTACTCTCTCAAGTCTGGAGTTTGATGTGTACTGTGTGTCGGAGATGCGAGTCTACGATTCTAGCACAGTTATCCATTTGAGCTCACCTCTAGATAGCTGTCGATCCAAGCGCTTCTGTCTCAGGGTTTCTGGTGACGCC
>QNGE01000161.1:247828-260979 GCA_008508345.1 Paragonimus westermani | reverse complement strand
GTGGGCTTGGTGTTGAGCTTCTTCCTGGCGCTAGATTGACCGACCTGGAGTTTGCGGACGACATTGTCTTACTTAGCCCCTCTGCCGAAGACATGCAGACCATGCTGAACAAGGTGAGTGACCGGGCTGGTTTGTATGTAATGCGCTTTGAACACTCAAAGTACAAAGTGCTGCTTCAAGACTGTGTCATTTCCACCCCTACTTTCTTTATTGTATGTAATCTGCTTGGGACTGTGGGCAGTTTCACATACTTGGATAG
The DNA here is from genome assembly GCA_008508345.1 of Paragonimus westermani. Taxonomy (NCBI): domain Eukaryota; kingdom Metazoa; phylum Platyhelminthes; class Trematoda; order Plagiorchiida; family Troglotrematidae; genus Paragonimus; species Paragonimus westermani. Next base: position 260,720 of record QNGE01000161.1, on the reverse strand, counting down.
CACTATCTCGTCAGCCTGTAATATTGCTGATGGGATATCAGCGAGGATAGCGAAGGCACGAATTGCCTTTTCCAAGCTGCGTTATCTCTGGCGTCGCAAAGACGTTCGGTTGTCGCTGAAAGTAAGGGTATATAACACCTGTGTGCGTTTATCGTATCGGGCATTATATACTGAGGCCACCAACAGTTGGGTAAAACCGCGTGGTGTTCAAGCAACACTGTGGTCACGAAATATGAAGACCATTGAGCAAAGCGGGTAGGTATCGCCTTCCTGGATGGGGTCCTCGTGATTACTTAAACCGCTGGTTAGAGACGCTATTTGAGATGGCGATGTGTCGCAGTCAATAACGTACCTGTATCCATACCATTTCTAGTTGTTCCGCTTAGTTTTCCTTAGGTTTTTGCTGACCTTCATCCTATAAGGTGCATTGACAACTCCACTCGCCGCCGCCGAGTCAGGCTCATGGCTGTTATGATGATGACAGTGATTCCTTCTTTATTGGCATATAATTGATTAAAATATGCAACGATTGCTTCTGCATGTCGTCTATTAACTGTGAGGAGGTACGGTTGTTCAGTTTTCTCTGTTGCCACTTTCATGCCACCCTTGTAAAAAAAAGCGTTTTTACGTTCTCTAAACAGTGGAATGCAATTAAACCTGTGCGTCACCGACCAACGCCACAAAACTACTTGAATCGCAAGGTGAGAAACAATTATACAACTGAACGCCTATGCAAAACTTGGCCTGGCCCTTTTTGATTACTTGTAACCTGCGAATGTGCTGAGCGTCGATCGATCTAAAAAGCGGTTGCAGACTTCAGTGTCCTACATTTATAACGGTCAGGTTTAGGCTATTGAATAGCCTACGTGAGCACAGGCGTACCCTGCTAGGTTATCAGTGTTATGAAAGCGAATACATTACAGAAGTTTGGGTATTTAGACGAGTTGCGATAATCAAGTGATTGAACTCACAGATGATGTTCTTGGGTATCCAGGATAACCACTACGCTTGTATTTACCGAACGTTTTCAACTTACTGCTGTATTTTTCCTCCCCCTTCCCAAACGCGACATTATCGTCCCTGCCCAACGTACTTCGCGTGATCAAACTCTGAGCAGTGTCAGCTGAACACATTGTTTAATATGGTCAAGCCTAAAACTACATTTTGGTTGAACTTATCGATACAGTGTATGTTTGCTGCGACTGTGTCAACTCCTCAACACCAATTGGAGAGAGGACTCTTAAAATCCCTTTTGTAGACATCTGAGGCATTCCTCTTTCGTCCCACTCGTTCAGTTTTCCACTATCATCCCTCTTCAGTTTAGATCGTAAAGCATGTTGCCATCGAAGTAATCGATCACTATAGGAATGCTTACACATGGGGCTGACTAGTCACACCAACGTGCGCAACAGATTTAGATCCGAGTCGCAAGGTAAGTTGGAAATTGAACGGCTGTGTGCAGATGCAATTTGTGAACTGATATCATTAGTAATGGTGCGAAGTTTTTGAGATACACTACCTTCTGAGTTGGACAATTTTAAGACAACAAACACTTGGGGAATGTGTATTACCAGATCGGGTGACGCCATGAACGTGTGTGCAACAGCTACTCTTTACCACTTAATCCTGGTACCGCTCGTGTTCTTCAACGATTTCTTTGTGGTCTTCTTCATCTCCTTTTCTGTTAGAATGCGGAAGGGTTGCACGAAAGTAATTTCCAGTCTGCACTCCAATGTCTTCGCCGCAAAGGCCTGAGGATGGACAACGTTTTCAAGAACACACACTGTCAGAAATATGCATTCAACCGATTTCAGTTGTTATATTTCCCACGAGCCTATCGACCTCCGATTGGTACGTATGCTTTGGGTGTACCATCCTGATAGACTAACTTTTGTGATCGCTGTCCTCACCTGGAATTACGTTAAACGTTCCCCTCCTGGTCATGCGTGATCTCTTCGACATCGGGTTTTGACCCGAAGCACTTATGACAATACCTCTATCAAACACGATTTCCTTCTGGTGAGACAGTTTGATTTTTGTGTCTCTCTACAGCTCTAAAATTTGTTTTACAGCAAATATCGATTTGTCTACTGCTCTATTTTTACTATCCGCACTGAATCTGACCTATTCTCTGATCGTTTTCCTTCGTTCGATCCATTTTTTGTTAGTGACTATTTCCGTACTTTCGACTGATTCATTCAGATGTTCAGTTTTGCACTTCACAGTTGTTTTTTTCGCAATTGCCAACTAATAAACAATTGAAGTAGAGTGCGTTCCATGCCACTCGGCGTTCCTTCAAATTTTTATCTGTGCTTTAGTTAGCTTGTGTCTGTATTCAGGGGATAAAAAGTATAGCTTGTAGTCTTGTTGTGTTAGTACTATTTTAAAAGTGGGTGTGGTTCTCAAAACCTTGGGAGTAATCGACTGGTTTGTCTCTGTGGCTCATTTTCATCTTTTTTCTTCGTACCCTGACAAGTAGAATCTTTTCACAAGAGCTTGAGACTGTTGTTTTAAATACGCGGTGCAATGGACTGATGTCCGTCGTTTATCTATGGAAGTGGATTTTCCACCTATTTGGTAGACTTGCGCATTCATTGCTTGTCGAATCTGTGCCTGCCAACTATTGAATGTACTGAGTGCAATGTGATTGTTGAATACGCGTGACTAGTGTAGTCGTTCATGTGATTTGAAATTGGATACTGTTCTGACGTGCCCATCATTTCAGCCGGCCATTGCGTATTGTACAGTCACGTTTTGTGTTTGAACGGTTTGTCGGTCAAAGCAATTATCAACCAGAAGAGCACAAATCCGTTACGAGACAACTCATCATCGCCCTAATCGATGGGTCACAATGTTGCATGCCACAGACTGACGACTGAAACCGCTGTTACGTATTCTTAACCGGCATTATCACTCTCGTGCTATACGGGCCAGAATCTTTTCCGTCAATAACTGTTCTTCGAGACAAACTATCGTATGGTTTGCTGGCTGGTCTACCTGGTCCGCATATTTTGTACAGTTTTGCCCAACCAGTTAATGTAATCTCACAATTACCCATGTTAATTTAATCTGCCGGAACTATAAGCATGTTCATTTTGATTATGTTGCGGCGTGATCGTGTGTCCGGGGATTGTGACTAGTTGCTAGCTGCTTTATCTTCTAACAGTTGACCTCCAGCTGTCGTGTGACAATTGACACAGTACTTGAGATATCTTTTCACCGGTCCACCGTCGAGTTCGATATCTGATTTGTGGTCCGCATTTCAACTGGAACACTAGATTGAGTCATGTTAACTGAAGTCCTAGTGGATTCCACTCCCTCAACTCTGTTGTGTTTAGGCTGTGAGTATGTGAAGGAGCAGTAATAAATGTCGTACTTTCTAGCTTCAGCGCTCTTGTTCAGTCTTAAATGCACTTCACTTGGGCTTTAACGAGCAAGATTTGAATGTTGCAGCTTGCGTCTGGATGTTAGAACATTCAAAGCCGTGGGTCTAACACCATTCGAGTAAACTACAAGTCACTTGATCGAGAGGATTAAGTGGGCAGACCAGAAGTTGTTTTCGATACCATCGTTAATGGAAGCACTCAAAGTGTATCAGTGGATAAAGAAAGGGATAGTTAGTGTGTTATTTTTCTATGCCTTCTTCCATCTGTCAAGATGGCATGACTCAAGTGTCTGTTGTGCGACTAGAAACTCCTAATGTATTCGTCGTTCTCCTCTAGGTCTTCCTGTTGCACTTTCGTCATGTTAATTGACTTAGAAGTAGAAAGTGTACCTGCCATGAACCATTTCGACATGCGTTCCATGCTGTGATTGTTAAAGAGTTTTCTCATTTCGCCAATTTTTACTCACTTGCACACAGCAATTTTTTTGGACGACTCTGAATGTTTCGTGGTAACATTCAGACATAATACGAGTCCGACGATGTTGTAATCCTGTTCATGCTGTATTGAAATACTATTTACTCATTCGACTCACATTGCCACCATTAAATAACAAAGTTGAGAAAATGTTCCATGCGAGGCAGTTTACTGTGGCTCGAATTCCTCGAGTGGACTCTGCTGTTGTGGATTATTGTGTGACGCGTTTGATTCACTTGTCCACTGATGTGTTTTTCGGTATATGTTTGCTTCCACCTGTTAACTACCGTGACATCATATCTTCCTTCATGTGATTTGCCTCAATCTGTCTGCTTCAAAAAAGCTATCATAATGAAAACTGTAAGTACATCCGCTGGAGTGCGCATACACTGGTAAACCGAAGGGCTGGATAATACGAACAAACCTGTTAAGAATATTGGATGCTGCACTGTTCACGAATTGACTGATCATGGCGTATTCTTGTCTTACGGCGATCGGGTGTTTTATACTGTTTGAGAACCCATTCATCCGTATATAACTTGCGCACACTGTCCGAGTCAGTGATATGTCGAGAAGCTACCATAAGGAAGATAGAAAAGATTATGGCAGTTATCTTGACCGAAACAGAGTGAGTTGAAAGATAGCTTCGTAGAGTTTTATCGGATCTGCTTTGTTTCATTCTGATAGTTCAGTCAAGCCTAAATTATTGTTAACCTGACTCTGATTAATGTATGCGCCACTGTGTTTTCCCTTTATTGTCATGCTCCACTATTTCCATCGACGAGATTATAAGACTTTCATATCATTTGGTCATACAGGTTGTTGCACGTGTAGTCCCTTTTTCTCAATCTTTTCCTCACAGTGCAAGATTCATTGCGATCGCGGAAAATGGATCACTACGACATCAGTATACGTGAAAGAATAAGTGGGAATGTAACCTTTATTGTAATACGCCATCACCGAAGTAGGATTAAAGTGATGGCGACTGAATTAAGTTTAACTCAAATACATCATCTATGAGCTGTTAGTACATGGATGAATTCGATTATAGCGAATCTGCTTTATGTCAAATTGCATTGGATTCATCACTATTAAGGATCTTACGGTTTATTGTTGTCGTCGCGTGTCACCACTTTCAATGGCCCAACTACGCTTGGTTCAAGCCATCGAAGGACCCTTTCTACAAATTCACGAACGCAGTTTGCCTAACTATTCTGTCACTCACGTCGTCTACCAGTTCCCTTGAGGTTGCAGTGACCTTCACTACGCAGCAGAAACCGACAGCTATCTCTGTGGATGGGAGAACTCTTTGCGTGATGGTCAAAACAATTGGTGACACTTCCCTGTCACAAGAGATGTTCGCAGAATTGGCGGCCAAGCAGCTAAGAGCAATATCTCGCAATGCGAAGGACAGCCGGTTCGATCCCTCATTCAGACTATCTCTATCAAATGAATTCAAACAAGGCCAAAAACGGTCGCGGAGTGTAGGTTTGAGGGCGAACGTCAAGAATCAGTACAAATTTCGTAGGCTCTTTGACAGCTGTTCATTTACAGTTGCAGCGAGGTTCACATGAGCAGGACAAACCAACAACTACGTCCGTGAATAGAAGACCTCGTTCCCAGATGGTTAAACAACTGGTGACACAACAGTCTCAAACCGGCGAATCCGTCGCTGGAAATTCAACATCATCGATTACGAGATACCTCATGATAACAGGTCNTACGCTTGGTTCAAGCCATCGAAGGACCCTTTCTACAAATTCACGAACGCAGTTTGCCTAACTATTCTGTCACTCACGTCGTCTACCAGTTCCCTTGAGGTTGCAGTGACCTTCACTACGCAGCAGAAACCGACAGCTATCTCTGTGGATGGGAGAACTCTTTGCGTGATGGTCAAAACAATTGGTGACACTTCCCTGTCACAAGAGATGTTCGCAGAATTGGCGGCCAAGCAGCTAAGAGCAATATCTCGCAATGCGAAGGACAGCCGGTTCGATCCCTCATTCAGACTATCTCTATCAAATGAATTCAAACAAGGCCAAAAACGGTCGCGGAGTGTAGGTTTGAGGGCGAACGTCAAGAATCAGTACAAATTTCGTAGGCTCTTTGACAGCTGTTCATTTACAGTTGCAGCGAGGTTCACATGAGCAGGACAAACCAACAACTACGTCCGTGAATAGAAGACCTCGTTCCCAGATGGTTAAACAACTGGTGACACAACAGTCTCAAACCGGCGAATCCGTCGCTGGAAATTCAACATCATCGATTACGAGATACCTCATGATAACAGGTCGCCACGTTGACCCAATTTCATTGACGGGCAAAATTAAGTCGTTGATGACAGAAGTGGCCGACGTTAACAGCAGTTAGCTGGGGCGTACCATTGTGTTTAACGGAATGCTTTGTAGTTTCCTCTCTTACGTTTCCTACCGTTGATATCAATACAGCGCTAATCATCACGTAACTGTAAATGGTCACTGCGTTGACACTGTTTCCATCCAGTACCATTTTACCGCGACGGTTTCCATACTGTCTGCCAAAGAAATAACTTGATATATTGATCCTTCCCGTTGAATGTAGCCATGCTTGCTCGAAGGTGAACTGAATGTATATGTCATGGGATGGATAGCAGCATCTATTCCGCCTGGCAGTGGCAACGAAATCTGACGAAGGTGATAGACAATCGTTGTGTTCACTGTGCACAATCTGGTTGTCTTCGGAGTGGCCAGCAAATGATGATGAATTCACTGAATGTACTAGGACTAGGGCTCTTCAAATTGTGAAGGATGCTTTGAAATTTCGTGAAAACACGATTGTGTTACGGTCGTGACTACGTACTGCGTTTATTGGTGTACCAAGTCGGCCACGTGCACTTGTGACATTCATCGTCCTAACGGTCCGTTCTAAACACAAACTGAAATTGCAACGAGCCTTCAAGTTTTGAGAGGATGAAGAAGAACATCTGATTGATGTGTTTTTTGCATTCAACGTTTATGGTGAGAGGATCGATTTCGTGTAGTTTATATATTTACGCCATGGAACGCCCAACATCTAGCGGGTGGTGAATGCTTGCCAATGAAAAACAAAATACGGCGAGTATTTATAACAATTTCCAAATTTGAGAGAGATTTGTGTAAATTTTCATTTTACATCAACCAGTTTCGGACGAAGATGCTGCTGCTTTTTTCATGTACTTGGTGGGTAACAATACATATTTGTTTTCCCGTAGGATATAATTATATGATCAGTTCAATTTTTCGGTGGGTTTACAAGATCTCCCGTTCTTGACATGCCACTTTGTGTCTCAAGAAAACTTGATGTGACTCACAAAAACTGTCATAATTCTGCAAGTTCGTAAACTGTTCCCTCTGCTTTAAACGTGAAGATTGTGAAAACCGCCTATAATGGTGCAGAGGAGCACTCCCGATGCTGACTGATATTCTAATGCAGGTGCGTTTCCATGGCAGTAGAATTCGTGTAATGGTGTTCCTTATGCAAGTTTGCCATCTTGTAGTTACGCGGACTCCATATTTTATACCCACCGTATCGTTTTCGTAACAATATTCTAGCACGTTGACCCAAACCACAACATGATCTATCCACTGCATGCTGGTTTTTTGGTCGAATGTGTTGTGCTGATTACTAACCACATAACACACGCTAATTTTAGTCTCGAAAGAAAGGTAACCTCGTTGTGAACCACGTCCCCTTTCTCCTTTATCTAGGCCGTCAGTCATCTTGGGGACCATATCCACTTAGTGTAATCAAGAACATTATCGATGTGTGCTGTCATTTACCACTTTGCTGAAGTCATCTGTATGTTTACTTGACTGTTTGTCGGACCGTCTTCACTCATTAAGACTTTCCCCAATAAAGTTATTTTCCATTTCCACTGCATAATTGGTGGAACTGATTATCTCTTCAATGCGACAAAATCCGTCGGTATTTTTGCTGTTTTATCCCATTACGCTGTATATAACACACATGTGATGGTTGCGGCTACCAAAATGTTCCCTTCGAAATCTCATGATGTGGTTCCATTAAATCAAGACAGTGATAGCTGCAGGATGTTTCGTCATACATCCCAAGTTATATATTTGGCTCAACAACCACCTGGTGACTCGACAGCAATTATTACGTGCTCCTCTTGGGGAGACACATGCAACGTTCCGCGAGCGTTATTTAATATACAGAATAGCCATAACATTGTTTCTGGACATGTTTGCTCTCGCGGAATCAGGGGACCGAACGCCCTCTGAGCTGTTACGAAACATGCATACCCTTTTGAATAGCCGTATTCTGGAATTTGGTATATCAAGACAGCTGTGGCGAAAGTGTGTCAGTTCTGGACACATTCTGCGCAGCCTGTCTACAAGTGACAAAACCATGGGAGTTTACCCACTAAGCCAGTATACGTCATTCCCATGCCTCTTGAATAGACACCGGATCACCTAGAGGACTGTAACTGAAAACAACCACTGGTTGATAGTAGTACTATCCCCTTCGGTCACTAAGGCTACGTCACAGTCAACCTTTTCGGAAAAACGTTTGCAGCTGCAGATAACGTCAACGAATTTCAGTCATATTCAAGAAAGTTTTCGTAACTCGTCTAACCGCCGTATTTCTCCAGGTCAGTACTGCACGCAGCACCACGAAAAGATTGCCCTTGCTCTAGCGACAGCGTAGACTCGATACTACGAAACCTCTGATAACGCGCACTTAATTTGAGCATATGGTTCATCTAGGCATCATCCAACCTCCAAGCCACAATCGATCACATCCGCTACACATGATACGAAGCAGTACTCACGGTTAGGGAACATGTGGTGAATGTCGTATTGTGAACGTAGCAACGATTTTCGACCGCCATCCTACGTCATACATTGAAGATTTTGCCCTGGACTTACCTGGTAAGAACGTAACGACAGAACCAGATCATGTTCAGGACCACTTTTGCATCCCTTTTATATTGCAGGATATCCCAAAAACAGAAATAGCCACACCACTCAGGTTGTACGAATTCCCCCGTAGGCCATTTGGGCTTCGTAACGCGGCAGTGATGTTCCACGCCTTGAATGACGGAGTCTTACGTGCATTTCACTACACTTACATGGATGACGTTTGAACTACCGGTGGATCAATGGCGTGGAGAAATTTTGTGACGGTTTCAAACCTGCAGCCTTCATAGGAACACATTCGCATTTGTGCTTGATGTTTCAGTACTAGATTTTCCCGGACACCGTAGCAGTCCATTAGGTGTATCGCATTTATCTGAGGAAATCGATGGCATCACATTCTGTCGGTCGTAGTCCACAGGGAGCATCTCTGTCGTTTTCTCCGGATGGTTAATTTTCCTTCCCAATTCACTTCGAAACGTACCACTATACTTGTCCCTCTGATGTTTCTAACAGTATCATTGTATTGACCCCGTGCTCAGTAGATGCACCCGCGAGTGCTAATCCAGATTCAGGTAACGCTGTCAACGTTCTTTTGCTGCATCCCTAACCCCCCCCCCTAAACCTGTCTGTTTCCCACGATGGGTAAATTAAATCAGTCGTCGGCGATGTCAATAAGCTACCTGTCGATAATCAAATTCAACCATCTGGCTTTTCACCCTGCAAGCTACGGCCGACGCTGGCAATATACAGTACTTTCGGATGCAAACCATTTCTTATCTACTTAAACACTTCCAACACCTACTGGAAGGTCGGTATATCACCGTTCCTAGTGACCATAAACCACTGGTTCGTGCTTTACACGCTGAATCTAGCAACTAATCGTGAAGTGGTATTCGACAACTCAAATGCATGTCTCCATTTTCGATAGACATACGGCATATGAAAAGTGAGACAGAAGTCGTTGGTAATGCAACTTTTCGACAATTACCAACTTTCCCAATATGACAGGGGTAATTTGCAACAAAAACACGAACCGCGAAATGCATGTAATTACCACTGGAGTTATTTCCTATATCCCTTCTCGAGAATAACCTGCGCGCTTGTACAACGAATCTACAGCACATTCCTTTCTGTCACCGAATCATATAGCGTCTGAACACCCATTCACTGTCCGACCCAGTTAAATGTACTCGCGTTAAGCCTATTGCCAGTCGCCTTATTTGACCATTCATGAATGAAAACTCACTTCTGTGGACTCAACAATGTATATCTTGCCACCGTAGTAAATCTTTAAAACACACCATCCTTAGCCCAGTTGTCTTCACGGCCTAATGCATGTTTTGGTCATGCGCACACTGAGACAGTGGGCAGTTTGTCTCCTTCAGAATGTTGTGTAGACACTTTCTCTGATATCGACAGGCTTCTTAGATGGTCTGGTGACTAAGGCATTTGTCGAACACTAGAACGCGAGTCTCGGTGTCTCTTCGACCACGACAACAGATCACAGTACCCAGTTTTGATCAAGTTTCGTCCGCAAATTAACGCAGAATTTTGGTTTTATGCGCATATGAATCACAGTAAAACACCCCTGTACAAAACAGGATGACTCGCTTCCACAGCCAAATGAAAGCCGCACTATCAGCTTAGAAGTACACAACGAATAGTAGTGAATGACTTCCCCTAGGTTAAATTGGTACTCGAGATACCATTAAAAAAGACATTGGCTGCACTGCAGGGGAACAGGCATAAAGGGTTACCTTTCCGTTTAACTGGCGGACTCATATATTCTCAGCTACTGCAACCCCGTCCGGCAACCAGGCCGTGCGACATCGTGAGCACACGGTTCACTTTCGGGTTATAGCGACACGCAAACAAGCGTGTCGAGAACAGAATGCAGTGAAGATGAACACCCGTCGCCTTGCCTTGTACGTAGGGATGCGTCACAGAAAACCCTACAGTTAATTTTCGGAGGTTCTTACAACGTATTTCTTTGGGACGATAAGTAATTTTTGAGGACATATATAGCGAACAGTTAACAATGAACAGGCTTACTCCAACTGGTTGCTGTATGTTTCGCTCTTTGACCTAATAGATGGTTCTCGCGAGTTTCTCGTCTGGCTGACGTTTCACCATCGACACTTTGGTCCAGTATCTCGTTTATTTCAAGACTCCACAATGCTGACTCTCAAACCTATCCTATGACCAGTTTCCTCTTTGTATAGACTCATCAATCAGAAACAGTCCGAATAACAGATCGAACCGACAACTCCTTATGTCATGAGCCGAAATTCTCATCCATTTGGCCTCCAGTTCTCTATGCATCGTTTGTGACGCGGAATTTGTATGCATATAATGCTCAAATCTTCACAAAATTGCTCCTAGAATTGATGTTCGAAAGGATACCGACCGTAGTCCGTAAAGGGAAAAGTCGCCGATAACATTCCCACCAATAAACCCGAACATGAACAAAACCGGTCATGGAGTATCGGCTTAATGGCGAGCACCATGATGCATTCCAAACAGCATTTCGAGCCCCTGCTGCGGTGGCCAATCCCATGCAGATTGTGTCCATCAGCACTGACGGATTGCAGAAAGAATAACTACCCGATTCTGTGTTTTCCAGCAACCCCTTTCATAAATAACCACTGCACTCGAGCTGCACGGTCGCCAGTAACGCAAATTTTTATCAAGTTTTGGATTCATACTTATGCAGTGAACTCTAATGAAACCAGAACTGAAGTCTAGTGCTTCTTTTCGAAAAGGGGTTGCTTGAGGATTCCGTTGGGATGTCAATGGTGCTCTTAATTCTGAGTGACTACCATGCATATGAGTAATTACACATTTTCCCCCAAGGTGGTGCTAACTTCTAATTATTTGTCTCTAATATTCTGTATTTCTAGCTAACAGTCAGCTCGTATATTATTTTCTAACAGATGTCGAGAACAGTGGATTATGTTTTTTCATTATATGATAAAATTCCCTTATTTTCCGTTTTCAAGAGAATCGCAACGAAGGCACGCACATGACCCTGTTCATACTGAATTGCTTGAAAGAAGTGAAAGCTGCATAATGCTTTTAAGGTCATCTGGACATTGGCATTGGAGCGAACAAACGATTGTCACCCCTGTTTTAATTCCACATTTGACCTTTCTAACTGAAGCAATAAAAATAAACAGTTCGGTAGGCAAGACAACCTTTTTCTTACCTTTGATAATTTTGAGGTCAAACTGTGAGTATTTAGTTTAGAAAATGGGTCATCTTGCAAATCCTAACTGCAGCTCATGCGGTCATAACGTTTGGACACTTTTCACCATGAACAAAGAGCTCAGGGTTTGTCCTGATACATTTTTGTATTTCACCACAGACAGCATTATAAATGTGATGTTCGTCGTCAGACGAGAACGTTCATAAATGTGGTAAAAATCATCGAAATCCCCGAGGTAGCCTGAGTTTCAGTGCACTTTCTGCCAGCATCTATCATCGTCTACTCTAGTATCGGGACTACAGTGCCCACAACCAAATCGTTATCTACAAAAATTCGGGAAAGTAGGCTGATTGTGGATTTACCTTTTAGTTTGGCTTCACATTTGTAGTCAGAGGGAACTACATTTTACAAAGCAGCTGAGTACATCAGCAAAACTTCGAACTGGCAAGTTTCAGAGCTATGGAGAGACGCTCCTTTCATCCATCTCCAGTCTATACTTAAACGAAGTGTCTGTTATTAAAATTTGGCTAACCTCAACTGTCAAATCACAAACTAACGCGAACAGAGAATGGTGCTGAAGGTTGTAACTGAAACTGAACTCCTACTGGACGATTTGTTTAGTTTTGTCCGCTTTGTTAAACAATAACCAAACGTTTTACGGCTGCACTGGGCTCATAACCAGAAATCTATGACTGGCTGAGGAGAAAACTCGTTGATAAGAGACATGCAGGCAACCAGTAATACAGATTGACGTCCTCTGTTTGTCTGACACTGTTTTATTCAGCAAACTTATGTTCGGTTTCTAGCCTAATTCTGAAAATTTCAAACTCGTTTATGATTATTTCCATATAGGTTGACCACTACAGGTTTATTTTCAAGTTGACCATCACTCACATTTGATCGCAGCGTTCGCATTCAGATAGACTTTC
>QNGE01000161.1:193923-247670 GCA_008508345.1 Paragonimus westermani | reverse complement strand
ATCACTACAGGTTTCTGAAGCACCTTTTGTCTCATTTTTTACTGGCTGTACTTATGAGTGGCTTGCATAATTCGGTCACTCTCATCCGGCGTCATGTTACAGAAGCAAAGTCGTAAATACGTATAAGTATAATGCAAAGGTCGTGCGATCAGTGGATGGACATCTTAGGTCATAAGTTATTGAGCGAAAGTCGCGGTCGATAACCTCCGTTCACAGCTAACTAGTCACCGATGTTTAATCAATAAAACTTTAGTAGTGTTAGCGACCAGTTGTTTAGCAGATATGATGATTTAGAACAGACCCAGTTGCGAAAGATCGGGTTTCAGCTGGATTTGAACCCGAGAGAGAGAGAGCGTATACGCGGCAATTATTCTACCAGCTAGGCTGTGAAGCCGTGCCGGAAGCTCAGAAATTTTACGTTTAGATTTAGTTTCGCACCTAACCAACGGTGTCATATGGAATCCACTTAATGATCCAGCAGACTGGCTATCCAGTGGGGATTTCTTGATCAGTTTAAATTGGAATTCACCAATGCCACTGATGAGCATTGACAATGTTTTACTGATAAGTAGTTTGGCAGATATGAGCTGACGTAGTGGTGTCGTAGCTCAGTTGGTAGAGCATTTCCTGCGTGTGAGCATGTTGTTCCTGCTGCCGGTTCGAATTCAGCCGAAATCGTAATTGGGTCTCCTCTGAACCTCAGCAGTAGTTGTGTGCCAGCTGATTGTGTTTATTCGCCTTTCATTCGTCTGTGTTTTCCAGCTGATGGCGATAAGCTGCAGCGTCTTCTGTTGGTCAAACCGCTACTTTACTCACTCGAATTTATGGGATCTTCGGAATGCGCTGTGATGTCCTTTGCCGTGAACTTCGATTCATTCCAGAGTGTTGTCCGCTGTTGCAACTGTAACTATACTGGTAAACGATGCGGGAGGGTGAGTAGTAAGGTACAATACGCCTCTCGAACTGACAGATTAAGAACTTAACTTTGTTTAACTTATCATGTAAACAGTCGGCTTCACAAGCTCCAGGATGTACGTATATCAGTGGATTTCTGCGACAATTCGTTAGCAGGTGGTGTCTTGCTTAAAAGTTCCTCTTAGATAACGAATGACCCGGTCGTAAAAGTTTGACCAGCTCGAATGAACAGCAATTTAATCGAGCTAAGTTTGTGGATGGCTGACAAATTAGAATAGACTTGTTGGTAGTGACAGGTCAGTTTGCGGTAAACTGAAAGGCATTGTCCGCTGTAACTTAGTAGTCCAAAGAATAAGCTTATGATGTCATCATTTTTTGACAATATTATAAGTTATGGGAGAGCGTCGCTTGCTTGATAACTGAGTTCGTTGCTGTAAGCTGATTGTTGAAACAACCATGCGAAATTGTGGAACACACTTGCTTAAATCAGAATCACATGTGTGGAAAGTTTGTGACATTCTTGGTTAACAGAAAGACCAAGCTGATTGAAGATGGTAGGCTCACAGTGGTCAGCGATGGCTCATTCTCCGAACATGACATGCGAACAATCTTGGGATGCTAAGTTTTTAAAACCCAAACTGAGTCCGTCCAACTATGGTTTAAGGATGTAGTTAGTCTGGTGAGCACGATGTCTTAACATAGAGTTTTCTTCTGACAAATTTTTAACTCAATCCCTACTCATCTTCATAGACCCGTGTCCTTTACCGTGAAACATTGTACTAGTAGTTGACTAAAACCCGAGATCTTTGATTGATAGTGCAAGTTGTTTAATCAAGGAAAGAGGGCCAGCTGGACTTACACGTTCTCGACTTAGACTTGATCACTTACTTCGCAGTGACCATATGACCTAAAGCTCTCACTTGCTTGTCATTTACATCAAAATCCTATATTCCGGCAAACACAAAGGTTCGAATTGTGAACATTTGCATACTAGATTGTGTTCGATGCAAGAATTGCCGCGCAAATCATATACTGTGTTTTCACAGCTACGCAGAGCTGAGACTCTAGATGACAAAATTTGTCAACTTACCTACCCCGAAAGTGAACTAATCAACAGGAATTGAAGCTGCGGGTGAAAATGATTAGAGGCCGAGTATTCCCAAGGGTTCTGACGACGATTCTCAAGGGACAAAACGCATTGACGTGCACTCAACTTTCACAAAACATTGGACAACAGGTTAACAGAATACCACTGAAGCTTTATCATAACGTTCATTTAATCACGTTTTATGACATGGTTCTCGTGTGAAAATTTCCGGCTTTCGGACGACCGAACACAACTAAAAATGTCCGTTGGCAGTAAATAAACTCCTTTGAAAAACAAAGTGTAAGTAGCAATTTTCCCAACCTTTGATCATTATGAAATTATTTGGCCACAATGAGTTTGAAAGCAATCCGTAATGATATAAACGTTAACAGCGAATTGGCATGGCCGCGGGTTACAAAACTATAGTATATGTAATGAAGTTATGATGTATAAATCGATAAACATTCACCTTTGACAGTTTTGGGCTCAGACTGCAAAGGTTCTCGTAACAAAAAGCGAAAGTTGTGCGTTTTTATAAGCGCTGTTGTTGCTGTAGATTCAGCTGGTAATTAGGTCGGCTGACTAAGTATTCGTGAACTAGAGTGCACACCATTGAAATGTATTGACTGGCACATACTGGTAGCTTACATTTTAATGGCAGACGTTTTGGCTATTATTCTCCAGTTCAGTAACAGCCATTATTGAAGGGACGCATAATGGTCTAAGCAACAGTCATGCATTATACCTCATTCAACCTGTGAGAGCATAATCGAGTGTTGATGTCCTACTCGACGTTCATCGATGTTTCAGCAATAGGTAACCTTGACATAACTAAGGTTGCGCAAAGGATTTACGTGAACTAAGCATCTGAACGGTTATCTGTAGGCAAAACAACAAGTATCTAAGGTTGCCAGGCCTAAGTAGGCCTTAGGAATAGCTGGCACTAATAATGGCTATCTAATCACCCACCTCTTTCCTAAGATAAGTGAATATTTACGACCAGTAATTACCGCTGTTACCACTAAAACAGAAGACAGTGGGAGAAGGGACGGACACTGCGTACGCCGGAAAATCTGCACTCACGTACCCTGTTAACAATCCATTAGCGGCTCCTTTTATGAAGTCAAAACAACGTAACTTTTCATTAATGAACTGCTGAATGTCACAGTTACTGGACTACATGCGCGTGTTCTTGCATGTATCTAGTGATAACATCGTGCCACTATGACCTTGAACCACATTGTGTAGATATCCCGGAGAATTACTGGACAAAAGTTGACATTCTGGAACTAGGACTGATGTCGTCCAGAGGGGCATGGGGGAAATTATACGTCAATTAAACTGTCAGCGACTTTCGAATGTAGTCGAGATTGTCTAACATAGAGCACAGTTTGTCGAATCAGTCAGTATTTCTGACATACTTCAAGTGACTTTCTCCGCGTTTTTTGCGTCTTTCCTTGTTCATGTCCCCACTTGTCGCTGTTAAGGAGGTAAGATTATAAGAATCGCAAGGCGGCTTTCTTAACTGCTTCACGAACTTCCTTCGATATAACTGTGCAATGGTTTAGCGTAATTTCTATCGTAATATGCTCTTGTTCGATATACAGTATATTTCAGACTTCAGGCGTATTGTACGCAAGCTTACGCGGTGCATACACAGTGTTTCTCAGTTTGGCATCGTAAGTATAATAACGGCCTGTTCAATTTGCTAGGGATTCTTATGTTTTTGAAACTCCCGTACAGTATTTCTCACAGGTGCATTGAAATGTGCCTACCTCGCAGGAGGACCAAGTAGCAATTTGGTTAGTCATTTGGGTCGGGTGAGCAAGTGGAAAACAGGGTAACTATTAATTCACATTGAACAACGTGTCAGAAGCTCGTATTTGAATCTTAATTCCCGCCTAGCATACTATCCTGTTATGATGAACAGTTATAACCTCACTCTCTGCAGTTATTATGATCTTTGTAATTAAGCAATGTGTGATAGACTACCAGCTGATTACATAATGGAGTGGACATTTTGTCCTGTGTTTGTAAGCGTATTCATACCAAAACGACCCACAACTTCAAACGGAGGCGCCCGCTGACGTGATAAATTGGGTTTAAAACTGTTGCGAAATAATCAACCGTTATGGGAAGTCAGTTGCACTTTAGATAACCTGCTAGTCGAACTGCAAGGGCCAACAAAAAAAGACAAGAATAATTGACGAATCATGTAACAGTTCAGTATTATTCCAGACTTGAGAAGCTTTGTTTGGGGGATGCCAGCGAACAAGAATTTTCATCCGTTGAATTTTTACCGGATTCATTCTTCAAACAGGTGAAGAATTTTGGCGTATTTGAACATTCAATACAACTCTCAACCTAACTCAGCTGGGGTCTTTAAGACTACACGGTAGTTTTTCCACAGCACCATCCCATTAACGAACTAAAAAAAGCTTAACACTAGTCTTTTTGAATGCTTTCGTTTCTGACGAACAACTACTGAAAATTGAGCCCTTCCGATCTGTCTTGTCTTCATCCATTTTTAGCTGACAGTATTGTTATAAAGTCCATTCCATGTAGAACAGAAACACTTCAACATTTTAATCATTCGAGGCAGACAGATAGTGAACGGAACGATTTTATGGCATATATCAGGCAGGCGTCAATTTCGTTGGACCCGCTGCATAAGAAAAGGGGGCGACCAGGACCTAACATGGAAACAGCATGATCGTCGTCCGTAGGTCACGGCCGTTTTGCCTGAACTGTGTGATGGCTATATACCCACTAACTCAGATTAAGTACAGTAAGCAGCTCTCACTCGTTTTACATTCTCAGTTACTGGGCCATTCAACCATAGCAAATTTATGATGGTGTTAAGCTTTCAACAGGGTTTTACTCGTGGCTGGCCTCAAAGCGAATAACTGGACACAACTTGAACGTTAGACAGGTAATTCATTAATCTGTCTCTTCCAGTCACGTATAAGAAAGTCAACATTTGAACCCTTTACTAGAGTTGCCGCATTAAAAACAAAACGAATCTTCTTCCAGGTGCCAAACTGACCCCAAGGTTTGTGAGCATTTTAGCACATTCAGATAGTTCACTGTTTTGGCAGCTATTTTCAGCAACCCTACAGCAACGGGAAAAACAACGTTTCGTTTCAAGTCTACATTTGTGTTCCGTTTCTTCATGCAAACGTCACTTGTGTAGGCAACACAAAATAAACCACGAAATAGGTCGCTATTTCTTGTTGAACGATTAAACGGTGTGACATTTTTGTACAGTCGTTCTTTGCTTAAAAAACGTTGGCAACGAACTGTAGCGAGACTGCAGTTTATATACAACAATGTGATGCAGCACAATTTAATTTCCTAATTTTGTTTTCGTTTTGTTCAGTTTCAAATAACGTTACTGTAACGTCTTATTACTAAAAAACAATAACGTGCAGCTATTACACCAAACACCACTCTGCAACCTCATCTTTTTATAACCACTGGCCGTGGAGGTGAACTTGAATTGGATTACTTGGATTTATGGATCTTATGCAACAGAAGTCGCTATGGTTAGTGGAACCTAAAACCAGTGGGATCAATATGATCACACGTCACCTCGTTGTACAGCGTTTGGTAGAGTGTGAAGGCACAGTTTCAATCTTAAAGACATTGTAGTCGTTTATGCCAGGCCCTAGTGTGCGTTTACTGAAAGTGCATCGCCAGGTAGACAACGAAATCAGGACATCCAGGCATAATATTTCCCAAGGGCTCCGCGATCGTGCTCGTGTGCTATCTAGCATCGGTAATAGGCACTTTAGAAGACGATACGCAACAGCAAAAGGTCCACATGTTAACAACCACAAGGCCGATCTGAGTACCGACAGTTGTTCGAATTACCGTCGCGTCCACTGCGAATTTCGTTATTTTGACGTTGCTTATAACCGCGAAGCCTCGCCAGTTTGTTAGCAGGATTTATTTCTTATGATTGTTATTTCTAAGTCTGGAGCGTGTGAAGAAACGCATCGAACTCACTGTGAAACCATCGAGGATGCTTGTGCTGTTCTAAACATTATAGACAGTTGAACCACTGTCAACCGTAGACCGACCGACTGACAATCATCTGACCGAATGTCACAAGTTTTATTAAGTAACCTTTCTGCCAAAGTTTAAGATGCTTACTACATTGCAGCAGCGGACGCGTCCAGCTCGCAGACTGTAAGTGTGCGCCCTCTGCAGCAGACATTCGGAGTGCATACTGACCGCAAGGAACAAATTACCTTAAAAAATCTCCAAGCCCAAATCAGAAGTGTCAGCGTGCATTCCCTATCAACAATGAGAGTAGTCATTGCAAAACATCATAACATAAGCTCACATTATCAAAACAATGTCTCGGACACAGTCCACCTCACCTGGTCACATCTAAAAACAGCTTAGAGTCGCGGGAAGTGTTAACCACTCGTCACCGGCATTTGCGTGTCCTACGCGGAAGGTTGTGCTACTCTCATACACTCACTAACGATTCCATACCCCTTTAATATAACGCAATAAGCCCGTGCCACTTATGCGAGGGTGACCGAAACTAATTGTGTGAGTCGTTGAACTATCACGTGTATGTGAGTCAAGGACATAAGGTCGAATGATTAGATGCTGGTTCAGCCGATGTCTATCCTCACAGACGGATGACCGTGACATGGATCCGTGTCAAAATATCAATCTCAAGTCAATGTCTGTTATGCTAATCTGAGTTCCAAATGACTTAATCGTGTGAAGCCTAATCTGGTAACAGTTTGCCTTGGCCAGTGGTTATTCGTAATAGAAAATCGGTTTGGCTGTGATTTTATGCGTAGGCACTGAATTGCACGGTTTCTTATTGTCGTCCAGTCGTTTCGGCCGTGTCTTATTGACATTGTGTGTGCTACTAATAGCACACCGAATACACTTGATCACAGCTTCATATTCTTGAGCAAGTTTTAGTTGTTCGATAAAAAATGGAATGCGGACATTAACCATTTTGTTCAGCTAACGCAACTGTTTCACACTAACTCTCAGTCCTCAATCACTGAGCTGTTGTTAGGAGTAAAGAGAGGCTGTATGTTTTCACCTGCCGAATTGACTGGACGGGCAGAATATTACTTCAAAGTGAGTGTGCCTTAAATTTTACCAATGACTATTTTGTCTTACATATTGTGAGGACAGTCGACCGACGGTCAACTACGGACAGATGATCGGTCCGAGAATGACGCCGTGAGCTTTAGACATCCGATCAAGCTCAACTCCACTACTTCTTTTTAAGCGTCACACACTCTTCTCCTTCATTTTCACGATTCTCCACATTTTATATGCAAAAGGAAGTACATGCCAAATATTTCTGATAAAAGGTGATCCTGGTTATGGTTCTTCACCAACTGAGCTGTCGATACGTAGCGCCATCATCCCTCTTACCTGGTCAACGATGGTGTTTGCAATATCTGAGTCTGCGGATGTAGGTAGCGATAATGCGGCTTCTAAACTGAGGCCTCTGAAGCAAATATCTAAGTGCGAATTTTGGCTGTTTCCATGAGGCTAAAACAGTCTGGGAGTTTTGGATAAATGAACTTGATATCTTTTGCATGTTCAACAGACGTCAGCTCTAACACCGGCTAATACACATTCCAATAATCAATTTAGTTTGAGATGTCCGTGTGAAGGGTGTCTTTATAACGTTGAAATAATCTCTTTGTAGCAAGATTAGTTGCATGTTCGACTATTACCTCTGAGGAGCTGTTGCAACTGAATCCCTAACAGCAATGTGGCAAGTAGATTGGGTTATGTTTTGTTGTAGGTGCTGTTTTCACTGGTTGGAGCTTTTCGGTCGACAATGTCTTCGTCTTGAGTTGTTGTTGTTGTGTAGCTAACTTCAGATTCTCAGAAGATAGCCCATCCGCAATTAGATTTAGGCTTGTGACGACCACTCAGTAATCGTACAAATTTGGTTGAAATCCTTTAGGTTCACCCCCAATTACAGACAGTAGACAAGCACAGTCTCTGACATGTATCGTTAAAGCAACGTGATTAAACATCCTTATAACAGCGCAGCATCCATCAGGACGGAAATGCGATTGTGTTTAAGTAAATACGCAGTCGAGAGACCAAAAATGACCAGAAAACTTATAAACCGATGGGAAGTGAGGAATGTGTAGCTAGTCTAACACAAATGATACTGGTGGGGTTCCTGCTAGCACCTGGGCTCCAAAGGATTCTGAGGCAGTCTGTTATGCAAGAGGCACGAACAGCAGAAAACACACGCCATATGTCTTGTCGTCATCAGTGGCATGTGGTAAAGATGACCGACTTATGTATCTTACTCATGAGCAGTCGGATAGAAAAAATAAGTCACCAGTACAATAACTATAAGAACTTTTCACTTCAACAGTGTTCCTGCTGATAGCCGGCCCACCATACTATCACATTAAAAGTAGTTGCTTTCATCTGTTGTTTTCGTAAGGGACAAATCTATCCTGTTTCTGTTCTTAAAATAGACATTCCTTATATCATACGTCTTATTGGTTCATAAGAGTTCCCATAGTTCGATGAACTCAAGATGGTTGCGAAATTTTCATATTTACTGTTGGAGTAAAACAGAAAACTGTCTGAAGTGTTACTAGTCATTGAAACAACTTCATAGTAAACATCTTTACAGTGATGACGATTAGCTGAACGTTTTGAACACGATCAGAATTCAAGAGTGTAAGAGAAACCATTTTTTATTGTTTCTACTTTTGTCATTACTAGTTTTGAATCAAACTAGTCAACACTTGACGTTTATGGTAGACTGAATAAGTTACTCAGCGCGTTTACCGTTGGTGAAAAATTATCAATTCCCTTGGTTACTATCACAGGATGGTCAGTCTTAATTATTCCTAGATTTGTCAATTTTGGAAGTAAATAGAGAGTTGTGAGAAAATGTTTTATTCGGCATACGTGCTGTTCAGCATATTTAATTACATATTGCATTGCTTGCCTCTCAATTCTACCCTCAGCCGAATTGGAAGTAAAATACTTTCGTACACCTGAACCCATGTGGTGTTTTTGGGCCAAAAGTTATTAAACTATAGAAGTGTTCACAGAAGACGATTGAAGGGGACTGGGAATCTCAGTGAAAATCGTATGGTGTAACAGGAAACAGAAATGTGATATGAACTCAATGCAGTCCTAACAAACAAACCATAGACACACTCCAACCAACACTGAAAATAATTGACCATTGGCAACCATCAGAAGCAGCTGTTATCTGTGGGAGAGTTACGAACAATCGAATTGATCAAAACGTGAATTTGTTGAACTGAATAATTGTATTGTATCAGCGTTGACGTTCATTATATGCTGAAGAAATTAGAACAAACTCAAATTGTGTTTCGGATTAAAATACGCGCACCTCAATTGGATGTGGTCTTCAAAATAAGCTGCTCAACTCTTGTCGATGATACTTTTGTTTAGAGGATGTGTCGGGGATCAAACACATTCGTTTTAAAGTTGTAACTTTCCCAAACGTTTGTTGGTCAATCAGTAAGCTACAGAGTGATGATTCTTTAATGCCAGGTTCGTAAGCGGACCCAGTGTTTCGTAACTATTATCAAGCACAGTACAGGTCTCAATAGTCGTGGGAGGAAGGTAACACACAACTGTTGTTGCAGTGAACGACGTGTGTACTCCTGAGATTACATATCGTCATATTACATCTTACATGTCTGTGTCCATTCTTGTTATATCGGCTGACAGACTGTTTCAATATAGCACTTTCTCGTGTCTTCTAAAAACGTTCCGAGATTTCGGTGAACAATTCGGAAACTGAATGCATTTAGTGCAGTGAATGACAACACGGAATGAAATGAAAACATCGCTATGTAAACATTGAGCGACCTAACATTTTCTACGTTCTTGCTCGAAAATGCACTACAATAACTGACCATCAAAACACTTTGTTAGCGAGCAGCTACTAGCCGATAAGACATCAGAACAAGTTATTAAGTGAAATTCTCAGGATGGGCCAAACAGTCTTTAATGATTGAGATAGATAGCGACATCCACTGTACTATCCGAGACACTCTTCACGCACCATTACAGCAAGACCAAGTAAAACGAATCGTTCGCATTATGGCAGTGGGCTACACGGTCTAGAATTTGTTCATATTGCTGACGGTTCAGTTCCACTCAACCTCGAACGCATCCGAATGGACATCTTTACATAGTCTAGAAAATATGGTACACTCCTATTATTTGCGCAATAGACCTGATAAAATTTAGACAAAACATCTGAGGGAACAAACTGAACCACATTCAGTCCGTTCAGTTATGCAGTAAGTTGGTCATGTGAACCGAATAAATATCAACATTTCATTCATTTCTCACTTGTTTTGTGGATGGTATAAATGATGGATTAGAGACTTCTTGAAATCTCGTCGAAGCTTCGTTCTAGAATGAAAAAGCTGAATGGAATATTAGGCTTAATTCAGAGATTGGTAAGTAAAAAAGATTAGCATTTCGAGAACGGCGCAGTCCCTTTGTCGGAGGTACACATAGATAAAGTCTGAACTGTCAGTCTATCCCTGTTATAAAACCTGAGAATGGGTGATGTGGAGAATTGGATGCTGTATCTTTGACGCGACTTTTTGGTTGGCCCCCTGGCAGATCTTCTTTTGTGTAGGGGTTTGGGTAAGCGGTGAATCGAACAGATTTTCACCACAGTTTGACGTTAACTCATTTTCTCCTATTCACCCTGCCATATGCAACAGATAATGTGACCCGGTTTATCTTGTGCGATGGCAGATACAGTATGATTTTGGTCTCGGTGTATTTGAGTAGACTTTGTTGGCTTTGGTTACTGCCAGGACCCGCAGACCTAGACAGGAGAGGGATTAGGACCCTCAATTAAAGCATCTGGCTCAAAAGCCTGCAACACAAGCAAGCGGGTGGCATGCTAATAAACCCACGGAATCGGAACAACCACGATCACCAGCAACAACCAAATTGCAGTGGCTACGCACAGGCTGGACAGCCGCACACTTATAAAGTCAGCGTACACATAACACGAATAATAATGCAGAGACCAACAAGTCGTACAGAAATCTAGGTCAAACGCGCATGCTTAAACCAGCAAGGACCGAAATCTTGGTCAGGATAGCTCTTCGGATCAAAATAGCACACAGCCCGAATGGGACTTCTGTCCAAGTTGAACAGAACCCATTAACATGCTGAGCGATAGTCTAATCACTCGCGAGTAGTAAGAGATTTCTTCTATATAAACTGAACATTACTCAGGATTAAAGTCTAACAAGAGCGAAACTTGATTTGAACGCCGCCCTTCGATAGGGGCCGACTGGAAAGCTTATTGGAATGCAACATAAGCGGTCGATTTCGAGTGATGTTCAATCTACTTCCAAACCAAAAATCCCCTTCTACCCATCAGCAGTCAAGGTATCGCTTAACAAGTTAATGATTTCTGTGATTTCGACCTGGACAGAAGTCCAAGTCGAGGGGTCGTCGACTGGAGTTAGCAATGCAATTATGGTGTTTCTTCTCAAGGTGATCGGGCAACCCGATTATTACTCACAAGCGGAAGTGGTTGAGCGTTCACGTATGATGAGTAAATGATGCCTAGTATGAGGCCACTGGTGCAGCGGTGGACACGGTTCCTTCACGAACGCGTGGCTAGAGTTCTAGTCTTAGCTGTAGAGAAGATATGCACTAATGACGGGCAATAATGAGAGTGAGACTTTAGTCGTGTTTTTTCCGAAAGGGGCCAACTGGGAAGTTCGTAGGAATGCGACAACTGCGATCATTTCTATGTAGTATTCAAAGTGTATAATGAAACCAAAATTATTTGCCACTCATCATTAATATACTGAGCTCTTCATCTACGCAGATATGCTCCTTGTTCGTTTATGTTTTGTGCACCCCTCATTAGTAGTGTTTCCTTGCTAATTCTCTCCTTGTACCTCTAGTGATTTCCAGATATATGATCTTTCAGTGATAGTATCTGGATTTGCCTTGTCATTTGCTTTTCAAGCAGTAATATTTTCCAGCTGTTTTGTGGTCTTCAAGCTTTCATTAGTCATCTAAAATGGCATTCGTTCTCATTATACTACAGTCATCGCTCATGTTGAAAACACCAGAGCCTTTATCTAGCGTTAGAAACGCCAAGTGTTTCATTTCCCCTAATTTTGTGAAGGCCTGACAGTGTTCCTATTTGTGACGAATAGGTGCTGATAAATATCGGTCAGAGATATCCACCATTCTGCATGAAACCATCCCGTGTCATCAGGCGACGTGGGTGGCAGTTCCTTTAACGATTCATACGTATAATCGGATTGAACCTTCTTATTCAACTTGTTAACACGTTAGTTGATATTTTGGACATAATTGCAAAGAGGAGAGCGCCCAGTTATGTCTGTGTAAACTGATTTGACAAGCGATTTTTCGCGTGCTTCAAACCGTCGTCAGGGAATGCGCTCAGAGTGGATGATCGTGAGAGAGGGATCTCTGCAAGAAACGAAGAGCCCTGACCTTATTGTTGCGAACAGTTACTCTGGGAAAGCTTTCCAGCTTCATACGGCATACCGATGGCAAACCGGTAAATGCCTCAGCAAAGCGATAGTTAGTTTTTATAAGGCTGTTTACTGTATCCTGAACAGCATCTATGTATCAACTTGTTACCTTTACGAGATTCACTTTGTTTCCTGGTAATCCCACTTTAGATAATAAGTTGACAATCTTTGTTGGAAAAGAACCAGCTAGAATGCTCTTTTCTTTAAAATCAATACCTATTTGTTCCACTGCAATCTTGCACAGTGGCGATAGCAAACGGGCACGGTCAAGACAACGAATCTTCACAACATTTTTTGCACTGCTGAAGATGCTAAAGCGAACTCAGTGCTGAAGGGTGTGAGGTCAATAAAGGTTTCTCTGTGAAGCTCTCTGAGACAGATTTCAATGGTGATTTGACAGGATAAGGCAAACGTTATTTTTTATTTTGATTAAAGTCGGCCGATCAGTTCGCTAGCTTTGACGCACTTAATCTGTTTAGTTTTAGAATGGCCTGGCTGTCATTCTGAACCACTTCATTTTGCACAGCATCATAATCTTCGTTATTTCGTTTCGGCATCAACGATTCGGCAAAGTGGTACGCTGAAAAGCAACGTAAACTCGGAAAGCTTATTCCCATCTTGAATCCGTGTCTGGTGTACATTTAAGTCTATAGCACCTCCGACCGTAGCAGACCAATGCACGAACAAGCTTGAATCGACTGCGCGGTACACAGCCATCTTCATGACCGTCGATGTGTTCACCTTGATTTGCAAAATCAGCTCTGGTGAGTGACTAAATAGCGTCTATCTAGCTGGGGCTACCGGAACCTTATGTTCTGACTAAAAAAATAACAACCGCCAAAGTATCGGTGGATCAGTTGGTTTATCCAGACTAATGAATTCACGTCTTTAACTCAGGTAACAAGTGAAGCAGACGGTGGGTTGGAGAATCGATTTTCAGTTATCATTTCACACCTTTACCCTCTCCCTGTGTTCATAAAAAATACAACCGCAAGGGGTATAAAATATTGTAACACAATAATGAAGACTGATCCGCTTGCAGCATCTATATGTAATTAAAGGCACGTACCGTACGGGCATTAAAAAATTGTATTGCTGTAAACACAGCTTGTGGTACGCTATGAAAACAAAAAGCACATATCGTTGGGTCTGCTGTCTTCTTTCAATAGATTCCTTTGACCTCAACAAGTCAAAGTTTTAGGCTATTCCACATAACAGCGAAAGTATGTATGGTGTTAACAGCACAGTCAGCACGCTAAGGCCTTATTGTGCAGGTTGTGTTTTAATGAAGTGGACAGTTGCCGTTTGGTAACAACTCTCTGCGGCCGGTCTTTGTAATGCAACACGATTCCCTGTTTTTAAATGAAAAAGAAAGATTTCAAATCTTCAAGTGAGTTCCCGCGTTACGCAGGGTGTGCACTTAGTGGGTCAGAATAATGTGAGTATTACCTGTAGAAGACGACAAACAAGATGCATTTTGCCTAAAGTTGGCGTTGCGAAACCTGAATAAAATTGGGGCTTTCGCCGTAATTTACCAAAAATATTTCGACGAGATTATCATTGCGTTAATCCGATAATCAATGGGCATTCGAGAGTATTACTGTAGCATTCTTGATATATCAGAGAAGTGAATAATACAGTCGATCAAGGTCAACAGCTCGTTTATAATCAGCGTTAACTCTGTCTTTGTAACAAAAACTCTACTTTGGTGGATAATTATATGGTCGTTTGGCTATCAACATTTCTTAGAACTTCAGCAGTATCCGCGGATTCAAATACACCATATCTACGGAAGCTATTTCTTACGGTAGAGAGTAGCATAGGCGTTTACAGTCAGACGTTAGACAGTTTTTACATATATACAATTCAATATACTCGCCACACAGTAATCGTTTTCTAATTTCTCATTGTTTATTTTATCAAAGTATCACAAATCTGTCAACCTCCTCGTTATCGTGCGGTAATTCTTCCTCACACCTCATGCTTTCTATGTGCAACGGGGTTCGTCATTGCTGATTTTTACAGCAGGTAGTTTGAGTACGAGAGTAGAATTTCATGGATGGCGTTGGGGATGTTCTTGCTGAAAACATTCATCGATGGATCAATAATTAAATAATGCCGACTACCCAGTTATTATGTGGGGTAAACCCAATGGTCAGTTTGATGCCATTTACTATGAAACTGTATGTTGATGAAGCAGTCGTAATAAATAATGATAGATTATTCTGGTGTCCTTGAGCAAAAATGCGTCCCATATTGCGTGTCATCACTAAGCTGCACTTGTTCTAATGAATTTTAATTTTTAGGGCATTGTTCCTCACCGAAATGGGTCATTCATTACTGACGCTGTACTCGAAATGGCTGTTTTTCTTTCGATTCGTCATTCGAATCATTAGGCTGTGTATGTTAACACGAGCTTTGCTATCTCTTGGCATAGAAAATATTAACGCATATTTGTTACAAATTGATCCCAAAAATAAGAGGTCACAGACAAATCGTAGAGGCCATCATAGCACTGGCCATTGGTCGTGAGGCTATCACTAGTCTTTAACATACAGTAAATTTGGCCTCACCTTACAGCTTTAAGACATTTTTCTGTTACCGACGTTCTCAAGTTGTCGAAATTGTTACTGCTTTTTTTGAGCATTCCGTTGTTGTTAACGCTGTTGTGGTAACAATCACGGTAACTTTGGATAATCCAGATAACCACGTCCGAATTGCCCTTTTCATGATTACGACGTTAACAGTAAAAGTCACTCGATGTGATTCTGATGAATTCTGCTGTAGAGCCTCGTCCAGGCAATTTATATATGAAATCGAAATTCAGTATATGAATAAGGAAAATAAGTTTTAAAAATGGTAGTAATGTTCCTAGCACGGAGATAAAAGACAGGGAATGAAACTGAAAGGGTAATTCTGCGCACAGTGCTAAGTCTCTAGCGCAAATCATGTCGATTTAGGGTCGATAGATACCGCATAGGGTAGATTCGACAGGTGCACGTGATAATCTGAGTCTCAGCTGGATTTCGAGACAGTAGTCTGAGAAGAAGACCCAAGATTGAGAGATAGCTTGGTGGATCCAGCTCTACAAATGAACCGGCCCATTTCTGAGTTTTAAATCTGAATTTTAATCATACAACTGAGGCTTTACGAGTTGAGTGAAATGCTGCATTTAAAAACTCTAACTTTTGTGCAGTGTTCGAAATTTTCTTTGCATCTATACTTTGTCCCCATTCGTTGAGCCAGATGAAGATTACGGTAGACTATACGGGTATGAATGAATCTAGAAGGCTACATTCTCGTCAGTGAGGAGCATACCCATTAGAACTGGGTTAAATCGTTTGTCTCAGTTACCCTGACAATTGCTAAGATCAGCACTGATTGCACACTGGAGGTGTTTTTTTGATGTGTTTCAAGCCTGTGATATGCTCGAACTATCACATTCCGAGGTGCTCCGTCCTACATTATAAATAAGGGGATCCTTCATATGATTATGAGGACAACATATCTGACAGTACTTATTCTGGATTCAGCATGGAAAGCTGACACAAATTCAGGGAGACGACCCCAACCACGGATTGAATAAACGGGCAGGCAGAATGAATTTTCACAAAAAAAACGCATGAGTCAGTAAAACAGTTGTGTATGACTCAAATTTAGGGGCAGGTGAAAGTTTGGACAAACAGTACGAAAACAAACAAGCAATGTGGTGATTAAAAACAGCTAGTGCTAGACATAACAAATATTCGTCTCGAGGACTTACACATTTTGTACAGTAATGATGAATGACATCGGAAGCTACCAGTAGCAATCCGTAGGAACGATTGTGTCAAGAATGGACACAATCACACTGTTTACGTCTGGGTTCTCGTACACATCGCAGTTTAATTTGAACGAGGGCGCAAGTCTCTTTTAATGTGTTTGAAAAACATTCGCTGAACTGTTTTCTAATCATCCAGGCCAACACACCTCAGGCTTAGTCGAAAAACGTGTATTGGACCTTGGAAACCACACTCGGCCGCATCGCATACCAGTTGAGCAACTCGCAAAAGTTGACTTGTTTTTCTGTTCCGAAGAAAAGTTTTTTTTGGTACGCAATGCGCACCTATAGTGTGTTGCTACATTTAAAGCCCATAAAGACAGTCCGTGACTAACAGTCCCGTTAATGGCAATCATGTTGAATAGTTCAGACCACGTTGATTTACCGTTGACTGTTCATATTACGAGGACCTATTTGCGTGACACAAGTGTATACGTTACTTTGTGCAGAAGTAAATGCGAGAATTTTGACCTGGGGCAAACGCACGAACACAATTTAACGCACCTGAGTGAATACGTCAATAATAAAATGTTGTACGACATAAAATGAACAAATTTGCTAGTATTTATATACTTAAGGCGGATGAATATGTCAATTTAAGGGAAACACGGCATGTTCAATATATACGACAGCGCAAAAACCACATATCTCCAAACAATGTACGTACTACCGCAGCCTGATAGACAATCGCCAGTGGTACTGGGCTACCAGGTTATCCAGAAAGCTTGTGAATGATGACCGATTTGCAATCTCATACTGCTCAAGTGTCTGGACTCTCAACTGACAAGTCGAGAAACATAAACATTGCTGATGAAACTCTTGTAAGAGCTGGTGTAATAAACTTCAAAATGTCTAACTGCACCAGGCAGGATGATGTTCGTGGATACATTCACGTAGTCACACTTTGATGTAGCCAAAATATGAGGCTGGACTAGCGCAAGTTATGCATGTGCACAAAAAGTATGTCTGAAACACAGCAGTTCGGCTTTGAGTGGCAGCCTGTTGACGGAGATCGAAGTAAACCAAACACGTGAATGGACTGTGAAGCGAATTGCCTAAACCACTTTTCTAGCTCACATATATGTTGCTCCATTTTGACCATGATATCACAACACGAATGCTGTGTATTCATACGGAGTGAATCAAGTTCACGCTGACCCGGTTGGATTGATTTTTGGATGACGCGCATTGTCTAGCCATTTTGTATGTAAACGTCCGTGATGGGACTTCTATCCGTGAAGCTTGATTAACTGCTCACGGATTATGAATGAATGAAAAAGGTTTAATCATTACTCTGGATTTATATTTATGATAGTGGTTTGCAGGTACAATGCAATAACATCTTTCAGGACCGTACCGCATGGTATGCACTTCTGTCGGGCTTCTTATTTGTCTCGATCTATGCCCAAACGCACCGTTCCTGTCCTGGCTTTAGCTTTATCGACTAAAAGCCGGCTGAATCACAGATGATGACTGTGGTCGTGTGCGTTCGGACGTGGTGAAGTGCTGTAGGACCGCTGACAGTATGACAGGTTATGTGTAACTTAGACCACCAGTTGGATCCGCTTGGTAAGCGATTCGCCGAGTGAAAGGGCAAGACAACAGCTCTACGTGCCGTGGGGCATTCAAATGCGGGATTTCACTGGATCAGCTCTTCAATGTTTCACGAGTTAGACGTCAGATGAGGATTATTTTTTGGGACAGAGCTACTAAACACGGATTATTTTGGGTCCGCTTTCTTTACACATTCCGCTGAAGGGAACTAATGTCTCCTGTTAATATGTTAACATTCGGGAACTTCCGCTTACCCTGATTGGTGATATTCAGTTCCACCTAGAGTCTGTTACCTTTTCGATCTCTTGTTACGTTCACTGTTATGTTCATTGTACATATTAACTACTTGCCTATTGTTTGAATTAATACACACTTCGTCCTCGCACGCGGTCCTGATTATCGTGGGCTAACCGTGGCAACTTTCATTTAGCTCGCTGGAGGAACCAAATCCGTTATTACTGAAGGGGAGAATCTTCTTGCAATACGCCTCAGACTTAGTGTAGTGGAATTAGTTGCGGACACCTACTGTGAGTTCTTGTATTCGCCTTGAGGTACTGTTCCCCCAACTCTTCGTTCTACTACATATTTGGTGAGCCCGAGTTTATTTGTTTATTCATTTATTTTTCTATATTTTCTACACAACCCCCCAAAATTTTCCTTTCTCCATTTGATCGATTCCTTCTTTGAGTGTTTCTTTCTCCCTGAACATGACCGTTTCTGAACCAGATCCCACCGCCTCGGAGAATGTAGTTTATATCGAACTTTTTGAGTTCGGTATTCGCGATCCTAGGCTTTGGTTTGCTCAAGTCGAGGCTATCTTTGATTCTAGAAGAATACGTTCGCAAAAGTCCATGTATAATTTCATAGTTGCCAACCTCCCCGAGCAGGTCGCTACCGAGGTCGCCGACCTTATCTACACTC
Organism: Paragonimus westermani; assembly: GCA_008508345.1. Taxonomy (NCBI): domain Eukaryota; kingdom Metazoa; phylum Platyhelminthes; class Trematoda; order Plagiorchiida; family Troglotrematidae; genus Paragonimus; species Paragonimus westermani. The sequence goes on along the minus strand of QNGE01000161.1, from coordinate 228,814 downwards.
GACCCAGCGTTAGCCCGTACGACACTCTAAAGGCCGCAATTGTTGGACAAACTGCAGCAACCGACGAGCAGAACCTGCGCAAACTTCTGGCAGGAGTAGAGTTGGGTGACAGACCTCCTTCACAACTCCTCTGTCCCATGACACAGATTCAGAGCAAACATACGGTAAACGAACCAATTCTACGTGAGTTGTGGCACGAAAGTCTGCCAGACGATATTCGAAAAGTAGTGTCTATACTTGATAAGGACACACCACTCCATAAACTTGCAGAGCTGGCTGACCAAGTATATGAGAGTTATCAGAGTCGCACTGTATCTCATGTGCATTCACCAGAAGTGTCTTCAGACCGTAGTTGGCCGAGGGAAGTGGACGCTCTGGAGCAGCAGTTTTCCGAAACGACTATGCAGCTCTCTGCAATCGCTAAACAACTGGCAGCCCAGTCAAGAGGCTCTCCCTATCGCCGCCAGTCCCGAAATCGTTTACGCAGACGGCGAGGCAGTCGAAACGTGTGTTACTACCATCGTCGGTTTGGAGCTAAAGCTGTCCGTTGTACCAGACCATGCAGTTTTGCTAAGGATAATCGTCATTCGGGAAACGTGGAGGCCAGACAGTAATGGCGACGGCTGTTCATGGCTCTTCAAACTGTCGTCTATTTTATGTGTTCGACCGTTCCACTGCCCTGAATTTTCTCATTGATACGGGCGCAGAGATTAGTGTTATCCCACTGAGAGGTGATAAACACAACCTGCAACCGGTATCTGCACACTGCAAGCAGCCAATCGTTCAACAATTCCAATTTATGGTGAGAAGCTACTCACTTTGAATCTCGGCCTCCGTCGTCAGTTCCCTTGGAGATTTACGGTGGCCGATATACAACACCCGATCGTTGGGATTGATTTTCTATCATTCTTTGGACTTATAGTGGACGTCGGCAACCGTAACTTGATTGACAGCACAACAGCCCTATACGTTCATGGCAAGGCCACATCAATCAATTCGACTGGACTGCAGTCGGTCTCACCAGGTAATGGTTTTGCTGCCATCCTCCGACAATTTCCACAACTAACCAATCCGTCTAATGCAACATCGCCGCCTAAACACGACGTTTTCCATCACATCGTCACCAAAGGCCCATCTACATAAGCACGTCCCAGACGTTTGCCACCGCACAAACTCAAAGTGGCCAAAGCAGAGTTTGAACACCTCTTACGACTTAGTATTATCCAGCCTTCCAATAGTCCATGGGCCTCACCCCTCCATATGGTTCCTAAAAAATTACCAGGTGACTGGCATTCATGTGGCGATTACCGCGCCCTGAAAGACGTTACCGTTCCAGACCGATATACTATTCCACAAGTTCACGATTTTTCAATCGGTTTAAACGGCAAGAGCATTTTCTCGAAGATAGACTTGGTTCGAGCTTACCACCAAATCCCCGTGGCCCCGGAAGACATCCCAAAGACCGCCATTACCACTCCCTTTGGACGGTACGAATTCGTTCGTATGCCATTTGGCCTATGGAACGCTGCGCAGACTTTCCAAAGGTTTATGGACCAAGTACTTCGTAAGTTAGATTTCGTGTACGTTTATATTGACGACATCTTAGCCGCCAGTAAGGACACTCAGCAGCACGAGTCACATCTTCGAAAGCTGTTCGAACGTCTTACCCAATACGGTGTCACGCTAAACCCTATGAAGTGTACCTTCGGAGTTACTTCCATAGATTTTCTCGGACATCGAATCGACAGTAACGGTATCCGGCCTTTGCCAGAGAAAATTAGAGCTGTTAAGGACTACCCACAGCCACAGTCCTTAAAAGGACTCCGACGCTTCCTAGGTATTGTCAATTATTATTGTTGTTTTATCCCCCGACGATCAGAACTTCTAAAACCCCTCACAGACATTTTGAAAGCCAATCCTAAACACTTCGTTCTGTCTCCGGAAGCTAATAGTGCGTTTCTCGCAACCAAAGAAGCCTTGTCCAAAGCGACCACACTAACGCATTTAAGAACGGATGAACGCTCGCTGCTGATTGTGAAGACTGACGCATCTCAATCGCCTGTTGGCGCTGTTTTACAACAGAATGCAAACAGAGCGCAAACGCGCTACAGTATCTCCGGTCGTGAGTTGCTGGCTATTTACCTTGCCATTAAACACTTCCAACATCTTCTGGAGGGTCGCAACTTCATTGTCTTTACTGATCACAAACCCCTTGTGTTTGCCTTTCGTTTCCCTCCAGATCGGTACTCTCCGAGAGAAACAAGACACCTGGACTTTATATCTCAGTTCACCACTGACATCCGTTTTATAGACGGTTCCAGTTATTTTGTCGCCGACGCCATATCTCGTTCGGATGTTAGTCAAATATCCGCAAGCGTCATCCATTTTCTCTCCCTCTCGAAATCCCAGGTTAATGATCCAGAACTTCGTCAACTTCGTGCCAACCCTTCTCTAATACTGCGTGATATTCCTTTAGCCCAGTCATAATATTCACTTACGTGTAATATTGTGGTGGATTGTCAGGTCGGAGGTGCGAGTTTTNCACACCGGTTTGATATTTTTAGCCGCTTCCACTCTTTGTCGCATCCAAGCATACGCGCCTCAACGAAGCTAGTCACTGAGCGTTACATTTGGCCCGGCATTCGTAAGGATGTCCGTAACTGGGCCAAACAGTGCATGGAATGCCAACGTAGTAAAGTTTATCGTCACACAATCACTACTCCCGGAACCTTTGCCTTACCCGATGGACGATTTAAACACGTCCACCTTGATATCGTTGGTCCCCTCCCTCCTTCCAACGGTTATACATATCTTCTAACCTGCGTCGATCGATTCATCAGATGGCCCACTGCCGTTCCTTTGAACAATACGTCAACGGAATCTAACACACGCAGTTTTGTCGATTCGTGAATTTCGAATTTTGGCGTTCCGGCCACTATCACCACTGACCGTGGATCTCATTTTACTTAAGCTCTTTTTCGTGAGTTGAATCGTGCTCTTGGTTGCGAACATATAACGACCATGTAGTGGGACTCTTAACCGTGATAGCTTGAGTACGCACTAATAAATAACCATATCTCGAAGATAGTCAATGAAAAAGTCAAGTCAGTTGATTGGATCTTTATTGTTGGGAGTTTGGTGTACAAGCTTAATGCAGTACCGCTCGTCTGGACCGTGTCCAGTCCTGTTCAGTTGGCGGTCATTTGTCTTATTCAGTTGTGTTCCGATCCGGGTCTGACCGCGTCATGCATGCCTATGTATCGACCGCACGGAATCACATCCAATCGGAGCGTTCCAATTGGCTCAGTGCGCAGAGGGTGACTACGCGCTTGCGTGCGCTCGGGTATGGACAAGAGCTGTTGGGCCGGTGAACGGTCGTATGCAGGTTGGGGCAATGAGCGTCACTTAGACTAGTCAGCTTGTCAAGTGACAGGACGCGTGAGAGGATGAGACGAGGGCTACAACCACTGAGTACCATCCGTCGTCGAACGGTATGGTCGATAGATTCCACCGTCAACTACAATCATCTTTAATGGCAACATCGTCTGGTGACAAATGGGCTGATTGCCTACCTCCTATTCTCCTCGGCCTGCGAACCACTCTCAAGAAAGAGGTTGGGTGCACCCCAGCAGAACTCGTGTACGGTTGCACATCGCGTATCCCTGGAGAGTTTCTCTCTAATTCCCTAGTACATCTGAGTCCCGACACGAGTTACGTCACGAATCTTNAACCTTCACCACCACGGAGAACGCTGCGCCAAGAACAAATTCATCGTGATCTGCGCACTTGTCCTTTTGTTTTCATTCGCGTTGGTTCACCTAAAACACCCCTACAACCGCCGTATGATGATCCCTTCAGAGTGCTTGATTGTAAAGAAGTATTTTGTCATTGGCAAAAACGGAACATGTCACTCGGTGAGCATTGACAGACTAAAAGTTGCTTACGCCAACCGGGATTCAACGTCCCCGTCTCGTCCGCCAGACATAAAAAATGCCGATGATTTCAACCAGCGTATCCTAGATCCGTCTACCGACTCACAAAACCTTTCTCAGTCTACCCAACCCATGTTTGACACTAGTGACCATACCCGTTTTCCTGCCTCCTAACCCAAGACATGCAAACCACACACCCGTTCTGGCCGAACCGTTAGATGGCCGACAATCTATAGCGATTATCATCATTGATTCACCGAGTGATTCTCTAACTATCGAGCGTTTTCTTTTCTCTCACGCTCTAGAGGGGAGTTATGTAGAGTCCGTAACCCTTTCGATCTTTTGTTACGTACCGTTCTTTATACCGGTTATGGTCATTGTACATATTAACTACTTGTCTATTGTTTGAATCAATACACACTTCGTCCTCACGCGTTACGCTTTCTGCTCGCACGCGGTCCTGGTTATCGTGGGCTAACCGCGGCTACTTTCATTTAGCTCACTGGAGGAACCAAATCCGTTATTACTGAAGGGGAGAATCTTCTTGCAATACGCCTCAGACTTAGTGTAGTGGAATTAGTTGCGTACACCTACTGTGGATTCTTGTATTTGCTTCGAGGTATTGTTTCCCCAACTTTCCGTTCCACTACATGCTGTTATGGGCTATGCAGATTTGAGGTTAATTAATCTTCCTTTCACTTCAAATCTGTCAATCACCTTTTAAACAGAGGTTTGCAAATATTTTCCATTTTAGGCCCCTGCAATTCTTTGTTGCGAAAAGCAAAAAAATGCTGCTAAACGAAATATATGCAACCACAAAGTATTACATTTATGCGCATTCTCAAAAAGCCGCGGATAAAGACTGATACCGAATATAACAGCAGACATTGGCATTTCAATTGAGCCTAAAAGTATATCATGTGTGATTAAGTATGTTACCTACTGCTGAACCCTTAACAGCCAACCCATCTTATTACTCGTATGACCAGCTCAAACGGTTTTAAACCTGCCGAGGTGTTGAACATGAAGACAACTTATAAGTGGTTCTATAGCCTGGATCCATGTGTACGTCACATAGGTAATTCTGTAGCGATCAGTGAAAACTGCGAAATTTCAACCTTGATTTATGAAATATTAGTTGGAGGGGTAATCTACAGTGAATCGTAGATGGTGAGTGTACTCAAAAGAATTGATGGACATCTCAACAAAAAGAGATTCTTTTCGATAGTCGCATTCATTTGTCTTTGCTAGCAAAACGTCAACGGAATTGTTATTGCTGATAGTCGACAACTACATTACCATTTATTTTAATGAAGCACTGTATACCTTTCGGTCACTTCACGTAAATATTCACTTCAGTCGGTGCGTCCAACTTGTTCTTTTCTGCTGCATGAAACGCTGATTGAAAATCCCATGAAAGATTGTCTTATCTTATTTACTATCTAGAACTGATTATGTTGGGTTTGACAATTTGCTGAAGAGGAACATAATATGCTATGAAGTGTATGTGTCTAGTTTCATCTCCAACAGGCAACCTCGGACGATTGTTCCTTCCGTTTCTTCCGTCACAGAGAACGTCTGCTCTTTTGTCTGTCACCGCACTTCAGCATTTTTGAGATGAAAAATAGACATACACTTCATAGCATACTATGTTCCCCTTCACCAAATCGATTCTTTCAACCGGACTAGCGATTTGAAAAACAAAATTGCAACTACTTCCTTTGGTATTTTGGTTGAAGTGGAAGTGGGAAATTTCTGTCTTCTAAGATAAAAACTGATTGTGATCGCTCGGTTCCGATTTACGTTGTTTGACTCAGTTACTTTTTGGTCACCCACATTATCTCTGACTTTTCACCGTAATACTGTTCACAGTAGCTATAGTCTGCTTCACACCTCAAAAACGATTCGATTAATCGAACAAACAAATCCACAAAGGGATGGATTTTTTTATTGGCCATTAGCCTCAGTCTACCCTGATAAAACTGACTAATGTCAATTCAAACCACGTTTATCAGATTATTTATGGCTGCTGTAAAATTCATTTGTGCTGATTCTAGAGGAGTGACAGAGGAGTGACAGAGGGGTGACAGAAGATTGTTTGAAATCTGTTCAGAGAGCTTCGTGCATTTGTTCAAGTTCGTACAAACTTAAAACTGATCAGTGATGAAGCAAATGTTTGCCAAAAATAATGGTTTGAGTTACTTTCATAATTCTTCATGTAAAAAATATTTCCAAATTCTCCATATATGTGCCTCGCTGCTGACATGTCCCCCCTGAGCCACATCGAAACCAAAAAGAACTGGCAACTGCACGGAACAACTTTTTTATACTTTGATAAGGCGGTTTATTACGTTTACTGCTTAACAGTGAGATGTTATTTTATTAAACAATATGCGTCTTGATCGCTCGTTTCAGCGGTGACGTTTCAATATGCACACAGGTTAACGGTAAAACCTTTAGTAGCAAGACATAGGTCGTCTTACTGTGGTTTCTGAATACCTCAAAATATCTAACGGCAAGCCCGATGGCTATTTATTGGTCCCCATTCGTCCACTCTGCAAAGTATGCACTTATCACTATCCATCTCAGTCACAAACAGACACATTTTATCTTGAATTGGCCCCTACTGGATAATTGTCCAGCGTTGCAATTAGCTAAGGTGATGAAGCTCAACAAACTTATCCTCAGGTCACAAAGTGAACGTCGAAGAGCGTACTTCTGAGGAAAGAGTAACAGATCCACACGACTGTATGTGGAAAAATCAATGAGCACTGAAAACAGATACCACCATACCTGCTGGAAAATTGTATCAGAAGCTGCTCTGGGTTTTTCTTAAGTCTTTTTTCTGTCGAAGATGCACAACGTTTTTTGTTCAGAAAATGTAATCAAACCGTCCGGCTGACCAGTCTAGCAGTATCAAAACTAGCTCCATGAGATGTGCAGTTTAATCAACGGCGCCATAGTGGCACATCGGCTTGAATGGCAAGCTTATGTTAATGCCTTGAATTCAATCAACAACATGAAGGCCGACGAGTTGACAGTAGTCCGGGTATGGATTCTAATGATAGTCGAAACTCCTGTGATTTGCACTTGCCACCCACACTCATTTAATCATGATACTTATTTAGGGGACGTAAGCATAATTATTCCACTCTGCCTTACTCTGCAAACGAATTATCAGCCATTGTTTGACGGTTTATTGTATTTCGGTAAACCACCTTTTTTGTCTACCTAATCGATGAGTTCCATGTAAATTTGTGGATTATTTAATGACAGCACAATTTTTGCATGCCTAATGATCAAAATGAACAAGAAACTGTCCTTTTTGATTGTTACCAAGAGTCAGGCATGCCTACATAGTTCTCTCTAACCACATATCCCGAAGTGTGATAAGGAAGAGCTGAAATCTAAAGACACCGACTCCGTTACGCGTTCGGTTGCCGTTGGCTCAAACAGATTTGGCTTGCTTGGTCGCAAACCGCTGAAAACCGACGTGTTTGCCACAGTATGTGTGGTTCTAATCACCTGTGCATAGACGACAAACGGAATGACTGATGAACACTCTGCACGGATTGAGTTATTTACTTCGAGCAACCCAGAACTTTCGTCTATCCAGCTAAAATCCACTATATCTAGAATACTTTTCCAAAAAGGATTCGATTAATTTTGTTTCCTGTGCTTGAAATAACTGCGTTTGGTTTATTATCTGACTGACTGCTTGGGTTCATTGTCCACTCAGTTGAAAGCAACAGTTTACAGGGAGGTTTAAGCGAAGTGAATGCGTGATCACATGCTTTGTTCATAACTGAATGGGTCAAGCGCTGATGACACGAATCTTTAAAGTGGAAAGAAATGCAATTTGAGTAAGTGTGCGCTATATTTTTGCTTGTGTACACAGTTAATATTACTCAATTTTCTGGCAATGTTGCATGTGAATTAACTGCCGAATTTCAGTATCATACAATGTAATGCAAACATAGAGTTGGCGTTAACTCTTAGTCATATGTGGCTTTTTCAACCAGTAAATAACTGCGAAGAACACCTGGTGCGGAAACTATTCAGATGAATCAACTAGCGGGTAATTGTTTAAGAATGAAAGTGACGTGGAATCACAGAACCATCTCAACTAGAGCTCAGCTCACGGCATTTCATACCTGACCCTTCTAGACAACGTGAAAGTCAGCATAGAAAGTTTGAGCACTGCACCTCGATCTTCGGGTGTACTATCGATAAACAACCCAGCATTTCAATTGCCTTGGACTGATAGACATTCGCAGTCAATGTAAGCTTTGCAGTCAAGTACGTGGTCAAACTCCTCTTTTCAAAAGCCCGCGCCAGACTCAGCCATCGCTCAAGATCACTGCTGTCTGTAAATTTGGATGCTAAATTTCGTTGGGCTTAGTGTCATGATACTAAGATGGTTCAGCTTAGGAGATCCTAAGTTGACGTTAGACTCCCTGTTGACACAGGGATGCGTTATTTCTAACAGGCACAAGATGAAATAATTTGGGCGAGAAAGGTTGCTGGTTAAGTATTTCGGTAATCTGACGGATACTTTCTAGTCAAGTTAATGTACTGTCCAAATGTTTCCTGTTTTCAGTAAGGTAAGCTGTGGTCGTTTACCACCATTTATTGTCACCAGTGTTATTCAGCACCTCACCTCAGTTCAGAGATTTCCGATTTTCAAACAAACAGATCGCCAGTTGGTTTTGAGTCTCTGTGGACCAAGGTCAGGTACATTCCCACCGAAGGAATCATGTTCTCGTCAAAAGTTCACTCAAACTTATTACTCCGCAAGTGCGCAGAACTCTGGGGCCAACTTCTGGTTCGCACATGCACATCGACTTACAGAGATGAAAAGAGTGCCATAGCTGTTGCACTTTTCATATCAGGCGTTTGCACGCCCCATTTAAGAAACATTGCGTTAACTTGTAACACTTTGTAGACTTTGTCACGTGGAAATTAGACATTTCTTTCTCTGCTAACTATTACAGACACAGCATAACGATAACAGACTCATCTGCGAGGTGCGCTGGAACTGGTATTAACAGTAAGCAGGCGAAAATTGTTTGGACCATTCGGTGGATGATGTGTTAAGACATATCGATGAGCTTAACATTTGGTAGCTTACCAATAAAATTTCTCGTTAAGTCAATTCAGATTAGAGGCGAATTTTCAGTAATAAGAAAACTATGTCTACAGAACGGAGGAGGCAACTAATGAGCTAAAAATGCGTATGCACGAATTTATTAGTGAGTTTATTAGTGAGTTAGGGAATTATTGATTCATAACAAAAATTCGTGTGTGAAAATAACGCTCTTCCGCTTGAACAAAAACGATTCGAAATGTTTGGGGGGAAAACCGATGGAATCACAAAACACTGCGCTGGAATTTCATCAGACATGGTGAAAACTTCAGCAGCTATAAAAGCTAGTAAAATATCGGACGAGACACGCGCTCATTCGAAAAGGTTTTTAGCAATTTTAGTGTCTTATGGCACAATTCAATAGAAATACAATTGTAGTGGTCAAGCGTGAGCTATTGAAGAATTCCATTTAATGCAAGTATATTCACAAGACTATCACTGTTGACAAGATTGAACGAACATAATTGAGGTATAAGGAGTTCAGACACGTTATGACGAGCGGATTCTCGCATTCACAAGAGGTGTACAGGGAAAACCAGGATTACCATTACGATAGTTCAAATCATAAATGTACGAAAAGTGTGGATGTTGTGGATGTGACGTTTTGGTTTCTGAGACGAACTGTGACCTGTGATACTCTTTGTTTTGCGACGGAGCTAACACAATGAGTTGAAGATCCGTATCGTACGGTCAAGCGGTTACACAGGTAGACAGAAGAGCGTGTCGTTGTAGAAAACGTTTTTATTGCGTTTCAGAGTCACTTTAGTTAACTTAAAAACTGGAAAACGCTGCGAGGTCATTATTTGTCAGAGAGTAGAAAGCGTGAATTAACGAATATCTAGTGTAATTGTGAAACTTGGTTGCATTCGACAATTACCGAGTTAAGCTAACTCGGTATGAAAAACTTATCGTAAGGAAACCGTTTTCCGAATGCAGGTTCTGATGGCATATAACGGGTTACATACTAAACAGGTGGAATAAGTTCTACGTAGATCCTTTGCAGGGAACTGTCCTGAGCGTCTTCACACTTTTATGGTGCCAGTTTTCCTACACATGTGATTCGATTAGGGACCGAGGAACTTTTTCTTGAAGGATATTTCATACGTACGGTTTTATTACTGGACGAGTAACATCTGCTGAGATGGTTACACTGGTCCAGACGATCAGTAACCAGAGTTTCGTCGAAGTGGCTTCTTTATTGTATTCTAGATAATCTTTCTAGAAAGCCGATAAAATAGTCAACACGAAAGTCTTCGAGAGAGATACAGATTTTTCTTCGAAGATTTCTTCGAAGAGAATATTCCGATCACCACACTCTGTGCATCGCGTGAACGCCAATCAGAGTCCAGGTTTGTAAGGCGTTTCGTTTAACGCACAGGGTATATTTATTTGATCACTTATGCTAGCCTCACCGTATTGCAAACCACACTCGTCAAGTATACTATATCATTTATATTAATTTTGCACCCACGTCGAACTATCCTGTAAAAATACACCACTTCATTATGCTCGAATGTTATTCTGACAGTTCACTAATTTGTATTCGTTTTGAAATTCTTCTTGACTTAATGATTGCTTGTGTATATCCTCATCATCATAAGTAATGTCTATTGGAACATTTGCCCCACTTTTCAAAAACGATTGTCATATGCGCGTTCGCGTTAGAATCGGTCACCTTATCGCCCGGATGAATAACTTCCAGGAAAGTAACAAACATGTCCACATGTGTTGTCCGCGTACATAAGTAGCCATTTCAATCCATTCACCTGTCAATTCCGAGGATATTGGTTGATTTTTGCGGAACCCATACTTAACAACTTTCGTTTTTCGGATGTGAACAAAAGGATTGCGTATCTGACAGGGAGGTTCTGGAACAGAAGTATTTCACCTTCTGATCGCTCCGATCGGTCAGGGTCATTGTAAAACAAAAGACAAATGAATCCGTGAAGGGCATCAAGAGTGGACAGTCACCACCAACTCTGGACAAGGTCTCATGCTTCAAGGAAGTCCCCAGCTGCACAAGCAATTTGTAGAAAGCACATAATTTTGTGAGCTGTGACAACCATAGTGATTGTTTTCAAGTAAATTAGTACAAACCTGACCAGTTTGGTGAATGAAACTGCGCGCATCTCACAAAACGTCATTAGTGAATTTCGTTGTTTCAAACCTGAACAATTCAGTCAAAACACACTTGAACATTTGCTGTAACTGACAGTCGCTTATCGCATTTCACGACGGACGTACGACTTTATCCTCTGTACCATCAGCACAGACAGTGGCACGACTATCATAACCAAAGTATTGAACCATTAATCGTTTATGCGATTAGACAAGCTTAGCTTCGGAGGTTTGTTTCAATAGTTAGCTTAGTTCCAGAATAGACGGTTTAGCAAACGGCAGAAACAGTCGCTCTGTAGCATAAATGTTTCGCTCACAAATATCATTAAACTGATTGACTAGGCAAGATAATTTTGTTTTAATCATAATCTCCTAGATATCTTGATGAAAACGAAAATGTGGGCAAAAGAACTTGGTTCGAATAATCAGGAAGCAAAACATTCTTGGCACGCACTTAGCATTTCCAGACAACAAATTGCAGGTACCAGCAAATCGAAAATTACATATTTCGGTGAGCTTTACGCAACTGGATCCGCCCGGTTCCCAATTAATCTGTTACGGTGATCGATGACATAAGCAGCTTCCTGCGTGTGCCCGCAAGAGTGTTGCGCCACATCTAGTTCAGTTGAAAAATCCGTAATCAGTGTAAGCTTTAAGGAATATGTCGAACAGGCTTGTAAGTGGATTTATTTGTTGTACGGTCTGCCATGGACGATTGGTCAGACAGCTGGCCGCAGGAGGAGTGATACCTTTATGTCTCGCAGTTGAAGCTATCGTACCTACACATGGCTACGTCACCAGGAATAGCGGTACTTAGAGTTTCTTTGTGTATAGCATGTTTGCATGTATGACCACGTAGTCTTCACCTCTAAATCTTTGGATCTCCGTCGAGATTGCTATTTTCCAGGTTGTATGATTCAATATTGTGTACACCCATGTTCTGAGGTCTACATTAAAAAACGAAGGATGCTTGATTGTCATCTTGGTATTGCATCTTTTGTCGATCAACGTTTCTTCAGAACGAAGGAACCGTATTGTGTTACATCAACATTTCATTTACTCACATCCGTCGCAAACTTAAAACGTGCCACTTACATACATCATAGAGATAACAACAAACAGTAGCCAGATAAGCCTACTATCACACCAAATATTACGTAATCACGACCATGACAACCCGGTAGGTTGTATCAACCCTTTTATGCACATAGGGTCGGCTGGTAAGCTCGGATGAGAATCGTTTCGGATAAAGCCATTACTTTTGGGTTTCGGTTGCACAGCAGTTGAACACCTGAACACATTCGTGTGATTCACTGAGTTGCTCTATGTAATCCACTTCCATGATATGCTCCTTCACGTTCAATGCATTAGTAATTGAGTTAGGGAGTTACAACCTTGATATAGTTTTCAACCGTATGGACACCCGTGGAAACCTCCAATTTTGGGAAGTTGCCATGTGTGACAGATGAAACGTTCGGAACCTGAGGACGTAAAATGACCAGTTAGCTGTTCTTTTTGAAAGTGAGATTGTAGACTGATAAATTTCAGAAACTTGAGACAGCAACATTTTGCACTTGTCAAAAGTGTTACATCTCCCACTGAAATTTTTAGTGTTCGCATGCTAGTTCGAGTTTATTCATTGTTAATTTTATTTCGTATGCGTGTTGATTATTTTGACTTACATTTGTTAATTCACCCTATTATAATACATCTGAAATGCATATGAGGAAGATGGATGCAGTCGATTGAAAACGTACGAAATGCGATTCGCATGGTACGTTTTGTGAGCAGTGTTGTAAATCTCAAAGCGCTTGAAATCAGAGAGCTGCTTGTAGACTTTTCTCCCCGACATGTTGCAGTTAATTTTCCATCCTAAAAAATAACTGTCTTTTTTGGCCACATCAAAACAGGTCAGTCCAATATGGGCATATCCATGACCAAAATGAAAAAAAGACAGTTGTTTCTCACTGTCGGCATTTAGCTTCATCTCAGTTCAGGATCTACTCGTCAAATTGATTGTTTCGGGCAGGACAGTGGACAAGGTGATTGCTGACAACTGTATGTGCATTCATGAAAGCAACACAACGAATACACTAACCAAACTATTAATTTTTATGCAAGTAAAAAATGTTTTCCAAATCTTAGAAAGAATTGAATCCATCCAAATACTGGCCAGAAGAGTCTGACTGATTCAAGGTAGCCAGAGGAGAAAGGGCTAAGTAAATCAGTACAGAGTGATTGTAAGCATTTTCAGTAAAGCACACGCCAACAGTACTCTTGTGTGGGAACCAGGAAACAGTTAGAAAACATCATTTTGGATGTAATAATCACGCGCAGCCAGTTATAATTAAACGTATTGCCTGAAACCCTGTGGCGGTCAATAACTGCATTTCTTCAGCTAAGTACCAATCAGTCTCTCATGTGACTTTGTATACTGTTTGACTTATCGAGCAAAGCTGATTTGTACAAGGATTCATTGACAGCAAAACTAAATACCATTTGGGCGATTCTCACTTGCATCGTACGTCGTACGGAATTCCTCCATATCAAATAAGAATTGAGGCTACGTGAAAATCTGGTAGATATTACCAATTCAGATGTTCCTTATTTAAATAGCAATCAACAAAGATGCATCAGCCAAAATCTTACCCGAAGCGACGGATACGTTCGACAGGACATAGTGTGTTGCATAACCTGTCACTGTTACTAATTTGGAATACATGCTTTCAATAATCCAGTATATATCACGCTCTCCTTAGTGACCTGAAGAAAATTGCTTTTGGAGGTAACTGGAAACAGTTTAGTTTAGCCAATAACCACTTGGCCAAAGAACGCTGAACTGAATTAGAAAACTTTTGCAAGTCTTCAAGATTCTGCAAGAAATATTCCAAAGAAACATCATACACGTATGCTTGATTAGGTTGGAAAACAGTTTACCAGGTATGTGCATGAAATTTGTACGAATTCCTATACTCTCAAGCACACTATTTGACCAAAAAGGAATATTTTGCAGTGAATTAAAAATTAACGTTTCTGTCTCCAAAAATACTGCAATACCATTGACAGTGTATGCGTGGTGGCTCGAGAATTAAAAATGCATTCATCAATATATATTCAAATATTTAAATTTAACCACAAGTAAAAATAAGTAAAATAGGAATATTCGAAAACTACAGAGTGCCTGGATATTTGAGTAGAAAACTGGAAGGTTTGACACTATAGTCACGTCAAGTACCTTGGGATTTTGGAGAAACGTATTGTTAAGGTCATTAGAAATATGCACCTGTAACATAGATTTAACATTAGTGCCCGGGACTGAAGTGGACTACGTTATTCAGAACTGCTGTGAGTAATACCGTCTGAAATGAGTAAATCCCGCGCTTAAAATCCAAGAGAAATCCAATGTGCTACTCGCTGTGGTACTTCGCCGAATACATGTGACTAACGGAGTTAGAACCTATTCGTAATGAATGCACATTAATTCACACTTGTAATAAATAAGAAGCCTCTGGATTAAAAGTGTTATATCCGGAAGCCCATTGATGTGCGTGATCTGTCAGAAAAAAAGCCTATATTGTTTAAAATTCCAGTTCCTTTTCAGGACATCGATACTTCGTTTTGGCACAGTGATTTTCACAGTCAGATCATTCCTCTACCAAGCTAAGAATTCCCTTAAATTAGAAGCCCATTATGCAACTCTTTGACGAGCTATCCATTCATGTACACAAGACAGGGCGAAAATCAATCGCGATCTCATGACATGTGATGTATATAACGGATGTATCGTTACTTTTGTAGAAAACCTTCGCAAATGCATGTCTAGTGAAAACTAGTGTTCAAAATGATCAGGTTTGTGTCTTTTCCCACACACTGTTTTGGAATAAACAGTGAGCTAAGCTGTGTTCGAATTACTTCCCAAACCAATAATAATCGACTTTTTTCCAACCAGTGAATCTGTGCTATTTTAGACATTCTGGTTGAAAGCTCACTGAGTTCGAAGTCGGTATCAATTTTACTACTTACATCCCTACAGAAATCTGTGTAAAAATTCCGTCTGCGCCCAACTTATACACTGCTAGGTATATTCTCAAAAGACACACTCGTAACTCTCCATGTACAATTCTTGCAAATGTGTCATTTTCGGGTCAACTTGAACGCCTTTCAACTTTAGTTGCACCTCTGTTTAGAGGTAAATATTATAAAAATATAAATATTATAAACGACTATTATAAAAAAGGCTGACCCAAAACCAAGGTTCCTTTTGCCTTCAGTCCGTTAAACGTTGCCTGTTAGCATAACATGATGAACAGAGAACTGTTTCTTCTTACATTCTGCATTTGTTCAGTCATCTTTGAATTTTTTAATCACTCAGGCGGCGTCTCTGTAGAATTGTGGTCAGTTTATTTGACTGACCTGTGGCCATATCATTCGCTGGCTTTTCTAATATGCATTTGTCTCTTGTCATGCGCTTGAGTGCTTATATAATTAAACTGACGTCTATACCGGGATGGTTCTATATGTCTGTGACAGCTAGACTGTTGTGCTGTTTTGCAATTTATCAGAAATTGACGGTTTCTGAAGTGTCTGTGGACTTGGCGGAAAATGATGAGCATTGCATATCAATTTAGAAAGCTTATGTGTAAAGTAGATGAGCTGCATATCATTAATGCTATCAAATTTGGAAACTGTAAGTGGATACGAGGAAAACCACCAAAACTGTGAGCCGGTCGTTTGTTGGCTATTTTTTAAAGCATAAATATAAATATTGGCAAGAGAGTAGCTAAGTTACATCGTTCGCCCAAGAACTAGTCCAAATTTCATTACGGCAGACCGATGACATTGCAACTACTCCGTTCTTTTCTGACTTGTCTCAGGTAATTTTAGCCGAACAACTGAAAAGTAACAAAGTGTAGAGCAAATATAGGTAAAAATGGCAGATTTGTGGGAAAGAAATATCCTGGAACTGGCCAACCGAATTGAAAGCGCAACATACTACCGGCGGTGATTGTCAGTCAAGCTCAAGTGAAATGACGATCCTTATAAACCGTGGATTGCTATTCACCCTCTAACTCCCACACTTTACCGCTTGCTTTGCCCCTGTTTGAACTGATTAAAGATGGTTAGGAGAAATCAAATTGGAGTTAGCGAGTGGGAAACATAAAGTACACATCAATGTCCAACTGGGACAACCGTCATCAATGTAGACTGTCCACAATTTGGATCATGTCCGATCATCCCACCAAAGCGATGGGAGTCCAAACACCAAAGGACATTTGATTATTACTAATGGACACCCACCGGGAGCTCGTCAAAGAAGGCATGTACTGGACACACCACATTGACGGCGCTGATACCGAGAATAAGGTTAGCATGGCACACATCCAAGCGAGGAAATATTTTTGGGTTTTTATTTTAATTAGCGCGAACTCATCATATAAACGTTAATTGGTAGTTAGCTCGAATAAATTATTGCTGTTCAGCTCTAACGAACTAAATGTTATTGCTGTAGAGCATTGAGGTATCTGAAGTACACCATAGTCAACAAGTTATACTGTGTACGAAAAGCGAAGGCATACATGTTACCAATGGGAAACCAACAAAAACGGGTAACTTATAGATCGATTCGGGTCCTGACCGTCTGTTGCAATCATACGAATTCTTGTTTATGAAGATAAGTGAAAATTCGTCACGGCATTAAAATAAAGGGCTGATTTCTGTCGTCGTGTCATCGTTGTTTAATAGCTTCCAGATAAAATAATTAGATTCGGTTCCTCAGCCAACTAGCTCTGTCAAATGACATGTCCAGTGATCCAGGAGATTGACTGCCACTTCTGGGCATTCTATCTATGCTACCGGTTCGAACCCAACCAAATTCCAGACATTTCGCAACTGATACTCTTTTAAGTCAACAAATCCACGAAAATAATCATCAATGTGACGAAAGAATCTCCACATTATGCAACGAAAATGCCCTCAGTGACATCAGGAGTTGGTTCCTTAAAGAATTCTACTGCTGCAAGTAAACAAATGAACGGGAACATAGGTAACAAAGATAGGAGCTCTTTTTCCATCAATGATCAAAAGAATGGCAATAATCTCATTTTCTGCCAGACATAAAAATACTAACTTGAAGCTGTTTGTCAAACAAAGAGGATGTGAAACCCAACAGGTTATGTGTCAGGTGTCATGATAACGTTACGCATATGACTATCGAGCCATTGCGTCACGTGTCTCAACTATGATGAACCGCTGAAAACCCAAGAAGCCGAATAGAAAAGAACAAAGAAATTTAAAACGATCTACGCACATTTGTGTCTACACACCAAACAGCTGGCGATCAATGCGGTTTGAGTGCTTTCCCAGTCAAATTAGATCAAGACAACTGGATGTTTCTTGCACTCTATAAAAGCAATTCTCAGACTTTTATGCGCATATACACACCCTCAACGAGGGGAGAACATTCGAGTAAATGTGCCTCGGTTACAAAATTGTTAGCACAAACGTGGAACTGAAAATATGACTAGGGGAAACTGCTGCAATCATTACCACTTATAGGAATTATCCACTGAACCAATTTCGTGATTCATCCAGACAACGTTTGGTCACCGATCATTTGCTGCCTGATTACTGTAGTGAAACACATTAGGTTGTGAAAATCAGTGCCGTCTCATAATCCGGACGCATAAACTTGAACCTCTCAAACGTTCTAGATTTCACCCTATTTCCGTGGCAAAATGGTTGTCAGTTGATATACTGTATTGTTGCTTACATGTATATGATGGTAGATAACCAATTTAACATAGTTCCATATTTATCTACATTGGCACTACACTCCGATATGTTCAGTCGGATCAGTGAACCCTTCTCCAACGTATGACTTCCCTGGTAAATTTCCGCAGCTTCCGCATGTCACATATTGGCGTTTGGCATTCACCATTGGCTCACCACTAGTAAGACAAACTGATAAGTTTTGACAATGAGATTTCCCAACCACTAATTTTCATTACACGGGAACTCGGAAGATCGATTCATAATATGGGCTTAACTATCACACGGGTTGATTGTGGATAGACCACAGTAGTAGTTGTTGAACGTTTAGCTACACACTTGTGGTGTGTGGGAAGTATCTTCTCTTTTCTTTGAGCTAACACCAATCATAAAAATTTTCTTTAGGTGCAAAATATATTCGGTAACGCGTGAACATAGTCTAGACACACAACACCAAAATGTCTCGTCCATTTGGGGTTTGTTCACCCACACAGTAGCCCTCGAGAGTGGTTGAATGAGCAAATTCCTGATAAAAGGTATGAATCACAGAGAGCAACTATTATAATTCCCATGGATGTGCATTTGGAAATCGTTTCGTCCAATGCGCTACTCACCAGTCCGATCAGGGATTCAAGCTTGTAAGTAACTTGAGAGCACAATCATCACCATCCTGACACCAGCTTCACAATGGTCGACCTGATTGGAGATTCGCACGAAAAGTGGAAAAACATATAATGAGCTGTTCATGTTCAAACGAGGTACAACGCAAGAAGGTTGATTTTTACACACTTTTTTGAACAAGGTTAGTCGCCCTCTTGATAGATCGAGTCGATATTGACTATATTTATGTACCGATGAGCTACTAGACCACCTTATAACCCGCTAGTATTTCGCGGATGATCTAGCTGCGGATGCTGGATCCTTGTCCAAATTGTGGGGCATCCTGGCATATCCCACAAATGCATTCACAGAATTGAACCTCCGTGATAAAGATTTTTGACATCGTGTGCACCATGTAGCACAACACACTTTCCTTGTGATCACACGCGAATGTGAGTTAACTGTGTCTGACAGCCCAGAAAGCACGTGGCATAGATAAGGTAGGGAGTGTACGGGGGCCAGCCCTCAAGTGAGTGAGCTTATATACCAGTCATGTGGCGCATCTGCCTCGCGTGACATCTCACTCAGAATGTTGGTTCGCGTGTGCTCCCATGCGCTGAATGCATGACTGGTGCATTCGAAATTACTGCCACACACAAAATCGTTTCACGCACCATATGGAAAGCTGGTCACGAATATTCTTAGTTCTCTTCCAGTAGTAAGGGTCTGACTCTGTTCAGAGAAATCGGGGGGGGGGTGATTGACCGTACTCTCTCTGAGGGCATAATTGTCCCACTCTCTGTCAGGAGAATGTCAACTTTTGTTCCCTGCATCGATCACCACATTAGACGAATAATGACCTGGAAACTATGAGTTGAGAGCATTTGACAAGAACACGAGTTGGCGTCCCAAACAATCAGTAGCTTTCTAATCATCGTTGTTGAAACTGCGTTAATTTGGGGTGATCTGTGTAAAATGGTCAGTGCCGTGGACGTATCCCGTTGGGCAACGAAACAGTACACAAATTTGGCGAACGGTAAACACTTACGAACACCTGAGAGAAACCCCAGCATTGCTCCTGATTACTTCTATATGGAGGCTTGTAGTTACCTTCGGATAGCATACATGGATATTCAACACATTCCAGCCGTGAATACAGCACAGAAAGTCTTATACTGTGTGTGTAAGCAACAGCCGTAAATCTAGAGTGGTTTTTGCGGAATATCGTTATGCGCGACATCAACATCCTGCATCTAAATTACTGCACTGCTTCAGACCTCGCGGAACGTGCATATAACTCATTGTCCACAGTTGTACTTCAAGCTCTACGTGAAGTAGAACTGCACAAACTCCACCGACATATGCAGACATCTCAGAAGACGGTTGATTGTGCACGACGATCGGACCCTCTCAAATGCGTACACCATTTGGTTGGATCCGACGGGAGACTAAGTCGTCGATATTCCACAAGCGGTGGAGGCGTGCAAACCCAACTTAATTTTGTGGAACCAACAAGTATGGCGAGTCCGCGTTGATCAGTCTTGTACCACTGCGTCCAAAACACATGAAACTAAATTTGTGTAGCACGTGTTAGTGAGTGCCCTCTCTTCTATGCAACTTGGTCAACCAGTCATTGTGCTATCTAGTACTGTAGAGATTAGAAAGGAGCTCTGAATCACGGATGGCATGGTGATAACTAGGGTTGCCGGTCAAATGCCACGGTAAATCATACTAGCATGCACGTGAAAATGCTACAGACGTATGTGTAAGAATACTTACTAGCAGAAGTCAAACCCTAGACATAGACTTCGGATCGGAATGAGCTCTCACACATCCGGGAGCGGTTTCACCGGACCAGTGGCCAACTGGGCACTGATTTGGAGAGGCTGAGCGGGCTGCAACCGCGACGGCTGCCATTTATTCCTGTGGACCAGATGGAACACGCGATGACAACGATATCGTCGAAATCCCTGGTTACACAGGAAACCGCATGCACATAAGGCATGGACACTTTCGAATTACCGTCAAAAAACCCGAGTGGAAATCACCATATATTTGTATTGGTCGGTCATTTTACACAAACGGCAGAAGCCACTGCAATGGTAAATTAAACGATCTGTACGGCTGCACACACATTCATAAACAGCATCATGATTCCCTCTGGAGTACCGTGGAGTGTTACCATGTATCCTGATCCATGTTTTGAGAGGTAGCCTTTTCAAGGGATACTAAAGAACTTGGGAAGTCAGCAGATGACAGCATCGCTGTACCATACACAAACGGGCAGGTTGTCGGAGTGGTTCATATGTACAATGAGGGAATGACTGAACATTTGGGGCAATAACTGGGAGGAAGCAATACCAGATTTATTGTCTGAATGCCGCACGAAGACATGCCACAACTCATAGTTCACCGTTTGAAGTTTCAAACGGGAAGAAGCCAATGATCCTCTTAAATGGCTGCGTCCAGGGACAGACAGGGACTACTACTGCTGCACTGACGACATCGGGGGCACGGTGTACTCGAACGGACAAGAACACAGGGCCAAAATAAATGAAAGTATGAATTAAAGCATCAAACACGTAAATGGCTCTTATTCAAGTTCGTAGATTGAGTATAAACAGAAGACTACGGTCGTCAGGACTATCCCGTCTCGGTGGATGCAAGCTTAAAGGAAAGCAGAGGGGGGGTATTTTTTTCTCATGGACAATAGGAATAGGAGCCCTCAGACCAACCAAGGTCCTCGTGGGCGAAGGATCAATGGTGTACAACTGGCTCCGTGGCAAAATCACGATTACTTCCTCAGAGTGTATTAGTTGATCAATTCAGGGGCAGGATCATTCCATCACCGTATGAGATATCTCGACGTGATAGTGAGTTATTGACAAAACCAGCAATCACTGGATTGCCGACAACATGGGCGGCAGGGCGAGATGTCACTGAAGGATATCAGGCCGACGGGCGAGAAATGGTGAGCGAACTCACATGACGGAATACGTGTACCACATGAAAAAAGCATACAAAGTGTACGCGACGTGCAAACAGAAACCGCCGTAACGTTGTGGACTGGAATTATGGCTCATAAACGTGAGAGCTCGCATGACGTGGTAACCTGCAAGCTGGGCGGTAAATGTCGTGTTTTGCTATAAAAAACTGTGCTACACTTTCGATATGATGGTGTTGGAAGCTTTTCAAACATTTGTCAGACTCAATGACCCGCAATCACTTTATTGCGTGTGTCAGATTAGACTAACTCCACTTCCACTATGCTTCAGCAGGTGTGATTTAAGAAGTACTGTAAACGTAGAGTACGTGTTGTTTGTTGTGCGTTTGATGTAAATGTTTGGGGATATTTGCTACTTGCTCTGTGCGTTTTCCACATAGTCCATTCTTTAGAGTCTAATTGTCTAACGTCTTCTCACGTTCATATGCCGAAAGATATCTAGTGCGAATCTGCCATATTCCGGTTGGACATTTCTGTTTGACTGCACGTGTAGCTGGCTCGTTGTAGTATGCAGCTGAAGGGTGAGTCATCAATTCAGTCCTTGCTCATTCTTAATCATTTTCTCTCTCGGAGTCTCTTTTCTTTGTAGCTCCGTCCCACTTAACCCGAAGACGATAACTCGAGTCTGCTCATGATACTTCCTCCATTCCACCATTGTCTGTCACACCCCTGATTTCCTCTCATTAGCACACCATTAAATGTCATTCCAGAATGAACTGGTCAACTCAATAAAATCACACCCCTAAACATGAAAGTCCGCTCTTTCGTGCAGACCTTTTTCCAAATGCCCCCACCCTCCCAATATTCATTCTCTTCAGTTGCGCACGCATTGGTATTCAGTGTTGTTTTTCCAATCCTGATACGTAGGAATAGAGTAACGATGTGAATTTCAATCGTTGTTCATCATGCATTACCATCAATGAGGAAGAGTTGACTTTCAGCTAAGATGGATTCAGTGACTCTATGAAAATCTTTCAGATATGTAATGCTGCACTACGTAATCTGATCGCAGGTTCCTCAGAAGTTGCCATTTATCCATCTCGGAGCTTTCGTGATTAGTTCCGTGGTTCACTGTACATGACATGAAAGAACTGATTTGCCTGATCTATCGATTCCTACCGAACGGCCAGTGATCTTGGGACTGCATTTCGACTTTTTGGTACGCTCCTCGGTTAGGTCGTTTTTATGTTTGTCTGTTCATTTTGTTCTACGCCTATTCACGTATGTAAAGTAATCTGATCTACAATATTACTAAAACGAGCAAAACTGTGTTTTGAGAGTGGCTCGGAATTTACTGTTTTATTTGGGGAGAGATTGTTAGCAATTGTTTAAATCTGGTGAGCGCAGCTATTGTAGGGTAGTATGGTTGTTTATTTTGTTCTAAAAGGGATTGGACAAACTTGTTGACTGATTCATTTTTCTGGCGGCATATGAGAATGTCTTTTATCACAGCGGTTGACGTACTACTTGCTTCGGTTTGGGATATTAGTTTTCTTGGTTATTAGACGAGGATAGCCACAATGCTGGCGAGACTTTGTTGCTAACCTACTTCAAAATGTGAGCGCAATCTACTGTAACCATTCGTCTGAAACTTCATCGTGGTTATTATATTCCCGTGCATACATGGCTCACAATTTGGTTAATCAAAATGCCAGCACCTACCAGTCTTCCTACTGTTGTGATTCTGTCCTCTGTTATTTTGTTTCTTTTGTGTGAGCGCTGGCCTTTTTATTCTGTTCTTGGCGGATTCGAGTCCGGCTGCTCGTTCATTCCCATTTACTTCCACAGTATACGTGGTACCATATTTCAGTTGATTCTTTCCATGTAACCTTTTAACCACACACTTCCCTGTGTTTTGCAAGACGGTAATTTTACATGCTGTTCATTCAGCCTTTTCATTCACTATGTCTCCACATTTCTTACCGGTGTGACTGAATTTTAGTGAACAATTCCGAAATTATTTGTTCGAAAAACACTCAACCCTTCTTCTTTGGCATGTATTTTGTGTCATGATTTTTCTTATCACCGGTTTCGTGCGCTATTTCTGTAGTGGATATTGGTGATTGACACAACGTTTTTCAGTTTTCTAACCTCGTATCTTGTTCCATTCACATCACAACATTTTTGTTATCTCTGTTTTTTTCTTGAGTAACTTGTATTTCTAACAGTTGCGTTTTACAACTGTCACTTCAAACAGGAAGTTCGAGTTTCTATTGTTAGCAACGACTTTGCTATTTGCTTTTGGGCGAACGTGTAATCTGAAGTTAGTTTATGTTGAATCAATTTTTCGAGTAGATTTTCCCTGTACACGATAATTGCACATAACATGGTTCAGTCATTATCAATCGCCATTATCTCCTTTTTTGTGATTACTGCACACGTACAACCCCATATTCATTCCAAGCTGCCTTTCTTCTTCCTTAATCATTAACTTGAATTGTTTTAAACTATTTCAAACCCCATTACAATTCTACTCAAATGTTTTTTTCTTCTCACCACCTCCCTACTGTTGACAATCTGTTCACCACCCTAAAACCTCAATGGTCAAAACTTTGAGCATCTGTTTGCGCGCACCTCAGCTCACATAGAATCACTTAGTCTTAACCTAACATACTATGTTTGCAACAAACACGAAACGGTGAGTGACCTGAAAAAAGACTAATCTGTGAGAAACCTTACAACACTACTCATTAGGTTTTTGACTATTTTCTTTCTTGGCAAAATCTATTCTATCGAACTCATTCCCCGCACATTTTTCTCGTCATCACTTTCAATAATGAGATATCCCATCATCTGTAAGA
Source organism: Paragonimus westermani (assembly GCA_008508345.1). Taxonomy (NCBI): domain Eukaryota; kingdom Metazoa; phylum Platyhelminthes; class Trematoda; order Plagiorchiida; family Troglotrematidae; genus Paragonimus; species Paragonimus westermani. Next base: position 204,445 of record QNGE01000161.1, on the reverse strand, counting down.
AATAAAGCAATTCGTTTTTGGTTTTTCTAGATTGTTCCGAAAACAAAATCTGTTCCGAGAAACAGAAAGGTAACTGGTAACATCTTTAGACTTTCCCGTGCTGTGGGATTTTTATTTGTGGCTGGTTTAATTTTTCGGATCTTCCCTGTTTGTCGTGCAAACTTTTGGCGATTCATGCTTGGTTCTTGTCCCTGTCTGGGCTTCACCGCTGTTTTCAGCACCATGTTTGGGGATACTGCTCCAAGACAGCTTGGAGGTTGCAATGCCCAACTGTTTCCTATACTCTGTCTCGAACGTCTTGCTTGTTCTCTGTCATAACATATGTGCCTGCATGACTAAAACAATCACGAAAATCAACACACTTGTGTCGCTGGAAAGTACAAGTTAGTCGCATGAAAGGTAGTTATAGTGTGATACATAAGTAGTAGTGTACCCGATATATACCAACTCAATGTGTTGGGAATAATGTGAAAATAATCTGGATTGTTGCGAATCACTAATGAGACCAGTGCAATCCTTATGAGCCTTGCTGGAAGATTGTCTGACGTGTTAACAGTCCTTTTCTTGTGATTCGATTGATGGATGAAGCTGTACTAGTTTTGGATCTGAAGGTCACTTTTAACGGACCGTGACTTTAAAACAGGATGTGCTGTTCAGCTTAATGCGCAACACCGAATCAAAGCCTTTGATATATATTATAGACGCGTGTGACAATACCTGTGTAGTTGTATGATTGCTCGTGGGCAAGAGCCAAACCAAAGTTTGAATGAGGTGATTTGTGGCAACACCGTTGATAAAGTTAGAAACCGTAAGAAATATCGAGAGTCGACTTTTAAAGGATGTGTTGGATACTGACTGCCAGTAGTTGCATCTGGCATTTGTCAAATAAGCACGGTCGATTTTACAGTTGATATCTCGTGAAATTTTCGGACTTATCCTCGGAATACGTTGCAATATTGGCTAGGAGGTGAATTCTGTGAATACCTACTTGACTAGTTCAAAAGACTAATTAGGGAGTAGTGACAAATAAACGCAAGGGAGGTGTGACAGCTTCAACATGATAGTTCAGGTAGTCTACATTATCCCAAAACGTGAAGGACATGTTAACTGATTTCACGCCATAAACCATGAGTGGGTGGTTAGTTTGACCGTTTTTATAAATGACTGTTGTATTGCGCAGTAAGTTACATTCACATTCGTCTTGATTCAGAAGATGAAAATGCCACTCTGTTTTGAAAGAAGATCCCGTGGTAAAAGGTTGTTGTACCCTATGAACACCTTACTGTCTGCATGGCATTTCTAATAATGCGCCTTTTAGTTTGTATAGAGAACTTCACAACATTGTGAACAATTTCAATGGCAATGTTGATTTTACTGTTTGATGCAACGAAGGCGGTGGTTATTGTTGTTATTACACTTGTCTTTCACTATGTTCCCATTGAAGTCCTGATTGTTTTGATATCTTCTCATTTTCATCAATGAGCCTACACCAACATGAATTTAAAATAACTGTCGGTTCGGACGTTTATACAGGCATTCACGATATCCACAAATCTCTATGTCCTTAGTTTGTCGAGTGCCCCAGTAAGTACTGCTCACATGATGCTAAGTGATGGATTGTGGGGATTTCTGATACAGTTGGATGACTAGGGTGTCATGATGAACTTATACTCAAAGAAGTGTCGAGCATTCTGTTTCTGTCCTTTCAGCCATGCAACGCGAGCTGCTAACTTAAAGGCAGATGAGACACCTATAAGCACTCCAACAAAATTTTTAATCAAGTTTATTACAACGTTTACCCGATGCGAATGTGCTAACTTGAGAATGAGCATTTAATTGTTGTTTTAGCATGGCCGTTCCAGTCAAGCCCGTAGCAGTGATTACGTCGCAAATCAAAATGAGACCATAATGTAGCGAGAAGGCGTCCAATAAAGCACAATCTTTATTGTCCAAATTGTCAGTCACATGCAACGCGCGCTCTCTTGTTTATGAGTCATAATTCCAACCCACAACACCCCCCGGTTTCCGTTCACACGTCGTGTGCACTTCTAACCGGTTTACGTGCGTGACCGGTGCCTTCTATCGGAGGGTTTTCCGTTTGCCATTCCTCGTCTGTTTGTCCGATTTCGTTGCGCGATGGCTCGTCCGGCTGCTCGTGCTGTCCGCCATCCACCCAGTGTTGGCCTTGACCGTATTCTAACATCGTGTTGAGATGTTCCTCTAAATGTTGAAAAAACCACACCTCCGATCTGACCGTCTGTCGTATTTCACCTGCCCTGCCTCGCCCGTTGGTCCGATCCAGTCGAGCGATGAATCACCCGGTCGCGCACGTTGTCCTTGATCCGATCGTGGCAGGCTTTTGAACATACCCCCCACCCGCGTTGAGGTATTCGGCCGAGTGCTCGAAAACTCGAACGTCCGACCTGACAATCCACCACAATAATACCTGCGTTTCTCATGACAGTGTATCACTGACTCTCGAAAATCACTTAAGTGTCATATCTACATATTAATGCCATCCAGACTGAATGATTCCTCTTTCTTGGCATAACAAAGTTCTGCAATTGTGTTCAATAGCTACGAAATCTTGCGCTATTAGCTAACGCTGCGTTTGTTTACCAGCAAGAGAAATTGAATTTCTACATGTTCGATTACTACAGAAGCTGAAGTATTGTAGGTATTCCTGAGTGGACTTTGTCAGATCAAAGAACGTTGAGGTCCCTTTTTTCATTCTGAATACGTGATTACTGTAGTATACGCTTGCCGATAGACTGCCACTGCCTCGTCGGTGTCAAGCTAGCACTCAGCACACATGAATCCTATCTACCTTCAAATAGTATTGATGTAATTCTGATTTCAGAGGTGTGTAGATTCGGTTTCTTTCGTGTACGATCTAACCAAGCTGACCTCTACAAATGAACCCAGCGTTCCAATTCTCATCTAAGCGGAAAAAGGACTAAGCTCGCTTGCCTTACTCTCTGTCGGGACTATCTATGACAGCTCATCGGCTTTGCATCATTGATCTGTAAAAGTGGTTTCAATATGATGCATCATGTAATTTTCTGGATAATCTATGCAACTGGCAAGTGACTCGCTTTTTTTAATGATAGCATGAATAAGAATTGACGTATTACGTTTTGATGACTTGCATACTACAGGAATACGAGTGGTGTCAATTAGATAACGACCAAGTTCGCAACTCCTTGATTATTTCGAAAAAGTTCTTACTAGTTTTCTGCTGTGATCGTTGGCCGTGATCACAGTCAGCTGAGCAGTAAATTAAAGCTTTTCTCGAAAGAGTGCTAATTATTTCAAGACTACATAGTAGTCTTGAAATCTATCGTCGGCAAATAATTCTGCAAGTAGTGGAGGAATTGTTGACGTCTGACCAAATTTCCTCATATATGTCCTTATTACAAATACCGATTTGTTAATCACAATCACTATGCATTTTTACAGCGATCATTTATCACTGCAGTAAAAGGGAGTACAGTAGATGCTAAGGACAAGTTTATCCTAGTCGGTAGCATGGAAGAAACAACTTATCGTACATAAATGTTTGTGCAACTGAAAACAACCAGTGAATTATACAACGGCTTGAAGCAAACGCACATGTGTCAGATATCAACTACAATTAATTTCGAGGCACAACCTATTTACGAATATTGGCCACGTTCTGAATGATTACGTTGAGATCAGATTGCTTCAACATATTAACAAACAGAATGTGAACAGATGGTAGGCCTCACTGTTAGATGCAACATGTTACAATGAGAGTTTTGTCCTCTGATGAGATGCTACATTGATAGGTACGTTAATTTTGTGACGCAACTGCATCACTTGTTTACAATGATTTTCATGAGATATTCGTTCAATCCTGCTGGAGATTTCATAGGAATGACTGGGCAAGTAGTGGTGGATAGATGGATAGTTGAAGTAAATTGTTGATACTATCTAAACAAATTATCATCAAGCTTCAACTCCCAGGAATATCGAGTAACTTATTGTGGAGTTTGCAACTCGAACGGTGTAGGATACGGGTAAGAAATATTTTTCTTCTCAAACGAAACAGAAGGCACAGGTTAAACTATGGGGACATTCACCTCAGTCTTGTAAGCCACACTAAAGTTATAATTAGTTCTGACCCATTTTTAAGATGTCTCTATCCTGTGTACCAAGTAAAACCTGGAAAACATCATATATCACACTGCTATTTACGACTTTACACATAACTTCGAAAATTTTTTCCAAGTTAAAGCTGCCGAAGTGCCACAACGCGAGTAGTCTCATGTACAGATTACATGCTGTGTGTTATCACCTGGTTCACTGCAGTATACTTTGTCCTTGAGGGTGAAAAACACAGATTCATGGTATTTTACAAGCTATCAGACATGCAGCTCCGTTTAGTCATATAAATACATCAAACCATGTAGAGTTAAATGTGGTTGTTCTTTACGGCAAATGAATATGCTCCTATGTATTTGCATTATGTATTATACTTTGCTACCTTAATCTATACACTAATTATTAAGTAAATTCTTGGTTAAGCCACTACGAGTTTAAACCAAAGAAGCGGCTGTTCAACATCAGGCACACGAGATACCATCATCCTACCCGTAATAAACCTGTCAGATCCTGCACTGTTAGAGGCCGCAAGTAAACTCTTGAACAAGGGGTTGAATTTCAATGTCAGCTCTAGACCTCTAAATAAACTGGAATTGATTCCGGCAGTGGAGGGGCAACTTAAGTTGCTGCCAATCGATGGCGGGCACAGGTCGCCGGATCATAAAAACTCAGAAGTCCCAACCAAGTAACCTGAGTACCAAGGAGCGAGATGCACTCAGAAAGTTTCAATATGATCAGTCCATAATTATCACACAAGCAGACAAAGGGAATCGAGTGGTCATCCTGAAGTAATTAGATTATGAACGCAAAGCAGTTGACCACATTTCCGATGGTCCGTACATCATGATTCCGGTGAAAAAACAGCGTTCCACATTGAACAAATTAAAAGTTTCAACAGCAACTTTGCTCCGAAAGATGAAAATCAGTCTGGGTAAGTCGCTCTGGTTTACCCTTTATTCAAAAACAGCGTTGGCTTCGAGGTTTTACAGTTTATCGAAAATACATGAACCTGGAATACAACTGCAAACAATTGTTGACTATACAGAAACCCCAACATATGCCCTAGCTACGTTCTTGTCTCGTATTCTCAAACCTCTTGAACAGTGCACAGAACATTCTGTTCGGAATTCCACACAACGGGTTACCAAGCTGAGGCAACTTAGTTTAGGCCCGGATAAATGTCTGGTCAGCTTTGATATTGTCTCGCTGTTCACCAAGATTCCGGTGGGGGAAAGTCTGGAGGTGATTCGCCAACGTCTGGAATCAGATACCAGTTTAGCTGAACGAACAGGTTTATCAGTTAGTGAGATTGTGGAAGCTAAGGAGTATTGCTTACGGTCTACCTTCTTTACGTTCAAGGGGATCCTCTATCTGCAAACTGACGGAGTAACGATGGGTTCACCGATCTCTCTCACGTTTACTAACTTGTTCATGCAAGATCTAGAGAAAAAGTTGCTGTCCAGCTTTTCTGATCCACATAGAATTTGGTGGAGGTATGTCGATGATGCGTTGGTGGTGATGCGTAAAGAAACTATTGATAAATTCATGGGGCACATAAACTCGTTTCATCAACACAACAACTTTACAATTGAGCTGAGTTTCCTAGACGGCAAAATACGCAGGAGAGCCAACGACAAACTGGACACAGGCGTGCACAGAAAAGACACCCATTGTAATCGGTACCTTTGCTTTAGTTCAGAACACTCCATGTCTACTAAGAAAGCAGTTGCATCCAGTTTATTTCTCACGGCCTTGCTATTAACCAGTTCCGAGGGCGAGCTCTCGAAAGAATACAAGATTTTTGAAATCGACACTCAAAGCCAACCGTTACTGTGACAGGATTTTACACCCAACTCAGGCAGCACATTGCAACAAGATCAACGAGCACAGAAACTGGCTATCGACTATTGTTATTCCCCACAGAGGAGGATCTTAGACGGGTTCTCAACCAGTACAATATCAGAGTAGTATAACATGCACAGACTCAGTGTGGTTGAGTTGACATGTATTCCAACCCACCGGTGTTATTCATCTGAAGTTAATTAGGATTCAACCGTTCTCCATGCCAACATCCCACTCGGCTACTTCGTATTGATACATATTTCAAATTAACATACTTACCAGTTTTCATTCACTGACGGACAATAATTTTCCACATACATGTGGGTGGAACCTGTTTTCTTCAAACATCAGCGAACGTCTGTACTTGTTCAAAATGTTTAGCACTTTCTTTTTCTTACGAAGCGAGAATTTTCAAAAGTCCGCGTTAAGACTTAATTTTTGTTTGCTGCAATTCCATATTATTCAGTCACCAGGCTTTTCGGAAATGTGCGCGACATGGTAAACACTATCTAGTGACGGAAATAAGAGAGATTGGACAGCATAACCTCTCAAACAATATAAATGCGGGGTACTATCTACCATGCTGACGGCTTGAAGCTTGTTAGACAGGTGATGAATGTTTGAATGAATAGAGGAGCTGTTGTCGAACATTAGCTCGTTCTTGAAAACGCAAGTGTTTCCGGTACTTCCCATCAAGTTCTTACGTCTTCGAAGTGATTCGGAAGAAAACTCTACTCGAGTGCGATACCTGCGAACAGCTCTGTGCGGTTTGGTTGTTAAACCTTGGATAACGCATCCAGCTAAAATGTGTATTAAACAGTCTGCCCCACATAAACGTGCTTCTCAGTCCATCCTTACAATTCAACCACACGGCTTGCACACTTCCACTGGTTCTCTCTGATGGTTGTTAGCTCATTGTTCCACGTGAACGTTTTTGAAAGGCGCATAAATGGGCAGTCACTAAGTTGTGAGATCTAATTTCGGTAAAATTAAGCAAAAGGAGTTCCCACGGTTTTGGAGTGAAGTCAGTTTTTCTGGAGAAACCTTCCCACCACGTGTGGAACTCACATCCAACCCGAAATCCATTCGCTGGACCACTAGGTGTGCTGTGATTAATTGGCTATGATTAGTGGGGTGATGGAAAAATGTGTAGAAAATTCAGCATTCCCCCCAGGACACATTATCGCATATTTTGCCCAGTGTGTGATTTACGTCTTCAGTTCGTTTTCGTCAATCTGTTGTATCAATAAACCTCCAAAAAGACAAACATGACGAAAAATAGATTGTAATTTACGTGCGATATGCATAACGTGTGTTTGCCTTAAACTTGAAAGTTTCTCGTTTGCATTGCGATATTTGTTAATTGGACTCAAATGAGCGGTTTTGAGCAGAGTGAGGTCAGAAACCAATATGAACTAGTCACCATCATTGTATTTAACTCAACCGTGTAAATCATCCGATTCGGGATGATGGAGACTGAGAATCGTTTACCGGATTGTGATAAATTTAGACCTATAAACAGACTCAGAGAAGCAGGCAAGAAGAAGACGTACAAGAAAATGTAGTACCAGTGAAATCAAAATTTAACCAAGGCTTTATTTCTAATTAATTTACTGATAACGTTCTGGGAAACTAATTATCCTTAATTGTTTCAGTAATTGAAGACCCCTCGAAGAATGTCAGTTGTGGAGCGCCCAAGAAAACTGAGTAGCTTTTCTATGCCTTCCTGTGTCGACAACATTAACTCAACCATTTGTAAACCGTGTACTGTGTGCAAGGAATACCATTAAAGTTACAATGATCGTATATGTTTCAACAATACATCACATAAACATACATGTGCACGTACTATTGTTACCTTTCTGCTACCTTGGCGTGGTGGTCAGGCTTGCGTGCTGTTTTGATCCGGAGGGCTGTGCTGACTGTGACCTCTGTCCTTCCAGGTTCAACCTTGTCAGATTGGCCAAAGGGAAGAAGCCAGACAAAAAGCAGATGCGTAAGTAGCTGTGGTCTTCTATACATTCTTTTCTTTGACTTTTTTGGTGCATTGTATGATGAATGATCTGCCTGGTTTTTCATAGTTCAGTGAGAAATTTGCTTTTCATCCCTATCTTCTCTGGGTGCACTAACCTGCACTCCTATAGTGAAACGCTTCTTGTATTGCACTTCACAAATCTTACTTCATAGTTTAGAGCTCATCATTCCAGCCTCTCTCTGTTTAGTTTCCGAGAGATAAGAGTTTCCTTTCCTTATTAGCCAATCAACTGGCTAACCAGCTTTGGCCGGCTGGACAGAAAGGCCCCACTGCCACACCTCCCGGTCTTATTTCTTCGGGTTTACACTGGATATGTGGTGTGTTGGTGGAACTGCAATTGGTGCAGCGCAAGCCAATTGCAGTGATGGCTAAGCGCAGGCGTCCTTTGGCTTCGGTCACTGTGACAGGCTAATCCGAATCGAATGCCGCCAACGGTTACTGGTTTATTCCGATCATCACTGATAATTTCGTTTATAAAAAACGTAATTACGTGTTGGGTTCATTTTAAAGGCTAACTGGATACCGCAAAATGTGCATTGTCATGATTGCTCACGGGTAGTAGAGTTTGACCAGTTTGCTTAGCATACCTGAAATTCTTCTTTACAAGATGGATTGGTTGCGTTAACCATTCCGCCATCAGCCTCAGTTTCTGCATTTTCGTATGGGTATCCAAAATGTTTCCTACCCGGACCGAATTATTGGTAAGCAAAGCTGTGTCGAATTCAAGGAAGATCGGTAGGATCTTGCCAGCACACAACTGAATGATAGTGTTTCCACAACCTTGCTAAAAATGGCCACTTTAGGTCTCTCTACGACTCACTTTCCTGTGAAATGTTACCGAACGAAACAAAACACATTTATCGAAAACGGGACAGTCTTATTCCGAACTGTTGTAAATTTTCTTGGCAACATCATTTTCCGCTTGCGAAGAGTTTACTGTATGATTTTCCGAAGTGTATCAACCCACCTGAATTTTAAAGCGTAATTCCCATACGTGGAATGATCCGAACTTTTGTATTGCTGGATTTCACCGGTATTCATGACCTTATTTATGTGTAGAGAGACAGTAAACATGCATGTCAATCACTGTCGTCTGTAGTGTTACACAAAGCTGCAGCCATCAGTCTTAGCAGTATCCTAGTATAAAGGTCTCATATCAACAAACGATCGATTAATGCAATAGCTGAAAACATAGCCTGCCTCTAATATACACTCTGGCGTCGCAGCATTCACCACTTCCAACATATTAGAAGCGTTGAGTTCTGCTGAATACTATCTGCTACCAAATTACACGAACACTCGATGTTCTAGCAGTATCCTGCATCTGATCAGTCATTTCTTTCAGCAAAAGCAAGAATCCTAAAATAATAACACTATTAATGAGTATACCGTAGAGTTCCTAACGTGTCTGTGTGCAACACTTGGCTGACTACAATCAAAACAAATGGGGATTATCAAAGGAAAATTTGTTTGGCTAGCCTATTGATAAAACGGTGGATATAAACTGAACATCACTCATAATTGACCGCAGCTATCACATTCCCATAAAATTTCTAGTTGGCCCCTTTCTGAAAGAAGAACTAGACTGGAGTCTAACTCTCACCAGAGTAAATCAGTTGTGCATAGTTTGTCAAGTCGATGGGAATACGGCAGCTCCGACCAATTCCGAGTGGTGTTCAATCTACATCTAAGCTAAAAATCTGCTTCTACTCACTAGCAATCAAAACATCACTCAACAAGTTAATGATTTTTGTCATTTAAATTTGGACAGAAATCCTAATCGAGGGGCAATCGATTGGAGTTAGCAAGGTATTTACTGCGTCTCCTCTGTAGGCGATCAGGCAGCCTGATCATTGCACACAGGCGAAAGTGGTTGAGCGTTCACACATGATGATTCAATCCTGCCCAATGTGAGATTAATGGCGCGTGGCCGGAGTTCTAATTCCGGCTGTGGCAAGGATATGCACTATTAACGAGCTCTAGTTAGGGCAAAACTCTAGTTTAATGTTTTTCCGAAAGTGGCTGACAGGGAATTCTATGTGAATGCGGCAGTTGCGGTCAGCTGTGGGTGATCTTCAATGCATACCAAAGCCCAAATCCCCCTGCTGCTCATCAGTAAAGTGATGTATACTCAAAGATAGATAGTGAAAGGACGATGCAACATGCTTCACTACTTTCACTCAGCTCTTCAGCAAACCTATTGACCAACTTCTAATGGAACGCATGTCCACTTCATCCTGGACGGTGAGTGGTACTTAGTGCACCTGACCTATTCAGCATGTACAGGGAATTCGTCGTGAGAACTTGGTTTACCGTATGCTAAGCTAACGCGTCAAAACAATAAAGATTTGAACAATATAAAACACTCTTAGTTTAACTGAGAAATAATGCCTTACTGATGAGTAGTCGGGAATTTGGTTTATTTTCAAGTTGACCATCACTCACATTTGATCGCAGCGTTCGCATTCAGATAGACTTTCCAGCCAGCCTCTTTCGAAAAGAAGCACTAGACTCGAGTTT
>QNGE01000161.1:97558-193901 GCA_008508345.1 Paragonimus westermani | reverse complement strand
TTCTTTTCGAAAGAGGCTGGCTGGAAAGTCTATCTGAATGCGAACGCTGCGATCAAATGTGAGTGATGGTCAACTTGAAAATAATGCCTTCTCTAAAGGGGAACAACAATGTTCCCATTAGTGACCACTATTAGTTGGCATACTTGTTACCTTTTGTTTAATAAAATGACTGTTGCTTTTATCATTTGTTACTCAAGCAAGTTGATCGCTTGAATATGCCATGTTCAAACCAACGTCCTCATTGACACCTCTGAGGGATGGCCATCATTATGACTGGTTGAAATTGTTCGATCTCAGTTCCACACGTACCAGTTTTTGCGTCATTTTTCTCACCTCCATCAATAAATCAAGTGATCCAGTACACTGTCCTCAAATTCAGACCAGCTAAAGAGGAACAGCCGAAAATGAGTAATTCTACCCAGAGGTTTGCATACTGTTTTACTAACAACGTTAGAATGCCTGAACAATGAGACGAGGTCGGGCAGCCTAAAACACAGTCTGATTAAAGGTAAAGCACTGCTTTCATCTACAAAAGAGAGAAGCGGATCAGAAAATCTACACGCATAATGATGTGCTCTCACCGTCAAAACGTTCACCATACCCACTGGAGTACTTTTAAAGCCATCGGGAAACATTTCAGTTTGATTCGAAAGACTACTGTTGCTCCCAATACGTTTAATGTAAGATGTAGTAGGCAGGGTCCGACACTACTGTCTTCTTCAACTCACTTAGCGATGAGGCTAGACATCTGGTATCAAATGAGTCAAACGTTCACTTGACTGGACCTGGATAGATTCGCCACATAAATGTTACCTCCCGTTGCTTCGCACGTCAGACCTCCGGGTCGGTAAAACAGAGTGGATCATCCTTATTTTGGTCTGGTTCCAGAGCATTAACGACTGGCAAGTGGCAAGAGTTATCACAATCACAAAAATGATGCTATTCACTACTGGGCGATTTTTGACCAAATCTGTCCCTCATAGTTTCCTTCGTTAGTGTTTGTTTGTAAAAATGAAGACAAACAGCTAACATCTGGGCTTTTAATACTCGCATTGTCCAAAAAGTAGGTTGTCATGTTGTTCGGACCCATCCATTCACAAACTGCGAGTTCACTACGTGCTATCAGTCTGATACAGTAGTAAGGACGATGATAGAGACAATCGTGGTGGTTGCAATGCGGTTATCAATTTGAGTCACTCTCTAGATAGTTGTTGACCTAAGTGCTTTAGCCTCGAAGACGTTGGTGACGTCAAAACTAAATCTCGTGATCAGGCTGAAATAGCAGTCGAACAGAGTATTAGAGTGAGGCAATGAACAACCGTCTTTATTTTGACCGATTCAAACAGAAAAAGCCTGTTTTTCTCATTGCGTCTAACTACAATTCATCGATTAGCAGTTCAGATGTTAATGTGAATGTGTTCTGCATCGCCCCGCATGATAGGCTGAAACCGACAAAACACGCACAGTATTATTACAGCAGACGATTTGAATACTGGATTAAGGCTCACCTCCTCAGGACAGAAAAACCTGGCGATCGAATGGAGGAAAATGACAATGACGACAAACTGTTGGGCATGTAAGCAGTTCTGGCCTTTATATTCTGAGAACAGCATTCAGCTAAAAAATAGATATTGCGACAACGTCTTCAAGTTTTTGACGTCCAATACTCCTTAACTATCTGACTCATTGTTTTGTGGTTAATATAGAGGTTATCGCTGGGTAACTGCTATTGGTGTTAACAGTTTCAAGCTGGACCGAATGTTCTTCGTCCCAAAATCTATGTGTTGTCGAAAGGGTAGCAGGATGAGGTAATTAGAACACCAAAGAAAATGGGGGAGAATGACGTCATTACCTGGTTACGATTGCCATAAGAAGGTGATTCGAGAAAAACAGATCTTTTGTGATTATACGTTGACTTCTGTTCACTACTGTGAGGATATGTGGATGTCACAATGAATTCAGGCACATTCACAAAATTGTATCTTCGGATTTCCGTGGTCCCTGTGTCCAAGTGGATAAAATCTATCAACAGCTCCTCCTTTCTTAGGCAATATGACCTGCGTTCTTTTTGTCTGTGTTTCCCTTCTGGCATTTTCCAGGAAAAAAGCAACAAAGTTCTAAGTGGCTCTGTTGTGGTGCCGATAGATTAAGACAGCGAGACCATCCTGATCGAGCTGAAACATGACCATCATCAAATGAAACTGTCCGATGGGTTTTCCGCAAATAGCGTCTTAGTGAAACCCTCCACACAGGTATGCAATTCAACAAAAATGAAATTCCTCAGCTTCCCAATGAACGTTGACGATTGCTGACCTGGTAAAGACCGCTTCAAACCGTTGAGGTACACTGGGTCGCCGAAAGACTCGGGGTAACCAAGACGTGTTGTGGGCTGTCAGCTTCAGAATTATCCAAATATTTGCTAAAACCGCCCATCCATCTAATTCTGCTCAGCCGTCTGACGTGGACAGCAAAGTAAAGAGGGTGTCAAATTCATATGCAGCGCTGTGCCACATCCTTGAACATCCATTGCTGTAAGCGCCATACGAGAAAACTGCACTGATGATATCTACTTCAAATTGTTGAACCGGAGGTGTGACGGAACGGGAAAATTATCCGGTAGTCTGTATTTCCACCTTAGTGAAACGAGCTTTCGCTGACTTTTGAGTAGTTTGGATTGGAGTTCACAACCGGTGTGGAACACCAAGTATTGAAATTCCTGTTCATTTACAGTATGTCCACTACAATATCTGTAGCCAACAAGTATTTGTGATGGAGCAATACCGTGGACCTGAAATTATGGAGTTCTGTTTTCTGTAAACGGCTGGATTGCCGCAAATTCCTATGGACGTGGACAATGTTTGATGAAACGGAGTCTACAAATATGACAGGATATAGGTGTTCTCTAGAAATACCTGCATAACGAATGAGAACGTCTGGAAACGCTGTTCAACTAACATTCATCGAGTGAAAATAATTTTCAAACACTTGCCGGTTGTTTTGCTAGCATGCAGAATTTCGGGAGGGGAAAATTGTCAGATTTGCTTGAACTTAGGCGTGAGCAAAGGATCATGAATTTCGTTTCTACTCAATTGTTTTAGAGAATTCGGTTATATTTGGATTTTCGCGAAATGAGGTTTTGTGTTCTCGGTCTAGTGACATACACCTCGTTGATCACTTGCAGCAATTTCAGTAACACTGGGAAAGTGCTCACCATCAGTTCGACCTCAAGTGTTATGATTTAACGTATTGATTTGCTCTAACTTTGTACAGTCTTTGTGTACAAAAAGACAGCTGGTAGTTGGAAAAATGAAAACTAACATACAGAAACAGCACGAATAATAACGCAGATTTTCCTGTAATAAGTTTCATGTTTTTTTATTTTACTGGTCAATAGTCGATTAGGTCGAACTTGCCGTTATGAATAGCTGCCAATTAAATTTCAGGGACAAAATTAATGACGCTTTTTGTCCGTATCTTGTCAGACTGGTTAATAATCATCCGCTCACAAAGACAAACATCCATTTACTCAAATCACTTCAAGTTCGATATATATATATATATTACTGTCACAACCGACTGGAAAAATCGAGGGGAGGGATTGTGCTATTATAATTAGGTGTAGTTAATGGCCCTAGATGGTTTTGGGTGAAACTCGTTGAAGTCAGTACTTGCGAAACAATGAATTCAAATGCACTCGTCAGTTTTATCGGACCTCTGATCTTTTTATATCAACTTATAATAGTTGACCGATCTAGCAATCAGGCGTACGTATTGCTGACGTTCAAAATCCTTATGCAGTATTTCTAATCAAAAAAACAAATATTTCGGTAGGCCTCAAACAAGCCAGTATTCAGTTCGAACAGTTTTGGCTGGTATAGTTGAGACAGACCTCCTCCTGTTCTATCGATCATCAGGACAAAGCCTGATATTTAGCATACTTAAGATTCGTAACACCAGAGTGAAGCTGCTTTCTGCATGTGCATTTACAGGTTGCATAAAGAGGTCAAAAATCGGGAAAAAACTGACATTATTTATGAATACTGAATTCAATGATGGATGGTTCAGAATAAATGGCAGACAGAGAATGCAATGCTTTCCACAAGACTGGGAAGATTAGCGATCAAAAAACAAACGAGAAAAGATGTCGGAGAATAGGGAACTGAAAATGTCACGGTGGTCGCTTACTCGATATGGCAGGGACATCTTACTTTAAGGAAAATGTCACCTTACTCAAAACCAATGCGATCGAGGACCACTGACATATACCCAAAAGATTCCGTTGTCAACAAAAGCTGGATACTCAGTCAAGTTTCCTGAGTGAACGCATAGAGCCTGTTATTGAAACCATCAACTGATGGCAGTGCCAAGACAGTCACATGACAGTGTAAATCAAAGTGGGCGCACCCGTGCTCTAACTGTGTTGTGTGCGAATTAGGCTGTTTACATAATGTTTTAAATTTAGCTGACAATTCTACCGCGATTAGCTTGACTTAACAAACACTAATTTCGGAACAATGGGTAGAATTATGAGCTACTTCGAATAACCCTTGTAATACGATATATTGAAGAATTTTCAGTCCTGAACCTTCTACTCATATATTGTAGTGAGCACTGTTGTGGTTCAATTTGACACTGCGTATTGCATTTCTCCAATAATAAAAAATAATGTCCTTTACCGGATACAAGCACTAGGTCTGAGGATATACATGAAGCTACGTTATGCACTAATGAGAGACTCTCAGTAATCAAGTTCACAGACATTTACCTGTAGGGCTATATTCTAGAGACAGAATGCGGTCGTCTGAATTGCCCGTTTCAGTAACTCGTTCGGGGGCAGTGGCGAACAAGATTCTACCTCCAAGAATGTACTCGACACAGCACTATTAACAAGTGAGCCTGTCCTCAATTTGGTCGTATTAAGCAGTAGTAGGCTGTCTGTTCCTCAGCGGTGCAGGATGACTAGATATCCGCACAGTGTCTTGAACCGTATCATTCCACTTAAATGACATATATATATGTATGTCGATGTCGCCAGAATATAACAGTACTCTCGAAAGCTCTGAACGGTCGGCTTAAATAAAACAAACTGCAGTAGCCTTAATGTGGAACTAATGGTAGCCCATCTTTACGGATTATCGACCATCGTCGACAATTATTGGATGCGCCACTGATTGTGCGTTATTTACTGGCTAACGGTATCTCAGTTTTCTGTTGCGTAACACAGCTGTGCGCAGTTGTGCTCCTCTTTCACCCTGCGCAATCGTTAGACGACACCACACATTTTTTATAATGTTCTTCAGCTCTGTCGTGTTGCCCACCTGTATCTAACATCGGCAACTCCTGCTCACAGAGTGTACCTCAAATATTGTTGATCGAAAGCGCTGTGGTAGTCATGCTGATAACTGGCGAACATTCTACAAGTGCAGGTCAACTATGCACATTACTCGTCTCTTCGTGCACACCAACCTGTCTGGTTGATAAATGGGCAACTGCTCACCTTGTCACAAATACACCTGTTTCATGACCTACCGAAATGTTTTACTAATCACGCAAGTGCTTATTCAAAATGGTCGATGTGCATGTCGGCTGATGAATTTGTGTTCACCATGAGTTCACGTTTGCGTGTGACTGTTCTCCACGCTTGGTTTGAATGTTCCACGGTAAATTCAGTGATCGGCTATTGAACCTGGAAATAAAAGTTCATCCCCCCACTATTCGGGAATGTTTCTAATCCCAATTATCTTTTAATGCTGCATCTCAATATGAAGGGATATTCTTTCGTTGTACTGTTCCGTTCACTGTTTTATATTACACATTCAATGCTTGCGAGGATTTCTAACACCTGTAGTGGTAGACTATGTTTCGCTTTGCTCACGTGTGCAAATGAGATTGTATGTGCGGTGGGAAGTAGAACGACATTTCTAAGTAGAATCAACTATACGAACGATCATCCTTCGACTGGGGAGAGAAATGTAGCTCAACCTCAGAACACGCGAGTTTCAGGTTGCAACATTACCTTCGGGTGACAGTATTGTTTTTCGCAGTAATCCTTAAATCAATGGTTAATCACCATTACCTCGTTGGTCTGTTGTTAGCCCTTTGCTTGCCTTGAATGACGACATTGTTTGACAAAACGTTAGAAGAAAGGAGTTTCATCACAGCTGTTTCATTTTGGTGACCGTTATTGTGATTTATTTGCCTTGTATCATGTTATAGCCCTCGTACCACCACACCCTCTCGAAATGTATGGGAATCGAAATTCGAAACTGTTTTCTTACAATGGGCATGGAAGGTGAGTAAGCAACGTAATTTTCATTTTTTTTAAAGACACAGAGACTAGAACGTATGAGGTCAACAATAACATGAAATATATCTTGGCATATTACACTGGGTTTACTCAAATGTGCAATCATTTTGAAAAATATTTCAGTTCTTCGGGGTATCAGATTTCAAACACGTCATTAGGTTTGATAAGCTAACTGACAGATAAGTGCTCGTCTGTGTGGCCGCAACATTCTCCCACTCAGTTTAAACTTGTCCAAAATCAAACCTATACTCAGTAGACAATGATTCTATTGAGATACTTTTAGCCCGTCACGCTTGTCAGTTCCGCACACTTTTAATGTTTTTCGAAAAAATATAGAATGTTGATATATACCGTCCTTATTTAATGAGTCGTCAGATTTCAGCAAACAGAAAATGACATGTCGGTGTTTGGCAGACATCCGATTACCTTCTCTGTACGTAATTGTAGATTAGCTTTTCATTTCATGTATCGTGCTGCGGTGTCTTCACGGAAGGAATGGGCTTGTGTTTGAACGAAACACTTACACACGATAATAAACAAAATCGCTGGGTGATGTACACCATTAGGACTGTTTTTCATTCATTTCCTGTATGCGCTGATTAACATGGCAACTGTTCACTCATCGTGTTCTCCAAACTGAATCGATTTGCAAGGATGATAATTCAGAGAAAAAAATTCGAGGCAGCTTTCTCAAGCTAAACCTGTAACGTTACACTCACTAAAATATGCGTTGTCGCAACCGCTTTAACAGCTGCAATTCAGAGCAATTTAACTATTTTCATCTGGCTGTCTATGCCGAACTGTAGCAATCGATTGTTAAATTTGGACCATCTGTTAATGTTAAATTTAGCCGTGGTGTCTCTTCTCCATTTATGATATAAACCGGAAGACCGCAGTCTAACCTACAAGGGCGGTTGACGTGATTACACTTGTGTTCGCTTGAGATCTTAAAAAATATTTCGCCAGCTTCTACTTTTCTAGATACGAGGTGTACACATGGTTGAGGTGTTGGAGTAGCCGATCCATTGGGAGTAGATTTCAGCTAATCTTGAGTGTCATTTCGCTCTTCTTTGACTGCTATCTTCTGGGTGCCAAGGACATGTCACACAATGGGAAAAAAGACGTGTTGGCAAATTTGTGCCTTCTGTGAGTTACCTCTGGGCCGACGAAACTATAAAACGAATTGACAAAGTTAAACCAAAATATCCATCGGCCATCTATTGTGTGAGCTGGGAAAGCCGAAATTCTAAATATCAATCTATGCATTTTCTCCAAGTTACTTAACAAACGTATTTCCTCTAACGTCGTGCTGTCACACAACAACTCTCAAACACAAGCGCACACATTTCTACACATCGATAGTTTCATTTCATTTGATGATGAGACGCTTGTGATCTAAGAATCGATCCCACTAAAATACTGAAACCTTGTATTCTTCAGCAAACATATTCAGACGATAATACTATGGGCTTCTGACATCATGTTTTGTCAGAAAGCCAAGTGAATCAGTGTCGCTCCTCTATAACCCTATATGTTAACAATTGTACTATTGCAGGTATCCGAGAAATAATGTAAAATCTCTTTTTCTTACAAGTGGAACTTCAGTAACACCGTGTAAAGTCATCAATAAAGCTGCTTACGTTGAAACTCACCTATGATTTCATGTAAACATTATCCGCAAACTCTGAAAATTCGCACATGTTTATCAACAATTATGATAATGCGCGACCCGGGATTGTTAAGAATGAAACTATATTCCTTTCTTGGACTGTTAACAAGGGTTTGCCAAAAGCCTTCACTAGGTTTGACTTGTGTTGTGCGCGGTACTACTTCATAGTGTGTGATGTGGCAAATATGAGCATGTCGAGTTTCAGTTACAGTATTTCCAAGAATGAGTTGCATTCGTTATTCAGTCTGCATGAACAGACTCGTGGTTTTTACATTGATGGCGTGCAATCAGTAGATCTAATAATGCGGATAACGGAACGTACGAAACAATTGTACTGGACGGTTGTGTCATGCATATCGACTAAACAATCGTACTTAGTATCACATGCACATATATGACCAAAGAGGCCGTGTGTTAAGCACGGCTTTCCATTTAAAGCAGTTGATGAGGCTTACCGTTTAACAAGCAAGATCAGAGCGGCACTCATAACAAATAGATCATGAATGGGTGATCCGTGCAACTGGAAGAAAACAAGATCGTGACTGAATCATTACGGAACTAACCAGCAACAACCTAAAGAAGAACAAAACAGATCAGATAATTCAACCTCTTGAATTTCAATGTCTCAAACAACGGTGAGTGTAAACGGGCAATCCCCAGTGAACCTTCGATCAATTAGGGAAACCTCATCCTGTTAAAGAAGATAGAAAGAAGGTACTAGTTTTGATATCGATTAACTTTGGACTAGAAATTTGTTAATCGTTTTGATAGCGCTTGATCATACCGCGTACTTTACTTAATCCATCTACTCCCATTGGTGCATTCTCCACAAATCCATTTGTGTTGGTGACGAGGTTGCAGTTCCCAGGTAAGATAGAAATCTGCACTCTTTCATTCCGGCATCACGATACCGCCGGAGGTTATAGATGTAACTTAGATCTGGCAAGCAAGTTGAACATGGTGAAATTTCGATTAACCACGCATGACTAAAACTTGCTTCAGCACTAAGCGATAACCATCGAGAGATACATTTGTCCGATGTAAGAAATGAGATTATGTGATCGTGCAGGTAAACTTTTCGCAGGTAGCTTTCATTCCTCTCCACTCTCCCGTTTGCGCGATTTGTTTTCCGCATATCATTAGAGGCGCCGTTGTCTTGGATTACTGAATTCTTGTTTTTGAACGTCTCTGAGTGCTGGGTAAAAATACGCGTAGATGTGCTCCATCAACGCACGGTGAATTCAGTAATCTACAATCAAACAAGCAGAACGAAATGAACTAATCAGTTTAATCAAAAAGGTGGATCAAGCTTAACCTTATGCACATAATGCGACTCAGCAGTTGGATGTGGTTATTCTGTTATGCTTATTGTGATGTTGGTAGCGTCGCGGTTGCAGTACTGATTTCTCATTGACAAGAGCCGGCGTGTGCAATTCAATCTGGACGAGGTTGTTCACTAGAGATGGGCTTCATTAGGACAAAAATTCGAGTTTGTCGCTTTCTTTCAAAGTAAGCCAGTCGAGACAATATTTGCTCTAACCTATCTCGTGTTTGCGAGGTCGTATCAAACAATAATCTAAATTCTTTCATGTAATGTTCACTAATCGTACCGATGGCATGACAACGTTTGGTTTGCGCGGAGCAAAGTGGGGTACATAATATCTCCCCCGTTCCAGTTTTATTGCCAATGGATACAAGCTTCGTTTGGCCAAAATCGTCTTCTACAAAGTCAAGCATGTTTGTACCTTTGATAAACGGCAGACAGTGCATGAGATGCTAAGGAAACTGCTGGCAAACGGCTACTCATAAAATTCAACTAATGAGATGAACAGGAGCAATGAACCTACTCGGACTGCTCAAAAGAAGGATGTATCTCCGTTTTTGAAGTTGAAGCTGGACCATGCACCGGAGGAAGTCATGCACTAGCTGAAGTCTTTCTTAGTTCAAACGTGTGCGGCCACGCAGTTGTACCTACCTCAATTCACCGAAGGTTCAGTTTTCTATGATTGCAAACCCAATCCGTTTGGCTGTTCTGTCTTTCACGTTAGATAACAGTTTACTCGCTACTGTTTTAGTGTTTACACAAATGGAACAAATCGATAACCCCCACAGCAAGTTGCTGAACGAAATATTTAAACCACCTGACACCGCACTAATCTTAACACGGTGGAACCGTTGTTCCAAATTCCATTTCGCCGACGTGTAATGAACACAGGTCGTCAGCTTGCCTCAGATACTGTTGTGCAATCGAGACCCGAAGTTTCTGACTTTTACTGAGCAAAACTCGTCCAATTTTATCATCTGGCTGTGTGTGTACTTGGGTTACTGAAGCAATCCATCGGCGTTAACCACGTAATTGTTTGTGTATTGATGTCTAGTCAGAGTTAATATAGAGTTGGCATATTCTCCTATGTAACGGACGACAGTATACAAAGCATTAACATATCACAACGTATGTCTTTCTGTTACACTGATGAAATGGTTGAAGAAATTTAGTATTTCAGTAAGAAGCCCAGGAAATAGCTCTCATACACTTGTGCTCTTTTTACTGGTATTGACCGGCACCAGGGACAGACTGAACAGATGCAGCGTGTCGCGTGAGCGGACAGAAAAACGAAATCCACAGTAGACTGTTTGATTTTAAAATGTCTCAAACACCTTCAGATATCCCCTGCTTTGTATTCTAGAAGATCAGAGATGTGTTGAAGTGTATGGAACAGATAAGTAGGTTAAGATTAGTGCCATAACGAAGCCGGTCAAATTTAAGATGTATGAATTGTTAAACTGACAATAATCCAATAATCTTTTTCCGACACACAACGGGTAATAAGAAGATTCAGCCACTGTAGAAAAGATTGAAAACTACTGAGAATTTCATCACTTCAAAATCAGAGTACCGATTAAAGTCCTCTTTCAGAATAGTCAGGTGCAATTCAAGTTTCACGTCGCGGTTCGGTGAACAAACCCACCTTTTTAACAATAGAGACGGAAGTGAATATTCATTTTAACTAAGGACTTGAAGACTGTGTTGAACCAACTCAAACAGTACAGACCCTATATCTTTCTGAAGATGGCGAGGAACCTGTGCGGATGTCTGACAGGTCGGACAGTTCTATTCACAGAGTTAATTTTCAACGCCGGACATTTCAGTAGCAGAAACAAATAAACATTCGGGACACTGATGTTGACCCTGTTGTTTGTATCCGTAATGATCTAATGGTTGTGGGGATAAAAGTGGCGGTTTGTCAGTAACAAGGTCGCCAACCACTCGAAATAACAGGATATTTGATGGCACAAATCAAAACCAAGGGGTCATTGTCTTAACTGAAGGATGTGTTGCGTATCTGAAAAACGCTACATTCGTACAACGGCCAAATCGTCATTGATGAGAAGGTGCAGGACGATCTGTGGCCAGAAAGTTTTCTGTTGATTCCAAGCGCAATAAAAGTCCAATCAGAGCTGAGGGAATTCCGCTGTACTATACAAACTTTGGATCCAAATTCTGCATGCTTTGTAAATTGGACTACCTCTTTGTAAAAGTGAGCACACGAGCTACACAAGAGAGCACTAACTGGATGATAAGAGTTTTGCTTTGTTAAGAGACTTTTCACATTTCTGCAACATTTATAGTATCTTCATACGTCGCGCACCTGAAGTGGTTGCTACGAACATTAACAGTCATATACACACGTGTGAACCCGTGGACCTCTAACAATGGACTACCTGGAAACAACTGAGCCTCACTGACTCCAGTCTGCTGTATCTTCAACGGCCAGACGCACGTCGCGAGTCATGCTTACACCACAGAACGCAGCGAACGAAAGTGCCCCGATTCTCTCAAGTATCTTCAGGGGGTAAGGTCCTGTAGCAGTCGATCGATCCCACTCGTGATGTAGTGTTTCATCAAGCAACCGATATATTGCTCAACACACGCGCGCACAGTGGTTTCTATCAAGCTAGAACCATAATCAGACAAGGTCATCTGGAGAAAAGTTTAATCAGAATGGAACGGAACAAATACTACAAAATTTTCAAAAATAGAGAATTGGAAACAATTATATTCACGTGACATCTCCCAAATGATAGACCTAATTATGGCGGCCACTCATATCTGGCCACAACCTCAACAGACAAACAGTCCTATTTGACGACACACTGCTCACCCTACTTCTCCACGAATAAGGTTGATACAGACTTTACTCTTTGAGAAGAATTAGCGTACACATTTAGTAAAATGTCGTAAACTTCCAAAAAATCGACAGTGACCAATGGGGGACTGTTCAGCGGGAAACGTATTTTTCTTAAACCATACTTCATTGGCGATTCATTTTATGAAAGTAAGAAAAGCGAACTGAGAGTGGTACAAGCCCACCAAGTAATCCTTCTGATGTTTTAGACGTATGCTTCACCATAAGTGTGTGCATTTAAAATACTAAACCACGCTGACATTAATTTCGGACGTGCTTAACATCACCTTAAGATCTAGAATTATCATCGTCTCTAAATGTTCGTTGCGTTTCACTCTGTATCGTGTAACTAAATTAATTATCGTTTAAAGTTAGACGAGCAACAACTCTTCTTACTGCCAATGAAGTTATTGGTTCACTGTGGGTAAGCTTTCAGCTGAAATGCCTTGACGTATCTCCAACATCATGTTGGCTTTCAAACGATAGATAAGGTGACTCTATCCCTTTCGTAGTTGTGAACTGTGTGAGTAGCAGCGAAGCTGCTCGACTGTGCATTCCATATGCCAAATGAGGGCTGCTACACGGTTTAGAAATAAACGGATCTGCTGCCTGGGTCGATGTACATAGCATCGTCTCATAAACATTATTATGAATTCACGAACACGTCGCCCACACATCTGCTATCTGTCTTGTCAATCTCAGTACAAACAGGGCATTCAAAGTGAACTATCATTATCAGGCCGTTGCCTGATTACTAACCCAGAACATGACAGCCAACGTCACAGCCCTCTCACGACTGCTTCCTCATCAAGCGGGTCAACGGGTGGGCTATCCGCAGGAGTCCTACAACACCAGCTCATTATACACCGTGATTACGCCGTCAACAAGCTTTTTGTATGGATGCCCACCCGACACACTGTCGGCTTCATTGAGATACAGTACGGTCGCAATAACAGCTGGTCATTGGTCCATGCGGTGGCGTCTGTGTACGGGCGTGTTTCACGTTTCTTGCGTCCATAGTGGATAAATTAACCCTGCCACATGATCTAGATAATCTCTTCCATCAAACTAGATGTTTGGAATTGATGGCAGAAAATAAACTGTCATTTTCTACTAGAAGTTTGCCTTTAGGCAGGCAGTGTGATAGCAACTGTAGGTTTGTAGATTCTTCTATTACTTGTAACACGTCTACATAACGGATTCATATGCACACACGTTTCATGAGGGATTTCGTAGAACGATATTTCTTTGCATGCGAACCTGATGCTGCTGAACGGCTGATGACAATGTATCGAGATGTGATAGAACATTTTGGAAGCTTGAACGAAGTTGTCCCATTTACTTTGTCAAATTCAGATTATACCGGAAGAAAAGTATTGGTCTCGCTTCCATCCGAAAGCAAAAGTAACCTACTTGTCACAATCAATCGTCAGTATCCTCGATCACAACCCGGGAATGTCAAATCAAAAACCACACCAAGATTTAATGACCAAGCTGCGCCCACTACAAACAACGTCTGTATCATAAAGTCAGTATGTATTGTATAAATCAACACAGACCTTATGTAAGCTCATTGTCGAAGATTACTTACCCTGAACCCCCAAATTATTTAAAATGACTGCATCTTCCTTTTGAATCTTTATATAGGGGCATACGGAATGCAGTTCAACATCGTCTCGTAACGCTTTAACTTTCGATATGCCTGATCAGTCATCCGATTATTCTTATGGTATCTGGAAGTATTTGCTTTCATTGTGAAAGCTTTGATATTTAATTTGACAGGACAGATACCATCAACCTCAGACTGCCGCTCGACTACACGAGCGCAATGGTAGATAACCCCTCCAGAAACTACCGAAAGCAGTTTGTACAAAGTTGTCCACTCAAAGTGCTTCATTAGTCATTACCAACTAGCTCTAATAATCTCATCGTCAACGGTCATTTTCTTGATTGGATTTCTTTCAATCAAGAATATTATAACAAATAGAAGGCGGTTCACATTGTGGTTTTTGGTTCTGTTGTCGAGTTCGGCAAATGGCTGTGCGGCTGATTTAGTTTTGAATCACAAGTAACGTCAACAACATCATGAGCGTGTCAGTTTGACCTTTACGGTCTTTTCTGATTCGTGCTGAGGTGGGAAGAAACAGTTCCAATGCAAAATACACCGTGTTTTGGAATTCCATTGGAATTAAACGCACCTCACACAATGTTGGAATCAGATGAATCAGAATTTGTTTGGTTCGATTGTATGGTTAAAGCGAAGCTCTAGATCGCCTCGGCTTCTACATTATTCGCTTCCAATTAAAAGCATCCCATTAAGTGCAAACAGACAGTAGTCTGTAATAATTGAAAACATCATCAGTACACAGGAAACATGCGTGCATTATGGGCCCTCGTGCAATTAATTTAACAGTCTGTTTTTATGAAATTATTCGCGTAAGCAAACGACTGGGTTTGGTCGTTGGAAAATATTGCAGCACAACGCACAATATATTTTCGCATATCCGTTCTGTGTACGGTTCGGATGTACTAATTGCAGTGTAAAACTTTCGTCAACTTGATAGATAGTTTTACTTTCCCCTCACTGCCCGTATCAACGGAAAACTAACTGCATGTATTGTGTGAACTATTTCAGAAATAGTGTTCATGGATACAAGTTAAAAGCCACAACTAGATAAACCAATTCGTTAATGCTATGACATTCTCAGGACTGTATCAGTGGCTTCTAAATGATATTGCTGCCTAAGCCTGAGGTAACTGCCGTTCACTCATTGACACACTAACTCTGTTACTGGAGAAAGCTTTTAAAAATTCCACTAATCTTCCCCGAGTTTTTATTCAGATGCCAGAAGATTCAGTCATTTTACCAAATCCCTCCAGAGGGATTTGGTAAGCAAACATAAACGTATCACTTTTGATGGTTAATTCCGTTACCATTGTTGATTATTATTGGTCGTTGGCGTTGATCGTTGGTGATCTGATGAAGTTTGCTAGACTTGCCTGATCGCAGGCTGTTGAAAAGTTCAACGTTAATCATCTACGTGCAATTTACAACCAGTCATATCTTGTTATCCCTGCTTAACGGTTTCAACAGTTCGCGGTTTTTTCCGTTTTACGTCCAAGTGAATTATACGGACTAATTATATTTGACTGATTTACACGATGGCCTTCTTAGTGCTGAACACTTTCCTTTATATTGTGTAATTAAAGCTAATTCGTCTGTTTGTTACATACATCCGACGTTATTGTTAGTTATCCAGTGAACTGCGGCTTTCTGTTCATGGTTGTTTTACTGCATAAGTTGCACCATTTTATTGACTGCAAAATGACTGTTTTTGGACAGATCAACGAGCCTTGCATACGCCTAGATCCATATCCTAATTCCTACGTATGCATTAAACTATCCTCTTATTCAGTGAGAATCTTGCGGCTTGTCAGACTTGCCTCAACTTTGCTACTCACTGGTGTATTGGCCAAACTGTCGTTAGTATGCTATCCATTCTATATGTTGACCACGTTATATTTCTTCGGAGAGCGTTGGTTCCACTGCTAGCGTTCAGTTGGCACGAAGCAACATTCAGCCCGTTGGCTCTGTAGAGTTGAAGCTTCTACCAGGCACCTCAATTTTGGTTTATCATATTTAACTTGGTTAGTACCATTCTTTATATCTCCATAATAAACCGTTATCTTTGCTGGTGTCTCCAAACCTGGATATCTAATCGGCGAGATTTACTGACGTTACATAGGTCAATTGATATCAATCCTTCGTTTCATTGATATCCATCCGTCATTTGCATTTGACAGTGCGACGTGTTCATATCAAATTTGCGTTGCCGATCGATTTGGAAGCCGCAGAGAATCAATGATTGCTCTATGTTAATTATCAGCTGTTTTTCTGGCACTTAACTCAGTCGTGCTTTCTAACACATCAAAGTCTAACGGGTAGTAAGCGATCACTTCAGGTTAGATTACAAAAGACAAGCAATTTCGTCTGCACAGTTGAAGTGAATTAATAAGAAGTAAAATTCTTCACAAACTGATTTATTCCGGACTAGTAAATGCTAGTGAATTCAGGCAACCAACTGTCTTATGATGCTGAGCTGTGGAATTAGACTGGGAGTTGTACCATTTACTTGGTATGCACGACTGAGTTTACAAGTGTATATATTTCCCTGAGGTGATTTGATGGTGATTTGCCAATGATCCTCATTTAGGCAAGGGTTAATTTCTGGACGCATTAGTGACATAATTTCGTGGGCATATCAAAACTCGAAAATGGCCCGTAGTAACACGTGGGACATTTGACGCCCAGATCTTCGGCTGACGTCTTATATGCTGCCACAACGGAGTTATCGGTCACCATATGGCAAACAGGCAGGACAAGTTTGAGCAGTGCAGTTTTTAAAAATGAGATCATAATAAATAAGGCTTCGGAGCAAAAGTTCAGTTGACGGATTAAATATAAGATAAACACCTCTACGATACCATAAGCCATTTGAGGAGAACTAACAAGAATCTGACAAAGAAAATTTTGTTGACAGTTTATGCGATTGCTGTGAGTCAGGTGAAGGGGCAAGGTTTGTTTTTGACTAGAATCGTACACGATATGCATCATCATCTTGAAAACAAAAGTAGTAGAGACATGCAGAACGAAAGAATGCAAATGACAAGACAAAAATGGAGGTGTTATGGCGGATTAATTAACATGTTCTATTGTACAGATCAGATGATATTTGTTCGGTGATTGTCAACTGCCTCTTTAAGCTTCATGCCTCACTTTTTCTTCTG
Organism: Paragonimus westermani; assembly: GCA_008508345.1. Classification (NCBI taxonomy): domain Eukaryota; kingdom Metazoa; phylum Platyhelminthes; class Trematoda; order Plagiorchiida; family Troglotrematidae; genus Paragonimus; species Paragonimus westermani. The sequence goes on along the minus strand of QNGE01000161.1, from coordinate 176,950 downwards.
GAATGATTGACAAAACCGCACCAACGTCGAAGATTATGCACCCCGGCTAACAGACTTGCTTAGCCAGTGCAGTCTGAGTGTAGTTTACAATGCCAAAATAAAGTTAATCATAGGAAGGTCAACAAAAATATCAACGACGTGAATAGTTTGTCCCAAATGAGTGGATATTCATCTGTCGTGCAGCACGTGTACGGAATGTTCGACAGTCCTAGGGTTGACCGCAAATCATCACTATACTATGGAACAAGCGAGCGAAAAAAGCGGATAAAAGTGGCGACGGTCTAATTAGTCCTTCGGATTATTCGGGCCTTCTGTATATCCAGAGTTCCCTGCAAACTTTATCTCACCCACAGAAGAGTAACTATTTTCTAATGCTTTTTCTAAGATAAACGAAGTACCGTTGTGCTTGCTAGTAACACACTCGCAAAACCTAGTTTTCTTTTGGCGACAACGTGTCTGGAGTGCATTTCCTCTATTCGAACACGAATTAGAGAGATAAGTGATTGACTGTTGTCAATTTGCCTATCTTACGGGCTCTAATAATCGAGCTACCCACTTCAGCACACGGGACAGCAGTGCCCATATCATAGTTCTCACGACCACAACTCAGTCGCAAATACCTGTAAGTGCACATGAATAATGACCGTTGCAAAGGTAGCTAGCCAAATTGAATTAGTTGGGTAGTCTGCGAATGGAAATCGGTACACTCAAAAAAGAAACGGTTCTGTCATGGTCGATATGTTTGTTGAAAATTTCACCAGACTTGTGGCAATGACTCGTGCAACGTTATCTTCGAAATTACACTTTTCTAGGATGACCGTTTCCTGAACATAACACTACATATTTGAGTCCAACAAACGGTAGGGCGCGAATACAACCAATGCCGAGTATACTGATTGCCCGAATGCTTTCTGTCAGTCGTCGTTCCGTAGGTCAACCTATTGTAAAACGTAATATGATTATTACGCACTGTCCCATACCGTCTAGTCAAGTAACCTGTGCAATCAGCCTGTTCACTCATAACAACTAGTTTAACGAGATCGAATGCAACATTATCGCAGCGTGAAACGATCCTAAATGTCTAGCCCGGTAAAAGGAGTACCAGACGTGATGGAGGGACAGTTGAGAAAGAAAAACTTGTTTAGTCGCCCTAGAGGTCCTATATGTCCGAGTTTCAGGTAACTGTCTGTTATAATTCAATAGGGACTTTTACGTTTAGAGAAACCATGCGCAGTTTGTGTATGGAAATCCAAATATGTCACATATCCGTAAATCTCTCGGAGGGGACAGTTTGTCTCAGTGTACTGGATGGCGTTTGTGGTGTTTGGTTGAGTGGCACATGTGTTAGTCATGTCTGCCAGAATCAAGCGATTCACAACTTGAGTGTTTTTGATATCAGCAGCCAAATGAGGCGAAGGGCTTGGAAGCACAGCAATATCTGTCACTATATGAGCATGGGGATCTTAAGTTTTGTTATTGCTCGCATTCAGAGATCGTTTGCCTTCCCCGTCGACTACCACTTAAGTAATTATATAGAAAAACTTATGATCCATGTGATCTGTTTTAACTGTCACAAATTAGTCAAATATTTTTGTTGTAACCCTAGAAACAGAATTAGAGTGGGAGAACATTAATTGGCACGTCAAGTTTCTTTTAAATAAATACAGAAACAACTTTACGTGAGACAGCATCTGTATGTTTTTTTTCAGAAGAGACCACAGGCAGGCTGACAACCTAAGGATTACGTACACCCCAAAGTTGTTATGAAAGTCAATTCAGCAGATGTTTGAGATTATTGCGTCGAAATGTTATTCAAGCTTTTCAAGCTTTTACATCGTTGGGCATAACAATAAGTAAATAATTTTAGTCATCTTCTTTGGGTTTGCTATCTCTCCGTGTGAAATTAAAGCTTTGATCATCATTGGCAAATTTGCAAAACTTGTCAACAATTTTAGCACAATTATAGACAAATTCATCAAGGCGTATTGGAAAGTAATTTCCGTTCGATGTAAGCAGCGTGTTGGGGAAGTATTGTAACGCAGTTTTTCGATTACTGATGAGTTGCATCCATTCACTTTGTTGCACCGAATGCCTACTACAAGGTTTTTTAGAATAATTCGAGGCGCCACGAGAGTAATTTTATTGCTTAAAATCATTACTGCAACCTGATTCCATGGCCGTAAGCTACTGTACTCGGCAAACCAGCACGCACATACTTGCCGAATCAATGCAACCCTGACAGAGTTAAACATTTGTGTCAGTTACCGGATGAATGGTATGTAATGATAATTGAAATCGAATAGCAATTTCATGATGAGTAATTGTCGACGATTACTGGCGTGCCTCCAAAAGTTTCAAAACCAGAAGAGCAAGGAATCTTCTTGTATTTGTAAAGTCTTTTTACATTAGGGTAAAAATACATACAATCCATCTACGAATTGTTATGCTGCCACGTTTGATGCACCTCTACAGAACGTCTACCGGTGAAAAAGAAGTGAAATTAGGGTAGTTCTTTGAAGACAAAGGTGAAGCTTATACTATATTTGTTGCTCCTGATTGGCCTAAACGTTTTAATTAGTTGTACATTGTTGCCGAGTTCAGTCAATTTTCAAAAATTGACCTATCAAATTTTAAGTTGCATTGATAGTTGAACCCCGAAATTTGTGACTGAGCCTATTATGGTCAGCAGTTCAGTTCGACTGATGGCTGACCATTCTATCCAGTTTGCTTTTTAAGCACTCAGTGTAAAATCTCCAATTTTTAGATGTCGTAACTTTTAGTAAACAACAGAAATTACCTTGAGATGGGGCACAAGAGACAGTTTAGCCGTTTTATGCGCTGCGAATTGAACCTCCAGTTTTTATTAACACAGCACTAAAATTCAGGCTTACCTCGAGTGGAAATTAAGGAAACCGCATCGTTTTAAGGTCAACTTACTTGAATAAACGATATGTTGATCTAGTCACCGTCTAATTTGTCCAACATGATTTTGCTAACAACTGTCATAACTACATACAACAACTGATCGATAACACGCACTAGCTCTGAACTGATGGAAGCACGAAAGCGATGGTAATAATTCCCATAGGTAAGTGAAGGATAACAGTTTGGACAATTCTAAGTAATTAGCTTAATGGGTTAAACAATTGAAAAACCGCAATTAAGACTGCTGGCCGTGATGCACTGTGGCTGCACAGGTGGTTGTGCCCTAGTTTCGGTCGTGGGAAAGCTAGTCCGTTATTTCACACACGCACTTTCGGAACTGCACATTGACAGAGTTGGGATAATTTTGAAATTGTCTTGGAATCCTTGCAAAACTGGATGGCCTTCATTGGCAGTTAGCTAAGCTATATTAGTTATAACCTTGCTTATTTGTTGAAATAGTTGAAAACTTAACTGAATTAATCTGAAACAGCTCAATACTTTGTCGCAATATTTTTGAGCCCGCCAACTCTCTTGAAAACTAGTTGTCGTGAGTTGATTAACTTTCCGAACCTCATGGTCTGAAATTACGCAGGACCACAAGACATGATAATAGGTTTAGGCGACATTGCACATATTACGGTTAGTCAGACAGCTTCGTGTTAGTGAAATTTGAACATCTTTTATTGGTTCACGTGCCACCTCTATTGATAAGTCCAGTCCAACTCTGCTGGTGTGAACAAATAAGATTGAGAGTGAAGAATGGAGTTCATTCCAGCAGGTCAGTTGGCCGGACTCCAAACTAAAACAGTTTGTGTTGCTACAGACGGACGCAGAGAAGAACTTACAGGTCTTACATTGGAAACCAGTGGAAATTCAAGTTGTGTTTCAATAACCCGTCGTGCAAAGCAAATTTCCCGTTTAGTTGCCCTGTCACAATTCTCGGACGTGCGTGTCTGAGACTCCTAAGTGATTTACTGCCTGATATTGACAAGCTGGTGTCACGTCACCAGGCTCATCTGCAATAATGATGTATGGGCATGCACAGATTTAAATGTGGTCAGTTGTCGGTATTCGGGTTTCAGCGCCCAGGTGAGATATCTGAAGTGAAGACAGACAGTAACGGGGTTCTTAGGTAACTAAAGCTACGATTTGCATGAAAAATTTCAGGATCAACGGCTCGAGTGTTGCTTTGAATAACAAAAGTGCCCTGTCAGCAGTTACTAGAATATTTATGGTGAGAGTGGAATGAGCTGGTTTCCTTGTTGGAGAAGTTCCATCCGCTCGTAAGCCTTGCACAAGCTTCTGCAGACGGGACTGCAATCGAACGGCACCAAACAAGTAGAAATTTCAAACACCTGCCCTACTAATTAATGTTGTTCTCTCGTAGAAATAAGTGATATTTTCCGAACCAATTAAAGTTGCTTAGTTCCTCTCAAACCTCTCTCCCGCTTACCTCGACTTGGTAGCACAATGCAATACATCATTCACCTCAAGTTTTGGCCTAAACCCAACCAAACCGATTACTGATAATCGAGAAGTGTGATTTCTAGAGGAAATCGTATGATGATAAGCTCATCGAACAGCTTTCTGTCTTCATCATTTAAGGTTAGAAGGTTGTGTACACTTCATCGCGAGCGTGTTTGCTGCCCACACTGCACACACTTTGATGACTCCACCCCCAGCGATACTCTTGCGTTCAGTCTGGATGCGCCTTTGCTTGAACTCATCATATATCTCCGCGTATCATCATATATCTAGACGCGATTAAGGATTTTGGCTATCAGATGGTCTATAATGAAGCTTTAAAAAAAGCTAGGGAAATTCATTCTAAAACTAACACCTGTTGAAACTTGTCCTTCGGATGTAGTACTAGTAAACACAACTTAATACAAATCATAAATTGATAACTCACCTGCGCAACATATTTGCACGTCATCTCAAACTCGATAGAGTCTGCATATTTATGCTGGAGTTAGGAGCATATGCAACAAGTATGTGCAAACGTAGGTTTCCTCATTTTGCGAAATACGTTTCGATTTTATAAAATACGGTTGCTTGAGGGTTCAATTCCACTTGGCGAAATTCGTTAGATGCACATCGCTAAATCAAACGGCTTACTTGATTATACTATACAAAATTAAAAATCATCAGCTCCTTCATTTGGAAGAGGCATCCTGACAGATAGTCGCAACGTGGACTTGACCTCAGCCTCCAGGTGATAGTGAGCCACAGCAATCGACGGTCCCCAAAATTTACTCAAGCCGTCTCTTTAAACCGGCTCAAACTTGTGATGTGAGCAGAAAAACAATTATCTGTGAAGCCTACATTGCCATGAATCTAAGTAGCACCGAGTGTCATTCAGATCACACGATCAGACGTTTTTGTTTCTAATGTTGCTTTGCTCATATCCTCGAAACGCCCTAGACGTTAAATTGCAAGTTTTCCATGTCACCGTTTATTTGGTACTGACGAGCCAATACGAAATGGTAGCACATACCAACATTCGTCTTCCAACTGTTTTGTTAAAACTATCGAAAATATGTAACTGTTCGAAACATATCGATATACTTAGTTCTTTCACCGTTCTTACAAGTATCCATAATGTCTGTAATCCTATGTGTACTCCATCGACCATAACATCACAAGCAAAGACAAGTTGCTACACTTTGCCATATGTATCTCTCGTCCATACATGTGGCGCAGGTTCATCTTGTGGGCATACCTGATGAATGACAACCACGAAAATATTTACGGGCCTCCGGCCAAATTTAAGTGATGAACAGTTTTAGTAATCACATTTTACAGAGTATTATTCACATGCAGAACGACTGCGATAAGTGGCCTTAGTCATAAACTTACATCAGAGTCTGCTTCAAATATTCGTTTTAACCACCGTTACCAATGTACACTAGACATACGATGCTCACAAACCACACTAGTAAATAGAATACCTGCACCAAACACGACGCTTGGGTGTCTTGTTTAACATGTTATTGATAAACACACTGAGAATAACAGGTTCCCCTATTGCTCCTGCAGTAGCCAATCTTTTCCTCGGATATTTGGAAACACGAGCAATGAGCAAATTTATTTGCCCTCCACGAATTTGGGAGCGGTATGTAGACGACAAATTCGCAGTCATGAAACAGACTGCTCGCGACCAGTTCCCACACTGTGTTAACTCAAAATGCGACAGCATTTTATTCACATTGAAAACTGAAACCGATGAGCGCCCACTTAATTTTCCAGACTGCCTAGTCAAAGTTGACGGGCAACAGAGATTTCAGGTTTCGCTGTACCGCAAGCCAACTCATTCTGGTCGTTATCTCAACTTCGACTCGTTGCATCTAATTGGTATGAAGAGAACGCCGTCAAATCACCCGTCAACAGAGCTAATGAAATCTGCACCAATGAGCTCTCCAGAACAACAGAGATTTCTCATATTAAAGACATGTCAGCTGCTAATCATTATTCAAACACATTCATTGAGGACAAAATCAAACACATGTTCATCAAGTAGGAGACCAAAACGACTCGAACTTTCGAGTCTACTGTGCAAATACCGTATCGTGAACAAACATTTGGAAAAATTCGCTCCACTCTTCCTGACTACGCCATCCGGACTCTATTTCGGTTAGAGAATGCCCTAGAACGACTGGTGACGCATCCTAAGGATCCTGGGAGCTTTCTCTTTTGTCATCCAGTGAAATCGGAACAGCACACGAACGGCAGGAGAGAGAAAAGAGGTCATTTTGTAATAATCGTTATAATAGACATATGGCCATGCTTGACACTATGGTTTCATCAGATTTTGCTTCCAGACGTAAACGACTTGAAATGGTGAACATACCCAGTGACCATCACTCGCGAAATGTTCTGACGATCGCTCAGCCCTCATGCAATGACGAAGGAGCACACTTTGAATTAAACGGTGATAGTAACAAAAGTCCGTTTGGGCTGAAAAAGAATCACACAGAAAGAAATAATAAACAGTCTTTCTCATTCCACAACTAAAACGCAGCACAACCAAATTTTAGCGAGGTCATTACGGGTTAAAATGTGTTTGAAACTTGAAGTTTAACAAGTACTGTTCAGTTAGTTGAGGTAGTAAGATGCTCCTAAGTGGTAATCAGGTGTGATTTGCTTCCCGCGTTCTCCGAGGAGGCAATCTTTTATACACAGTCAAACCGCTTCATTTGAGTTGAAAAGCTAAGCACCCTAATTGTAAAATAAGATCTTTACCGGTACCTATGCATCTAGACTCACAAGAGGTCATGACTGAAGAGTATTGTACGCGTAGTTTGACGAACATTTGGTGAAAGTGGTTTGTGCGTGGTTCAGGATGAAAGCAATTTTCGAGTTTACCACCACTCACATGTGATCGCAGTGTTTGCATTCAAACAAACTTTCCAACCAGCCTCTTCCGAAAAGAAGCACTAGACTCGAGTTTCGCTCTCATTGGAGCTCATCAGTAGTGCATATTCTTGCCACGGCCGGGATTTGAACTCCAGCCATTCTATCATGAGGCAACCGTGTTGACCATTATGCCATTCACCTCACAACTCAAGAAGATGCACTACTGACGAGTTCTAATCAGAGCAAAACTAGAGTTCAGTTCTACTTTTCGAAAGAGGTTGGCTGCAAAGTTTATCTGAATGCGAACGCCGCGACCAAATGTGAGTCTTGTTCAACTTAAAAATAAACTAAATACCCGACTACTCCTCAGCAAAAGCTATTTTTAAACAAGCTAACACAGGGATAGATCAGATTATAACTCATGCTGGCAAAGCAGAAAAGTTTTCAGCCTGTCTCGGAAGTCCTAATCGCGGGGTTATCGATTGGAGTTAACAGGCAGTAACTGTGTCTCCTCTCGAGACGATCGGGCAACCTGATCATTGCTCACAAGCGAGAGTGGTTGAGCGTTCAGATTTGATCATTCGGTCGTGCCTAATGTGAGGTCAATGGCGCAGTGGTTAACACGGTTGCCTCATGATTGGAATGTCCGGAGTTCAAATCCCGGCCGTGGCAAGGCTATGCACTACTGACGAGCTCTAATGAGAGCGAAACTCGAGTCTAGTGCTTCTTTGAGACAGAGGCTGACTGGAAAGTCTATCTGGCTGCGATCAAATGTGAGTGATGGTCAACTTGAAAATAAGCATACATACGTAATTTATTGATCGGCAATGTGATCCAAACAGTGCAGTTCTTTTCGGGAAATCCAAAACAAGTTAAGTAACAAAAATTGTTTCCTCCGTTGTCCTACAAATTTCTTCCATGAATGCAAGAATTTCTGTTTTGTTAATGTGTGTCCAGGAGGGAGCTGTTTTTTGGTTAATAGGTTAACTCCCCAACACTGCAGCAAACCTCTCAACATTTTAAACTCTGCTATTCTGTGGATTCACTTAAGCAAATCCTAACGTTTGTTCACACCGCAACGACTCACCATACTGGAGTAAGACGCACTATCGTCTTGTCCAAATTCAGACATGTTATAATTCGTTTTATTAGGATGCCCGATTTGATGATCGATGCAACCGGCCAAAAACACGAAGCATATGTTCACCGAGAACACTATCTGATAGTTTTAATAAGGCAGCGCAAACGAATTCTTACTGTACATAGTCAAAAAAATCATGAATTAAGATTTTTGTTCAGTATTCTGCTACGAAATATACCTTACTACTTCATGAGAAAATATTTGTGTGAATTCATACACATCGCTGCTGACTCAAAAGCAGCTGCCTGTGGAAAAAATGGAAAAAATTGGTTTCTTCAGAAACGTCAAATTCCACTGAAAAACTTGGGTATAAACAAATATGTACAGCCTATATTGGTCTACTAATGTTAATGCGTAATTGCTGGTGAACTTTCACATACGTTACTCCGGTATAACAGATGTGAGTTAAGAAAACATTCACTGGCGAACTCTACGCAAAAACGCTTGGCCGGTGGTTTATCCAAATAGACCACTAAAATTAAATGTTCATTTTATGAATACTTCAGTTGGTCTTTGTTAATTGACAAGTGCGCACCGTGCACGTAGATTTCATTTACTCATTTTTCCCAAAAGTGTATCGTTGTTCGTTGCTTGGAAACTCAGCCACTAGTCTAGAAAACCTTCTTCAAGCACTAGATAAAACTGTGCTTCTCTGCTTCTTTGACTAGCTTAGTACAGGACTAGTGAACAGAGATAGTACTTGTTGATAAGTTACTGCGACCATTGCATAGTAGTGTGACAAACTGTGGTATGTCGGGTTCGTGTATGACCTGAAAACCTCGTGGAACGAAGAATCCCCTGTAGCAGTAAACCTGTTTAAGATGAGTATACCAGGTGCTTTAGCTGAAGGTTAGTTCTGCCAGTTTATTTCGAACGGTGAATATGAGAAGTTGCTTGTTAAACAAATCCATATACTCGGTTCACGACAAGCTGTCCTGTGCAGAGAGGTGTACTGAAAGGTGCCTACAACAAAGAATGTCCTTATAATTTATTAAAGTACGATAGGCTCGGAGGACACAATGTCAAAAATAACCATGATCCAGAGGATAAGACTGATTACAATAGACAACCCGCAGGTCTGAATTTGCAGTAGACGCAGGAACACATTGTAAGTAGTACTTGCACTATAGATGCTTTCAAGAGAGTAGATTTCTGCCATTCCAAATCTCACGGAGAGTCATAAGCAACCAGCTCGACTTTTGTTTAGAAAACTATTCACGTCAACTGGTTTTCTTCCAAAAATTTCACCAACGATCGTTTCTTAAGACAGCATATAGATAGTTCAAGCTGGCAGGCCGATGATTTGAGCTGATCCTCACAGAAGTAACAGAGAGAAAAATTGTGCTTCCTAAGCTCACCTCTGTTATTCGGAGTAAATCACCCACATGAATCTCCAATTAGTACTATGCACCTTACATCACGCCATCTGGCTCAACCCAATTTAGTGTGAAATTGATTAGATAATGGGTTCATAAGCGGTCATACCAGGTTTAGCAACCGTATCTCATGAGTTATGTGGAGCTGTCTGCAGAACATATCGGCTTATGCCGCTGTCCTCTACAATGACAATTTACTACATTTGCACAAAGTATGTTCATAAAGGCCTGGGGAGTACGTTGACCATTCTTCGAATGAGCTGTGCACATCACCTGTAAGGTGGTCTTTATCACACCGGTAATCTATGCACAAATGACTCCAATAAAATACCGTATGAATTGTTGAGACAGAGACAGCAGGATAACAAAATCATAAAGCAGGAGCACTACATGTAGGTTGAACGGTTTTGCTATAGGATTTTTCGGCGCACGATATAGATCACAAACTGCGGCATAAATTTGCAAGCTGCACGAACTGACAATTACTGTGGGGAAAAAACGCAGTGTTTCATATCTGTGAACACAACTTGTTGTTAGCCCACGTTTGACGAACAAAGTGACTGTGATAGAGCCCCCAGGATGATAAAATGTTTTGTGACTTAACTGCCGAAATATAGTGACCCATGCTGGCACCAATCCCTGAGATGCCAGTCGCGCAGTGGGACACGTACGAGAAGCCGACTGCTCGTGGTCTGCCACAGCTGTAAACCTGTGGCCCAGACGAGGCACACGTAGCGGTACTGGCCAGGTCAACTATGCTTCAGTGATGTACAAGCCTTGTTCGCTTATTCCATCCGACCTGGACAAGTCCTCGCAGTGGAACCCGATGCGAGACCTCTTGTTCCGTTCTTTTTTTACCCAGTCCAAACATGTGAGATTATCTTCGGAGCACAATATTCACGTATCCACACCGTGTGCACACGAAAAAATTGAAAAAACTGATGGATGTTGGTTTCGGCCTGACTGCCGTCAAGTGAATTCGGTAGGATGAAGCTTGATTGGCACGCCTTACTTTGGCTAGATGTTTCTTTCAAAACTTCTAACTGGTGACCAGAACCCACCACAATACAGTTAGTTGTAACAATATGTGCCTGTGGTCTTTACCTGGTTCATTTATTCATCTTATGGTGTGGGGTTTTCAGAGTGGCGCAGAGAGACCCGGACACTGCCTCAATGTCCGCTTCATGTGGTCGTGCTAACAACCAAGTTTGTTTGCGGAACATACGGGATTCATTTTCATGAAGAGGTAAAAGCAAGCCAGGCCCATCATCTCGTATTAAGTGGTATATAGCTGCAGTCTAAAATAACGGCTGCTGCTCTGAAAGAAGAGCCATTTCAACGGGTTTGCGAATTAAATGGTCCTGTTTGAATTGTGACAGTTGATATGAATCCTCGGGTGGAAATGACGGGTTACAGCCGAAGCAAAGTTACCTACCACACTAGTAAACGATTCTCTGCAAGTCCTGTTTGTAAGGTGTAGCAAACACTTGCAACTACATAACAGTACATATGGTTCTAAAGAAGGATTACAGTTCGGTTGATCGTAACGATTTTTCACGTACACTGCACCTATACGAGCCAGATGTTGTTTTTACTTAAATTTCTTATCCTTTCGAAGACCCCAGTGGTTTACTTACCAATTTGGTCAACAAACACTAGGGCAGAAAACGCCAACGCGTTTAAACCCTATGTCAATTCCTCGTACGTATCGTATTGTCGTCGTATTGTCGGTTAGGTAACCTTTACTGACAAATACCACGTGCAAAATAACTCAAGGATATCCAGACTCAATAAAAAAAAACGTTCTGTACGACCGGTACTTGTATCTTCTTAGTATCTAGTGTACAGCTGACTTCAAAGTGCAGCGTTCTTTAGCGAGCCGACAGACGCTCTTTCGGGGACCGTACTTAGCATGTCAGAGCGTCACTGAAAAAAAGTCATCTGCTGATTTGCGCGGTCTTTATATGGGTTCAAGGAACCTTGTCTGGTTCTAGCCCAGCGATCCATCCAGGCCAAGCGTTTTATGTCTACTGTCCAACAAACTCAACTAGAAAAGTTTTACTCAACATAACTTCACGTAGGACTAGCCAGAGAGGGAGGCAGGAGACAAATTAGTCACCATGGGGCTTACATGCCCGAAATGTTCTTGGTGAAAAACAATGTTCGATTCTAATTGGTCATTTAAATGAGCAGTCTACACAGTCAGTTTTCGATTGGTCATCCAGTAATCTGTATATCTGTCTCGTTTTTGAATCCCTTAGGGGAATACCGTATTTTTCTTCGTCTATTTGCACTCACTGATGCATTCTGGTTCATAATAGAGCACTGCCTCTCAAATGCTGGAAAGTGTGTGGGAAACCAGCCGTTGTCGAGCGTGAAACATGGTGGCTAAAATATTGAAACCATTAATCCCAGCGACTTGACTGGAAATGCGCATACTCCCCCAATAGTTTCAGAAATGACACGATTGCTTACTGTTAGTTGAACATCGCTAAAAACTGAACGTAACTATCGCATTCTCACACACGTTACAGCCAGCTCATTTCAGCAACGATCACTGACCGCGAATATCTTTTCTGGTAGAAGTCGTCACCAGTATATAACCCTGTCACTGCGAGGATCAAGATTCCGGTCACGCTTCTAGAAATCAAACCTGCTAACCATTGAGCTAATGACTTCACATTAGACGTGACTGATTAATCCTGCACAAACTCTCAGCCATATTCGCAGCCATTCGTCAGAAGTGTTCAGATCGTAACAAATAAACCTCCTACAACTTGCCAGTGGTCAAAGTGTCGCTCAACAAGTTAGTCACCTTTGTGATTTCAACTTGGAGGGAAGTACCGGTGGAGGGGTTCTCGGTTGGAATAAGCGGCACAACTACTGTGTCTTCTCGAGACAACCGGGCAATCCAATCACATACGATGAATCGGTCCTACCCAATGTGAAGATAATGATACAGTAGTATACATGGTTCCCTCATGAATGCATAGTCAAAGTTCAATTTTTGGTCATGACAAAAATGTACACCACTGTTGAGCTCAAACTGAAGTCTAGTGCTTTTTCCAAAAGGAGCTGACTGGAAGGTCTACGTGAGTGAACTACGAATTAAAACAACAAAATTTTCTACTATTTTCTAATACACAGTAAAAGGAGTCCTTATGATTGTGATTAGTGCAAGCGTACAAACTTGGCGCAGGTCATAGCTGTACAGTAAAATAGGAGTTTAATGTACGAAACATAAATCTCCTCATTGCAACTGGCGCTCATAGGAGACTTAGTGGTTCGAAAGGGAACTCATGCCAATAACAAATGAAACGCTTAGAATTAGGAAGTGAACCGAGCACGATAGGGAGCAGACCGACGTATAGCCGATGCGAATTAATGAAATCAACATGCGTTAAACATCTCAGGACTGCACCAATTTATCGTTTCATAAGATTTATGGAACTAAAGTGTATGACCTACAAACGGACCAAATCTTCACATTTTGTATGTTTGTACCACAGTTGGCTCATTCCGGTCATAAAAATGTTGCGTACTCCATAAATCCTTACACTGCACCGTGTTTTTTTGTTATATCCATCAAAAACACATTTGCAGTTCCGAGACAAAAAGCCTAACCAAAAGCATTCACTAATATGAAGGTCAGGTTAAACGCAATCCACACAGCATTGAATCGGATCTGAGGAAATGAAGTTTGTTGGTGATCACTTAGAGACATTTAGTGCTACACACAAAACATCACACCTCCTTGAGAACACTCTCCACATTTGTGAAAGGATTGGACAGTAAGAGAACGACCAGCGATAGGTAGAAGGCTACAAATAATCGGTGTCGCCAGTTCGAGAAAACTAGCATGTCAGCACAGTGACCAATCAAGAGGGTACTTTGGCTTGACATCGGATTTTGTCATAACGAACGTCGAAGTCAAAAAATTGCTCAAGTGTACCACGTGTTGAAACAGAAAAGCTACACGGTGGATCGGGTCGTGCAACAAACAAGCTAAGGCTTAAGATCCTATTGCGTTTCCTCGATTACTTCATACAACTTCTCCATAAAATAACCCACAAAAGCATAGTAAAAGTGAAAGTTGGTTTGTGCCACGAGTTATAGGTTCAGTTTCAATTGAGGAAGTAACAATTTTTTAACCCCTGAGGTATTGACCAAGTTTCCCATTTCGTAACAGCACGCCAGTAGTGCTCGTCCGTGTTCCGAGTGGGCTTTTAATTTCGATACGCGGCGGCGTGAAGTAAATATAATGACTACTGGCATCCCACTAGACACCATTGAACTGAAACGTTTAGATATTCAATAACAGTTGTCTACATGTAATACTGCGTGTTACGTCAACTGTGTCTGAGATCGCCTTCAGTCAGGGAAGCAACAAGCCAGGACATACCAGACAGGTTTCTTGACAAATCAAACCGACACAAAAGCAGTATAAAATCAGTTAAAACAACCGTCTATTTTGTAAGATGATGAAAACAGGAACGGGAGATAACTTGAGTGAGTGCAAGGAAGTGCAACGAAACTTTCCTCTAGAGTGGTAAACGGTAAGATTTGGGCAGAGTTATGACAAAATTTTTGGGTAAAGAGCATTCCAAACTCTAGCAATTAGTACCGTTATGTTGTCTGACAGAAGAACGATGGCAGAATTACTGAAATAATAGAAAATGTAGCACGTGGAACGGAACAGTGCAACAAATGTTCACTATCCTTTACATTCAGGCTACCGGATCATCTTAAGAAAATATTCGGGGTTTATTCCATTTGATTTGGTTGGTGGCCATTCTATTAATTCTGGTCAGTCAAGCCTGAATCAGAGATTTCAGTTCAATTGCTGAAGATCGTTTACACACCGACATTTAGTTGTGGGTTCCGACTGAAGCAGTAGGTTAGCCAGACAGGAGCAGCCTTGACGAAACCCATGTTGATGATGAGTTGGCAACTGGCTCGCCTGCATATACTTCCCGAGTCACTTGCCCAGTAAACGTTGCATGACATTCACAACCAAAAAGATGAGCATCACCGGTCTACAATAGACTGGATGCTTACGACTGCCATCTTTACACATAGGACAGAATAGTGCCCGCTTCCACTCGGCAAAATTTAGTCTCTCTTACCAAGACATGCTGAACAATCGCATCAATGAAGCTGCATGAACAACCACAAATACTAACGTATGCAAAGCATGTGGCCCGAGTGAATTCTGGAGATTGACATTTCTCAACTTTTCTGCAATCTTCCCTACCTTGTTCTACTTTGCGTTGAAGATCAGGTCCTTGGGATCACTTGAAGGCACCGGGCGTGTCTCAGCAGAGTACACCACAAAATGACTAGCCAGGTCCTCTGCCTTCCTCTCTGCAGTTTCTGCATCCCTGATCTCGCTGTCGAGTATAGGTGTACCTATTTTTTTCTCCCTTCCTTCTTTGTAATTAAGCATGGAAACTTTTGGGTGCAATCACTGCCTTGGCTGTGGGGTGATCCCCGTACACTCTGCGTTGCGTAATCTTCAGTCAGCCGCATTGGTTGCGAATACATCTGTGATGCTCGTACCCGCATCCGGTTATCCAAAGTGGTCTCCACTGAGCTGTCGGAGACAGGTCCTCATCTCCCAATCACACTCTGGCAGCCCTTGGCAGTAAGGCAGAGGAAGCCAAGTTGGGGCAGTTGTCTCAGCCGGTATCCGCACGTACTCTGTTACTCTACCCCACTGACTGGCAACGTCTGGATTGTAATCATCCATCCCGCTAAAGGATTTTTCTTTCTTCAATATCTCCCCGAATCGTATTCGCTAGACACTTCGACTTAACCTTAAGCCTATCTCTCCATCACTGGATTACCCAAAGTGGATCACGGAGACTACATGACCGCTATTCCCCAGTAGTGGAAAGTGATCCGGACGGTCAATATCCGTCTGCCTTGGAGTAAACTTGATAGCCTGTATGAACGTTTGGTTATCGAGGCATCTCTCAGGCTGACACTCGTGATGGTGCAAATATAAATGGCATAAAACAAATATTCCTTCTGTGTAAACATACGTAGACTGCATACCGCACTGGAATCCCCAATCAAACTGCGATGCGCTAAAGTCGCTCCCGACGAGACAGTAGCCATCAGCTGCGCAAAGTTAAATTTGTTCCAACAGCAAGGCCGGTTGCAATCCAGGCGGTATGTAGATAATATTTACCGTCTCATAACTCCCAATCCACTACAGACTCTCGTAGCAGCCTTCGGAGCCCGTAGTCACGACAGTGACTGAGGCTGCATTATCCTCGTGTATGTACACGAACACTCTACATCCATTTTGCATCCAAGACCTATTAGAACGGGAGAGATGGTATTCAAGATTCGCTAACTTGGTGTGTCAGACCGAGCTCTTCGGCCCCGTTTCCGTGAGTGACAATAACATCGGGTGATGTTGGAAAACCTACTGTTCCAACATGTCGATGGTTCGAAATATTCCGAACACTGTTATGCAGTAATATCACAAGCAATCCGTTCACAGCTGCACCCTCAAAGCCATCCAGTAGCTGGAATTGCACTGAGGTTATTTTCTGTTTCCATGGATTAGCGGAGGCCAGTCCAGTATCTGTCGCCGGCGAATTATCTGAAAATTATGATTGAACAGACCTTGTCCGTCTCTGGTCTTACTTCATCACAACTCTTCCAAGAACGTCGCTGGACATTACACTTCCTCTGAGGAGAGATTACGTGAAATGCGAACTGTCCTTGCAATCAGTGTGTGCGATGAAGGAATGTTATGGTGACATCCGCAGCCCCAAGCACTAACTTCAACGGTTAGCCGCAAGATGCCACACTTTCCGGCGTCGACCCAGTCTCTATGGGGCTCTTACAGTTAGAGTTGCCGCAAGATCCTCTTCATCCTTAGTGAGCATGCTCTCTAAAGCGGACCGGAGTTTGATGGTTTAGTCGCTGGTGGGCCTATCGTTACTCAACTAGGGAACATTAACCACTATGTCACGGCTTTCCCTCGGCGCTAACTTGCGCACTGAAGCCGTCACTGTTAGTTTGGCTGTCGCTACCTCTACGATCAGAAACAAGTGGGAGGCCGGTATCAGGAATCGGAGGCACTTCTTTATTCGCCTTCTTCTTCACAAACAATACGCCTTTTGACTGAGAGCAAGCTACCTTCACCCTCCGGATTTATGTCATACTCGATCATTCCACCTGCACTGCAGCAGCAACCTGCGCAAATTTGAGCTCAATGGCATCGCTGCCAATGAAGGTGTCTTTGTCTGGTATTCTCAGCAGCAGGCATTTCTTCACTGAGGCGTCGAATGCAATGGGAGGCGTATATGTAGCAGCAGCATCACTCTTAGACAATGTCTGTTGCGAGCGACCCAGATTGGCACCCATGGGTCAGCACTGAATAGAGTAAAACTTGATCCAGTCTAAACGTCTGCTCTCGAGACAGCTATATTGCGCATAAGCCACTGAAGAACATTTAGGATGGAACCGTCTGTCACAAATATTGCAATATAAAGTTTGAGTGCGTTTCCTCTTTTGTATCTCGCATTCGAGATACGGCGAATGCTCACCTGAACGACTGAAACTCGTTTTTTGGATAACCTGAAATGAAATGTGCTATCAGTCAACAGAACGCAGAACTGACAGAGTGTGTCGGGGGAGTGAAAGTTCATTTACCTCTCCGAACTCGTGTTTATATTCAAAATTTAAAAAATCTATATCACGCTAAAAAATTCCTTCTACATGCCAAGATAATCTTCAAGTGGTCAGCAGAGTTATGAAAGCCGTTAAGGGAAAGTCTTCAGATTAAAATCTCCGGTAGAATTTGTTGAGATTTCCCGGGGTAGTTCAACCTTTTAAAACGACAAATAATCCCATTTGATGTGAAATCCCCATTTGTGAACATCTGGCTACGTTTTCGGACGACAGCATTGAAGATGCCTGTACATGTACAAGATTACTGGCAAATGAATTGAAGCTTTTGCTGTATATCGTTTATACTCAGATTTTCGATGGATTATACCTACTAAAGTACTGAATTGTAGTGAGTAAACCCCGAGATTAAATTTATCCGATAGTTTAACAACCAACCCTGAAAATGGAACGACTCATTCACTCGCTCCTTATATAAATATGTGAATGATACCGTAGGCATAGCAAATATAACGGCGAGCTAAGGGAAATACGAGAACGGTCCAGCACACCTCACAGCACTACACATTTTGTCATGAAACCTCAGTAATCCGAAAGCATCTTCTCTCTATATACCCATCTATCTATTGATTCGCAGGGAAGGATATTAGGAAAATAAATTACCTTCTGCTGAGCAATATAGGAAGCCAGTCCAGTTTCGTAACAGAAAATGGAAAATGAATCTCATCCCGTGTGCGAATGACAAAGCCACAAAAATCTACTGCAGTGAAACAGCTAAGAGAAAGCGCCAATCCATACTTAACCCACCAGTTAAAAATGACTATCCGAATCAGGTTTTTACCGACCTATTTAGAGTAACACAACATCAAGCAAACCTTACACTACAGAAAAACTTTTGTCCATGCTGCAGTGTTCCCTATGGGCAAGAGTCCTTTTGAAAATAACTGACATAATTGTTGATTTATTGCAGCTACAACCACGATCTATTTTCTTAGATAGTTTACTCGTCTTGCTTAGTTCCACACCAACTTTTAATCTTGTCGAATGACGCTCCACATTACTTCCTAATGTGCATCATGTCCTTTTCTCCTGTCGAATGGGCTGCGTAGGCCACAGGGATCAACAGAACGTATACCGCAGCAGCTTTCAGTATGGCCAACTCGTGGCTTTCATTTCATCGGTCATTCGACCACCTTATTTGCATCGTAACATTGTGAAAACAAGCACTCTTCTGATAGTGAATGCCACCATACGTTGATCATTGCCATCAGGGGGTGATAAGTGGGCAGTCATGTTGAATAGGTCTACTAAGATTTTGTTAATGACCTAAATTCTGATCACCTGGGAAATTACTGCCGGCTATTATCCGTTATATCTAGGAGGAATCAACGTAAGTAGTAGTACGTGAATTGACAAAAGTGCAGTTATTATCGACGGTTTACTCAGACTGTCCGCATGTCCGATAACCCAGCAAATTTGAAATATTTATATCCTTCCTCTAATTTGAACAAAACGGTTAGATGTCAAAGACTGTTAGATGCTAAATTTCGTATTTGATCGTCAATACCAAGTGAATTTTAAAAAAACCTTTCAACTTAAGGTATGTGGCACGTGAGAGCGTACGAACAAAAACAATCACCAAAGGCACTCACTCGAGAGGTCTGAATGACACTCACTTCAGCATAGGTCCAAGTCTGCCTGAGGTTCAAAAATAATTGATTTGTAAACACGATTCAACTCTACAAAAACTGGCGGGATGGCTGGTCAATATTTTAGAGCTAGGAAATCAAAAGTTTGGCAATTATAGTATCCAAGACTAAATGCAACGCGCGGCTGACTCTGATGGCAACAATATTCAAACTGAGCCGACGTGTTCTTTGAATATCCGATCGCTCTGCCAACTTCTTCTTGAAAGAAACTTTTAACTTTGTGTGTGATTTGATTGTTTTAAAAAACATCCATCTTCCCATTTGGACATATTGCCCCAAACTGTCCAAAATATGTACAGTTTCAATTTTCGAAACACATCATAGGGACAAATCGACACAGTATCGATAAATAGCCCATTAGGTTCAAGTCTCTAACGTTTTCATGATCGTGGTAGAAAAACATCTAATTGATATCATTATACAACTGTCATACCACAAACGCTATGTAGACCATACTCTAGTCCTTTAAAAAAATCGGGAGCTCTTAGAACAACTTTCCCCGTGGTTCGTCGGTATCCACCCCAATCTCACGGTAACTTGTGGAGCAGAGGTTGATGAAATCTGTCTTACACAGACGTAGTTATATTGCGAACGACCGACGGATCATTGAGACGTGGCATTTGTAAGTAACCAACGTGGTACGTGTACGTTTCACCAGTTTTATCCTGATGAACTGCAAGGGAGATGTGGTTAGAAAATTGTTGACCAAAGCACTAGGAGCGAGTTGAGCAACAGACAGAAGTGCACCTCAGGGAAGTAAATGATACATCCAGAAGCTTTTTTCGCGTCTTAACAAATTCAGACTTAAAACAGTAACAGTGCTTAGGGCCCCAACGAATTAGTACATAATGTACTGTCCTTGGAAGGGGATAACGCGTCGTTGCAGACAACTCAAAGAATTGTCCCCTCGTTAAAACGAACTTACAAGGACATCGCTAACAGTCGTTGCTAGTTTACTTCTCGCTGCATTCATGCGAACTCAGCCTGAGCATTGCAGGATCACCAGCACTTTCTGTCCATTTGAAGGAATTCGTATGGTACTGACGTGATGAGTGAGACCAGTTGTTGCATTTAACTCAATCTGGATGCTTTTTCGCTATTCACTTAAAAAACTCCAAAGCCCTTCTAATTTTCATTAGTTTCTCTGGCGGTGGTGGCATTTCATCTTGACCAACCAAAGTCCTGATGTCACTCCCCATTGCCGTCCGAGTTGTGAAGTATTAGCACTGATCCTCTTGTCCGAAGTGACCGTTGTTTGCCTTTTTCCTTCCTTTTCGTTATGATCCAGTATTCTGCGAGGTCCACAAAGCCAGAAAGAAGCAATTGTTGGTATTTCGTGAGCAACTCTGCCACAGAAGCTGTTAGGATCATCACCTTTTGTGCATATTTTGGCGGACACCTTGTTTGTGGACTGAAGTAGGAAGCTATGCAGTCCAGGGTCTTGGCCACTTGTGTATGGTTGACGACGTTCTGTTGCTGTTCATGATTGTCATAAAACCGTGCTTAACCAGCAGAAACTCGAGCTGCAGGTCAATCACGACGTCTGTAGCAGCAAGAAGATCAGCCATGTGGATTGCTTACTTGATTTTGGCAAACAGTAGAACAGTGCTGCATGTCTTGGCTGCCAATACGCAACCCATACTATACTGTACAGCCAACTAACAGATAATGGTCTACAGCTGCTCAGACAAACATCCATATCGGTCCTGTAGTTTGTTTCCTTATACGAGCAATTAATTTATTATCGGATGCTGCAGAGAGCAAACACCGTTCTATCTTTCCGATAACCTTCACGGCTGTGATGTTCTACATCCGGTGAAAGTTGTGAATCGGTAGTCAATTTTGCAGTGTCCAGCTCAATGCATGCATCTGATCCACTGGCCGTTTCCATGTCCTAGTCTGTCTGGCGCCGCGGTCTAGTCTTTAGCTTCCACGCGCTCAGCCCATGCTACATTACTTACTAGTAACACCATGAACTAAGCAAAAACAGAGAGCAAATAACAAGTCAAGCCCAAGAGTTACCTTGAATTGACAAAGGAAAACTAGTATGTGTCAGAATTTATCAGCATTCAACTTCCAACTCCGCCTAATTAAACGATGACGTTTTCATCTTGTTTAGTGACGAAATGTTTGCCGTCTGAATCTCAAGCCCAACAAACAACCAGGCATTGAACTCACCAGCCCAAGCTGGTAACTCTACCACTAGTTCCGACATTCAGCTTTAATCAAGCAAAATTACGAAGTCCGACTCATTTTTACGTTCTATTATTTAGTAAAAATTGGAGAGCTAATTGCACAATGATTGCGTTAGGTGAAGGATGACATAACCATAAACATGACCGTTGTAGCGTGACGACTTAGTACTCAACCATTTCATACGTATCTGGATGGATCAGTATGAGCTGAATAGAATCATACAAAATTTTTGAAACAAGTAAGTTTCATGTTATATAGCGCTGAAAATAAATAGTTTCTGTTTCATCGGAACAAAACTCAAACACCGCCGGACAAGTGATTTGTGCAATTAAAACAGTCGTGAACTTTGGTGACGTGAACCGGATATTCGACAGGAGATCAGTACAGCTAAGTGGGTAGGATTCACCCATGCAATAAACAGAGAAATGAATTACTGGGGGCTGAAAATGAGTTCAGACCTGCCACACAAAGTGAGTTTTAACTTTGGTAAATACTGTCTATATACAGAATTTAGGTCGAAACAGTATACACAGTGAGAACTTGGAAGGGTTTCTTTTCAGTGTATGACGGAGCATTGAGCTCACTGAAATGAGCATACCGCTTGTATTAGTCGAGAATTGAGAGGGGTCAGAATTGCACCCAGGAAGGCATTCTAATTCTTGACCACTGAGAAAGGTATGTGACTGTTTGGGCATATAAACGGAGAATGACCCGAAAATTGCACCTCTATGGGAGTTACTAGTCGCAGTTCATTGCGCAGTTCTCTTAGAATGGATTACCGTATCAACCTGAAGGTTAGTTGAAAAACAAGCACCTTCAGTATGGAGAATGATCAAACTAATTACTTCTAGATGATCAATTGCACAGGCACTACGGGCACAGTGTAAACAACAGCATGATTACCGTAAACATCGAGCAACGAATTCTGTTTTGAGTGCACAATCCACGGTCGCAAACCGTCCCTGGACTATGCACGAACAGTCGAATAGGCTCAATTGCCGAAGTTTTGCAGCTATTAGTAGTTAACTTAGGTGTTACAGTGTAGTAGTGATGATCTAATACATCAGAGGAAAAGGGTGAAAACTCGACATCGCTGGAAAACAACCCACACTTATAACTGTCATTTTGGATGTCATATAATGGCATAACGTCACTGCTGGGTAGCAACGTGCGAGTCAAAGGGAAAGATTAGCGCGCGGAGGAAGAATGAACTTCATGCTGTAGAAACGCGGAACACTGAAAACAAATGTTGGAAAGATGTATGTGCATTGTATTTGATTTATCAACATATTGGCTGGCGCTACACTGTTAATAACAATCAGAGAAGCTTTATCCACGCAAAACTTTTACGTACCCTGTAACTGGCTTCCGGTAATGAGAAGCCCCATTAGATGTAAGTCTTTTGCGATTACGGCAAACGGTATTGGTGCACCTGGCCAGACTTATCAAGGTACCAAAGGGAATATGTGGTGTGTATTGGACGGCAAGTGGGAAAATGTCAAAAACTAGATACACGTAGAAGTGATAAAACTGGCTACATATGAGCCAATTCCAAAAACTGGTGGATGGCCGCAACCAGGACGTGGGAAAACAAAATGATCAGTCCCCAAAACAAAGGACCATAGAAATGAGTTTGTCGACGAGACCAGCGTTCACCTTGCCATCAAAAGCAGTGGTATACGTGCAATATATATATTGTATTAGGATTGATCTGATCTGGGACCCTAGTTCACTTACTTCCATTCAGTGAAAACGGTGCTTCTCCAACGTTAAACTTAATAGCAATGACAAATTTTCACAAGGTTGATAGGTTCAACAAAGTTAAGCTAGAATGACTGGTGACTCATACAAATTAAATGAGGTTATATTCACTTATTTGATTAACGTGCAAGGTGGTGCGGACATATCGATCTTTGATTTACACATTGCGAACATAAAATAGCCCTAACAGACATTAATGATACAAATAGACTACGTTCACTAAACCCCATCAAGTCTGTGGACTAAAGCATGTGAAAACGCATTTGAAATCCTGACAGACAGAATATATAGTAAACGGCAGACTTTCGGTGACGGTCTACATAATTCCATATTGCGAAAGGGATAAGTAGTTATTCATGGTTGTCATAGCCTGCCTGAATCTGGTTGCTGAAGTATGAAGTCACTCCGGAGGAACAGAAATTTTCCATTAAAAACCGTCTACCGATAAGCCCCACTATTTAGTTTGTCCGCTTCTGGATAAAGCCATTCCCGCTTCAAATTTCTGACGTTAAACCCCCTTTTATTTGCTGTACTTCGCTTATTATCATACGTGCTTTTCTACGTAAAATGATGGATATTCGTTATAAACTCTGCTTGTCAAGCAAAACTTTTAGGTCTCTAAATATTTACTTTCGACAGAAACCTTAAACCACTTTGGATCATAACGAATTGCAAGGCAAATTTGAATACGGGTCCATCTTCGAAGAAAAACCCGATAATCCAGCTCGTCGGTAGAAGCAAATGTGATGATTATCGAATGTTTCAGTGGTCAACTATTAGTGCGTTGCACGCTGAAATGGAAGGGGAGGCTACTCGCAGGTCAATAGGAGTGAGGAAAAGCCGCTGTGTGACTTTCGGCCTCGACTGGATTCGATTAAATGACAGAAACCTGTTCAAACGCAGCAAACACTCAGTAAGGTGAGCAACAAAGCCACGTTGGGGAAATGTCACACTGCAATGCAGTCATACACCTGTTCCACCATTTCCTATGATCAGAGTGACCAACTCTATCGAGAGGATGCCTCGGATTATTCACGCTGGACTAAGCACATACTGAGAAGTTCTCAGTTCCCAAAGTGGATTCAAGGCTTAGTTGGTGGAGTGACTGTCTCATTTCCACGTGTTTTATCTAGGGCTAGCTAGATTACAGTCGAACTTCAGCATTTTGATGGCCGCGTCGTTTGCATGGTAAACAACTTGTTCAGCTACCTGAAACATTAAAAGCTCAATCTGAAATAACCTGAACGTGCTAAACGTTTTGGAAGGAGAAATTCCACATGCACTTTAAAAACTGGTGTACCTCAAGGCAATGCATTGTAAACAAATTAGTTTCTCAAAGGAGAAAATATATTTGACAGGTAATGACGTTCTAATTTGGGTTGTGTAGCGTATTACGACGGCGACGGTAATTTGAACTTCCCATCTATTTGACTTATTTAATTCTCTAAACTTACGTAATGCATCAGTACGCATAGGTACGATTACGTCACCCGAGATTTTTCACATGAGAAACAACTCTGTAATTTGTTGAACCCGCAGAGAGTGCAAAATCAAAATAATGCAATCCTCCTGAAAATTATGTATAATAACCATACCCCCTCAACCGTTCACATATTTTTTGTTTAAAACACTGTATTCAACTACTGATAATTAGAACTTCTTTGAGTGCGCGATAATCTGTTCAAGTTGTAAATGCTCTGAATGTCTGAGTTACTAAGTATTTGGTCTATATTCTGAAGGAATGCTCGCACCGTTGTTCACATCGGTAAGCATCAAGCATGTTTATGTTGCTTCTGAATTCTGATGAATACTACGATTGACCAAACAGATCTTTCAAAGCCGGAGTTAACATACCTGGAAATGTCGCGCCTTTTTAATTTGCTTACTGCAGACAGCTGTGCCCTAAGGATAAACGTGTCGTCATCTACTAAACTGACTAGCTTCTTATAAGCTCACTAGATGTAAACATTCATACAAGGTTGTCCGTTTTTCCAAGATTACCTGTTTGCCTCATAGGAAACAGCGATTCCCATTCTACAATCGCCAGTTAATGACACCGATATCAGGACATCCAGTCGGATTGAATCTTACTGTGTTTCCAGTGTAGGTCAGATGTAAGAGATTTTCAGTGTAACAAGTTGACCAACAACCACAGATGAACATAGATTTAAGATTCTATGGGATCTTGCAAACATGAAGTAAAAGGCAATTTCTTTCATTAGGAGCACATCAGTCTTCAATTTGAACTATTTTCCGCAATTTCTGAGAACTAACGATAGATCCGCATGCAAATTTTATTGTGGCAAACTTAATATCAAATAATGAATTGCCTGTAAAAATGAAGAACCACAGTGTACACACAATTATTGGATCAGCCCAGGAGAAAATATTCCGTTATTCACAATATTACCATGCCATCAAGTGGTTTTGATAACACGAAATCAATAATTCAGTGACCGAATTTTTAGAAAAGCATGTTGTTTGGTGGTCGATTTAGAACAGAAAGTGTAATATTGGAACGGAAACTAACAACTATGAAGCTCTCACCTGACTGTTAGTCGGAAACATGGTCCCATCTTTCAGCTGCACATGATTTGGGTACGATATATTTGATTTGTACAAATTAGACAATATTTCGACCAAGTCAGCTAATGAACCATTAGCAGAGTTGACCTTTTCCGGTTAAATAGATTAGTGAACTGATATGTCACTCCATCTGTGGGCTTTTAATCAGTGTGGTCACGTGGAAGTTCAGGATAGACGATACAATATTCCCTCATACAGCTGATTCAGGGGGAGAACAGAAAGCTGTCTTCGCTTTCATTAGCAGTTGAGTTCCCCTCCGCTCACAGGCAGAAATCGATCACTCACTGCTTATTTCTTACGGAGTACCCATCGCTCTGAGGAGTCAAGAATTTCATTTCTTTAAAACCGATAGCCCATGATTTTCAGCTAGACGCTTAGTCCATGTTAACTTTGGACGCAGTAGGTTCTTGAGAATTGTCAGTCTCGAAATAAGCTCCCCAGAGAACTGTCCCTCATATCTACCTACTGGATGGAACCTTTGTACTTTTTCTTAGAAGCACTTTACATAAGCCTACGTCTTCAACATCAGACCACATGTGGTGTGTACATTATGCTCCATTTACAACGACCAACATATTCGTATTTGTACTACTGACAGGTGGATTGGCAAGTTCGCTAATTTAGAGAACATCGGATTGGGAAAAATCTGGATTGCGCCTAGAATTGATGTAATAGCAGCAACAGCATACTTGCAGGTCACAAACGATTAACCAGCTGAGATACGAATTCATATCGGAGGATTGCAAGTTTCACATTTTGGGCTGAGTCACCTGCTGTGTCATCTGGAGTCCGCCAGATTGTCTGACCAAACAGGGCTTCCTGCATAGTTGGTAGTGGAATCAACCAACACCACCGGGTAGTACTAAAACTGTACTGCAGTTTACTTGTTTGAGAGACTTGTGAGGTTATAAGTGATCCACTTACGAAAAATTTGAAGCTCAACTAGATTCAAAGTGACAAAAATGGATTAGGTCAGGCAGGTAGCTTGATCTGAAATATGAAATTTCCAAACCTGTGATGTGGATATGCAGCTCTTTTCGTAAACGACTTACCTTGATATGATTTTACTGTTCCTGGTTCAAAACTAACCGTAATGCATTGTTCTCAGAGCTGTTGCAAAATATATGCCTTTTGTTGTGGGGTAACAAAGTTTGTAGTCAAAACGGAATCAAATTTTCTGACTGTTTGTAAACGGGGTGATCATCTCAGTTCGTATTCATGACTTAAGTACGAGTTTTTTTAGTCGGCCGCTCGCATGAATTCCTGTTGTTGTTCGGAATGTTGTTTATGCTCAAGCAACAACCAAGCTATTGTCGACATACGAGTTTCCTCTGGCATATCATTCTTGGATTCTGTTGGCCGCTAAAGAGCGTCTTTGCCTGCAAATACCGCTCTGAAGCAGCCTGCGAAACTCTGATTGAAGCCATTCTCTCAAAATGACCCACTGAACGCCAGAGATTGTTCAAACCAGTGAAAGCCTGGTTCATCTCCCAAAATTTGTAGATTGACAACTATTGTGGTTATTAACCTGTAGTCGCACCGAATGCGTCCATTTAAATGGTTACAGCTGTCACCTCAAGTCCTTGTTCTAGTGGCCCTCAGACAGTGGTCTGTTATGCTACTTTCATTTTATTCTCTAGGGAAATATTTAGCATTCGCCTTCAATTCTGATATGGAGGTTTCTTACACAACACTCTTCGGCCTTTATGTCAACCTTCTTACTGGCTACGAACGGTTACCCACTTCCCACGGTTCAACAAATTGCATCTCAATCGACTTGGTACATCGCTTACCGCCGTAGAAAAAAACAATACTGAACTTCGACCAGTATATCAGTTATATATCCAATTCAGTCAATGGATATAGAAATATTCCTTTCTGGTTGACTGAGAAACAGATCACAGATCTAGAATAGGCTGTGGCTGAAGTATTGTTAATTGAATCCAACGACATACAAACCTTCGCGAAGATAGTCCGAACGTTCCTAGTTTCCACCTTAGTGCTTGACGACAGCACACCAGGATCAAATATCATAGAAAGCGTTGTCATTCAGCTGCACGCACTGATTTAGTAGTAGATTAATAATAGATATGGGGCAGTTCCATTGGTGACGTACTCCGTTTTCAAATCTCAATGGTTTCTTATTAAGATGCAACCTAACAGTATTGTCTACTGTTATACAAACAACTGGAAGAACTGTCCTGCATGCATATTGACGACCAAAACGCTGTCGAAAGAGCCGCTCCTTTAGTGATACCTTCTGATCGCTCTGTGGTCCGGAGTTCACTCCGATTTCGCCAATCACTCTTACGAGCGGTAGCTCCTGATTTTTGCTTCCCGTACAACAAATGAATGGACTTCATCAAGACGTCAGCTGTTACAACAGGACCGGCAATCCGTGAAGTTGAACGAATGTTCAATCAGTTCAGATATACAGAAGTCGCAGACATTGGTAGCGGTTAACGATTCACACGCAAGACATTTGCAGTTTCTAAACGCAGGATCGACCCAGTGACGTCAGTTTACCCCCTTCCGAATCCTCATCTGACCGCCAGTGTTTCTTGGGCATGCCCAAGTACATGAGTTAAAGAACTCAGTAGAGAGTAAGACCGCGCATATGTTGGGCCAGTGGTTAATGCGATGCTGAGTAATGCTATATCCGTAGAAATCAGATGAACCGTCTACAACCAAAGCCCTCTTTGGGCAGTAGACCCGACTGTCGTTAGGCTGTCTTCGGTTGATAATGATTGTAGTGGGAGCTTGCGAGAACATTCAAGAAGAGTTGTTACAAGCGACAGAATGCGACAACACTTTGACAGCTCAACGTCGAGCAGTCGTAGTACGCTAACATCAAGACCACACCATCAGTTGAGCTATGCACTGTGCGTCTGAAAAGCCCGCAAACTTCTGCGAAGTTGAAACCTGAGTAGGCCTAGGGGTATACTAGGCCAACCAGCTTTAGATCATCCTTTTCCATGATGAACTCAAAAAGAAACTTGATTTGCCGTTTTCATTTTGTTTGATGACTTTTGGCACAAGATGTACTACACCGGAAGTAACTGATACTGAGGGGCCCTTACGAAACCTACCAACCACGTGGTGAAACAATGGACCACAGTGGCGACGACACCGAACTAAATGAGCCTTCGACCTCAATCACAAGCTCGTCATCAGTAGAGGAGGTGTTTTGAGGGTGAAATAAACAAAACTTGAAGGATACGATCTTAATGTCAAAAGTGATCCGTCTCGAATAGCTTGTGATGAGGTTTTTAAAGAAGCTTTTGTGGGAATTCTGCTGATCCAAATGTCATATTCGCATCCGCGTTTCTATCGACGGCGCCCATTCTGCTTCCGACACGTTCTAGATCAGGTGGTGAATACACGTGTCATCCGTATACCACTTTGTCATTTGCACTGTAGTATCTGGACTGCCAGGTATTAAAAATGGCTTCGTCGGGTACTACATCCCTGAACGCTGTTAAAGCTATGAAAACACTTCACGCTAAACTTAGTACTGTCCAGAGAACCACTTTCCACTTTGCCCAGTTATGAATATGGTCAAGCTCTAAAGGAAACTTGCTCCATTTCCCAAAAATTAGGGTTTAATACTATTATTTTGGTTTGCGTTCAATCACTTACTTGTTTCTTTGAAGCCAGAGACACTGGCCGTGTAACGATGTGCTTGTCGATGGGAATAAGGCGGCGTCATCCTACTTGATTGACAACTGAACAAATGCAGGAATTCCAGAATGGTTTTCATACACCTTGGCGACTGTGTTACAGTCAAGCTGATCTACCTGCTGCTATTAGAAAGTCAAAAAAGAGAGAAGACACACCATGAGATGTTAACATTTCAATATACTCGCATCAGTCGCCAGAGTAAAACCCGCAAATTTCAAACAAACTTCACATAGCAACAACAACAACAATAACTGAAAGAACCAACCACACAAGTGTGACCTTTCGCTTGCTAATAGTGCAATCAGCTTATGTTGGAGCATATTAGTAAGTGACCATCAACTGCAATTTCAAAAAAAACGATCTGCCGACTGTAAACATGCTCGAAATACCCGGCCCCATCGATCGCCAAACACATCTTAGCTACCGGTCACCTAGTTGGCCCTGTCAAATCGTTCAAGATATTGTTACATGATCGCAACCCGAAAGTGTTAGCGATTAGTGATGAAGTGCTAATCAAACAACATGGGCCAGTTTTGTGTGCACAGAAGACACTGACGCAATCAATCTTCTTGCTGTGGAAATGATTGTACTATTAGTGCGCGCGAAAGGTCAGAACTGTGTTTGGTTCGTTCAACTACTTTTTTATGTCCAATTTGTATAAAATTTGCTGGGTTTACGTTGACGACTGATGAAAGCAAATTTCGCGATACACGTCTCTATTTTGACTAGATGGATTAGAGGAACTCAGTATTTTAAATTTTTCTTACGAAGGCTCCCTACCAGAAAGATGTGAAATCTCTCTTCCTAGCAGCTGCACAGGCTACTGGAACAAAAGTTATCTTAGATTTCTACTGTACTCCGTTGACCACCATCCGTATATACATCTGCAGGCAGTACATCTCAACCCAGCCTACTCATTGTAGTGGTTCTGGGTAAACTCTTCGAGTAGACTTCGACACGTATTAAAATACGCTACAATACGGTGTTTTGAGAGACACACCTTTGAAAATTTACACGCATAAAAATAGCTATTTTATGATGGAAGCATTATCCCCGGACCATCTGAAACCAAGCTTTTATAATTGTATTTCAAAGTTCTTCCATAAATCAATCAGATCTGAGTAAAAAGGAAGGCAACCTCCCAGAATAACTTCAAACGCTGAGTACATGTCAACTGATATCTACCTAATTTGATACATCTGCTGGAGTTTGAAGTTGTACCGTTGTTAAATGTGAGGCTTTGATGCAAATTAAGCAATACTCGAACAGCTTGACTCCAGATCTGACCACGTTGATACTTTACTTAATCGATTCTCAGAGTGTCTACTGTTTAACGCAGATGATCACTTTTGAGTGTGTGCGATGTGTAAACCTGATTAAAGAGCAACCGCAATAATCTCATACGGAACAGGGTCGAACTCCGGATCTAGACAAGAGTATACATCACTAATTAGCCCTAATTAAATAAAAGCCAGGACTGGCGGATTTTTTCATCGAACCGTATATATTCTCTTAGTGGTTGCCTCCAGCTTTTAAGTATTCTCC
This sequence comes from Paragonimus westermani, assembly GCA_008508345.1. NCBI lineage: Eukaryota > Metazoa > Platyhelminthes > Trematoda > Plagiorchiida > Troglotrematidae > Paragonimus > Paragonimus westermani. Next base: position 146,027 of record QNGE01000161.1, on the reverse strand, counting down.
TGTTATCATTTTCACTGTGTATTAGGCCATGGGTGTAGCAGCTTATGTGCAGTTTCAATAGACAACATTACCACCTAATGGGTTCAGATTGAGTACACAATGAAATTGCTTAGTTGTGTTGTGGAGTGATTTACCAAACTGTTCAAAGCACGCGTGGGGTCTTGGGGTCAAACAAGAGTGTAGGTGTAATAAAAAAGGTTGTTTAATCAATTCAGATGAAGACAACTGGTTGAAAGTTAGAACAGCCCAAATACCTGATATTTTATGAGATAAAATGGTAGTCTAGTTCGAAGTCAAAATAGCGAAGAATCATTATCTACTAGAAACGATTAGCACCGACTGCCACAAATAAAGCTTTGGTAGCCATAAACTAAATAAGATGATAAGAGGATACCTTACGATATGAAGCCATTGTTTACATGCTTAAAGTGGAGCACCTTAAAGGTGTAACTAAAAGTGACACTTTCTGCCAACTGCTGTTGGTGTTTTTAAATTTCGTTTGTCATAAACCTGACTTGCAATCGATGTCAAATGTTTACACGGAGAGCTCGAGTTGAAAGATTAATTCAGTTCTGTTGAGTAGTCGTCGTAACCTGGACTAATGACTGAAACTGACATTCTGCTGACCATCTCTATACTCGTAGCAATAGGTCAAACTGGAAGAACACACAGAGACCAGTAGGTTGACCACACAGATTTCGTTATTCGGGGTGGTGGGTGTGAACACAAGGGAATGGATCGCAATGTGTCCAGTTCTTAAATACCGCCGTAAGTTCAACTTCGGTTCTGGACTACATAAGCGTTGCCATTGAAGTTTAAATGAACTGATACTTGAGTCAAACGTCGTTTTAATCAGAACCACCCGATTCGGTCAGTTGTATGCAAAACTTGCGCATCATTGTGACTGATGGTTTCATCCATAACAAGTCAGTGTTTTACAACGAAAACCAGGATACGCTGTCTGTTTCGTATGCGAAGTGTCTGTTGAATGCAATCTCTTTGTTTAGGTTCAGATTAAGCCAATTACATTGGAGTGGTGTTCAAAAGGATGTGACCATTGACTAACTACGTTAAGTGGCATTACTAACACAACAGTTACGTTTAATTAGAAATGACCCCGATAGTAGGCGAACAGTTATGAGCACATGACTAAGATATGCTGCGGTGCAGTTGACCTTATGTTGTCTTCTAGTGTGAATGAATTGTATACACGAGTGAACATGTTTCTTAGTTGTGCACCAGCTACCTTACCTACAAGTGTGAGCAAGCACTATACATAAACGCCTTTGTCCCTTCACCTTTTAGCCTGATGAGACTAAATAAAGACCAGATCTGTCAAGAAGGAATGCAAGCTTAAGAGTTTTCATATTAAAGCAGCTCTAAGCAAGTTTATCACAACAAACTAGCCAGCTGACGATACCTACAAATTCAAGTCGGAACCTGCCATAAACCATGAATCTGATAATGTTGTTGATTTAGCGCTGGATGTGCCAGACCGTGTTTACGGAGAAAATCCCATTCTGGAAAGAACACCTGAACAATGGCCTTCCAGCTTAATCATCTAGTTGAGATAGCGTGCAACCTAATGGTTATTTTACACACGAGGTGTATAGTTTTTAAGTAAATTGCCAGTCAAGTTGTGCCATTCCAAGTATTTGTGGTAACGTCGATGTTTCCTTTAAATAGTGTCCATTAGTTTTGCGCTGTTTATAATTTGAATGATAGCTGCTGGAGATCGATTTCAGGAATGGGTTTATAAACTCCACGGGTGGTCGATATCTTTCTAGTAATATGCTCATGAAATAACGATTTATTTCGAGTGTGTACTGGTGCATTTTAGAATATACCTATCTAAGGATATCAGTTACTTGGTCGTACGCCCTATGGCCACAGTAACTGAAACCCGTGTGTATCAGTTAATGGACCAACAATCTCAGTCCTAGCTGATTTTTCACTACTATGATACAAAGATGACTTATCAATACATTTTCAAAAATGTCTTAGTAATAGCACACCATCCAGTACGTCCAGCATGCTGTTTTTACTGAAGGGCCGGACACACGACGGACAGCTCGCCGTGCGTCTCACTTGAGCTTATCCGATCACCACAGTAGCGTGTGCTAAACTAATGAGCCAGTGATTAACATATCTGGATGTTCCTTTAAGTGAAAAAATTTCTGAGTCAATGTAAAGTAACACTTAAAGTAAACAAACAGAGTTTAATGTATCCAGTTAATTACCGGGGTAACAAAATCGATATAGCATGGCAAGAGTGGAGCGGTCACTAAAACGCATCCGTAATTGCACATTCGATCATCATCACAAGTTTCGGAGTTCAGTCACATCTGTGGTTTCTACAACTTGAGCTGTCGGTCCTCCTGCCCACAGTCTACGAGGTAGCAGATAATTGAGGAGGCTCATACGTACAAAGGGAACGATTGGGGTAGCTAAACGAACAAAACCATTAACAAGATTAAATCAGGTCAATCACCCGCACAGGTATAAACGGAGACAGAGCTTCGATGTAATAACGTTACAGTTATGAAACAAATGTAACCGTCAGGGTTTGGTCAATCACGGTTTAATTTGCCTCAAACTTTTGAAGTAAATTTACCAACAGTTTGACTCCATTTGTACTTATAGCCCGATGGATTCCATTTGAAGCTGTTACTTATCGTTTTCTCTGTGTCATTGTAGCACTGTTCCAGATAAACGCTATGTACTTGGTCTGATGATGGAAAACCAATAGTGAGCTTCTTTGCCACGCTGACTCGGATGCCTGCTCCGCGAATTTTTAACCCCCATGCGAGAGAGAACCGGAACAAAGGAGCTACGTAGGGCAGGGTAGAAAGAGAGAGTAAGGAGCTTTTCGAATGCAATTTTACCAATGACTGTAACAAACTGTCATGTTTGTGAGTCCTTCAAAACAGTGATGTGCGCGGTTGTCAAATCCCTGACCTAGTAGATAGTATCCACCGCCTTCACCCAGCACAGTGGTCAAAGCTTTTATATTCGTTGACCACGTCACAAGCTGGCACACCAAATATTCCGTTGCGGTTATATCGTAGTGTGCGGGGAATACGTACATGTAACCACAAACGTTCCCCACATCCGAATTCACAATCTAAAACGTGAAACACTAGCGGGAAGTGTAATTTTTCGATCGCAGGGATTGTCCTCAAAGTCACTGCAGGTTAATATTGGCAGCCTAACAGACAACCACCAATAGACTTGATCGCAACAACACTCCACTTTTAATTGCGTAGAATTTGGCGTCTGAACTCTCGGCCACCAGGAACGGTCGTGTATGACAACGAAGTAAAGTGAACCATTACTCGTCAAAGTTACTAAGCGCCACATAACACCATTCAGCGTGGAGTATCTCATTGGCCAATCCAATTTTCCATTTCTATCTCTTTATCAGATGGCATACAAAATAGAAACCACGACACAGCCCCTATACACCGGGTCCAGTAGTGGCAATGTTAATAAGCTGAGTGTGAACCCACGGTATTCTCTAACCTTCTGTACTAATGGATACTGCACAAATGCTTCTGTGAGTACATTTTAATTATCCTGTTTCTCTACTTGTGTCACTCCAGAAGGCACAGTTTTCTTCTATGGTCTTAATGCATTTCGTGCACAACATATTTAGTGTTCTGCAAAACAAAACTGATTGCGGTTTGTGAACATCGTCGCTGCACAAAATCAAAGGTGTACCGAAACTCAGATATGCTTTAAATTCGTCAATTATCATTTGCTTACAAGACGTCGAGGAAAACATCGCGTGAGTTAATTTACTTCACATGTAGACATTTAGCCCATCATACTGATATGACTCGAATGTTGAGGGCAAATTTAACGTCCGGTCATTTGCGTTCTGATTTAGTATTTCTGACCTCGTGTCTGTAGACATGGCTCCATGAAGTTACATCTGTAAGCATGGCAAAGCAACCAAACACCGTTTCCCCTAAAAGATATTTAGGCCGGTAGTTGTTTGAAGCGTGCGACCTATCAGGCTGTATTTCCACTCTCTGGAGGTTCATAGGTTTTTACAAGACGGAGAATAATGGTTGATTTTGCGTTCCTGTGTCTGTAATGGCCGGTGAAATACGATGTTGAACGGTTTGCGGGTTTAGGGTTATTTGTGTTTTTTTTAACTGGGGCTGAACAATTTTTAGACAAATCCAAACTGTCTGACACTATGGTGTCTAAGTCTCTTTAGCATGCCGATACTAGCAGCATTCTGCCGCCAAGGTAGCGGCCAACAGTCTTCTTGATGGCAAATGTGCATTACTTTATACGAGTTCATACTGAACAACAAATTGTTTTCTGTGGACTACTGGTTTAAACAGTTCAGGTCGTCCTGAAGTTCTACGGCATTTCCAAGGTCCTCCATAAAACCGCCAGAGCTTTGTTTCATCGGCGTGGAGAAACATCGGCGACTTGACTGTACGAGGTATCTGTAGAACGATCGTATATGAAAAGTCCTTTTTAATTCCAACTGTCATTTATTTTGTAACTAATTTGACGGTAACACACGTGCAGTCTTGAGATGTTTTAGCTGCAGTAGGTATGTAAACTTCTTCAGTGTAAAGTACCATATATATCCACTCAAAACCACAACTTTGCATTGTTGGCCACGTTTAGCATCACAGGTTTGATTTCAGGTTATAAAAGTTTAACTTATCAGAACAGCACACGTCTTATAATCTACCCATCATTCCATTCAAATTGTTCCGGTTATTGATTGAGTGTCTCGAGGAAACCTTAGGCTGTCATCGACTTACGTAACGCATCGTGCCTCACTCTAAGCATAATGTTGATTGTTCAGTGGTTGAACACCAATTCAATCTCGTCCACTTTGAAAACAGTAATAGCATACCCTTTAACTGAACCTTCGATGCTAACTAACCTGTGCAAAACGTCAACACTCACCCATATCTCCCTTGTAATAGGTTCACTCAAACCAATCAAGCAGTAAGCCAGTTTCACAGGCCACTGGACACAAGTAGTTCAGCTCAAAATGTTGTCACACAGGGCACCGTTCTCCAGATGACTAACTGGAGGCTTCTTGCTAAAGCCACCGAGCGGTACAGTTCGCTTGAAACAGGAATGATAGGGGAAGAATGCAAGTAGATAATAAGTATATATTTCTATAACCAGGTCTCAGTTCATGTATTTTTTATACCGGCTGAAGTTGACATCATCTGAATTTTTTCCAAATAATGTAGCACGTACAGTTGGTCTGGCCTTACTGAATCCACCGAATTTGGGAGCTTTGAACAGTAAATGTGTGTACGATCTGTTACAACCTAATCAAGGGTTTGTTCGAGATGCTGCCGAATTCAGCTTCCTTATAGAAGAGGTAATAGACAAATTTCGTTCCTGATGTTAGTCAGTAGCATTACTTATCCCTAACACAACCGGTAATTTGGAGGTGGACACTGCTGTAATGGAACGGTCATGTTCATCACTGCTCGAATGACTTCACATTAAATGCAACTGAAATGTAATCTGCGAAAGCCTGGCCACAATTTCTTTTGAATAATCCTCAAGAAACTCGGGTGTGCATTAAATTTGTTGAAATTTATTCAGATTTGTTACGGAGAAAAGTTACTTTGCATTTCTAAAGACTCCGCTTCCCACATGTACGCTGAATCAGTTTGGTGGCATCGTGAAGTTAAAATGCGAATCTCTACCCAGCGCGTTCGACTCTCATTCTGTGGTCAACGTCTCTAAATGAACTGCTTTACGCTGTATTACTACAAATGTCTTCGACACGACAAAATTCGACCCACGGTTCTTAACTTACGTCGCCATAGAAAAAGTACCACAACTCAACTGAATAGGCTAACGAGACTTTATCACCCCAACTGATGAGGAACTCAGCCTTATCTGTTGTAGTAGTTTCATCAACATTTGCAGTGAAAAGCTGAAGCACACGAGTATACACCCACTGGGCAATCCGCTGCCACCACTGAGACAAAATCTGTCAAACTAAGTGTTCCCTGAAAAATCCGGCTAGGTCAGTGACTAACTAAACGTCAATTCAATTCGTCAGCATTCATTTGGAGGTTCTGTCTTGTGGCCTTGAATTCTGTGTACCTTCCAAGAACAACAGTAGCACCGAGTCACAAGGCCAGGTCAAATTTCTGTTTGACCAACTCTCACAACTCAGTCCGGTGTCAGATTTGAGCTTACAACTGATTTGGACCTAGACTAATCGATCTCGGGCGCCAGTACAGTCACATCCTCCAAACAGAACACAATCCTGACTCCGTTGTGGTCATGCATAAAGCTGACTACATATCAAGAATGCAGCTGCTGTTAATGGACAACAAAATTACGTCGGGATGGCTCAGCTGACAACGTTGCCGAACTTTAACGACGTGTTAACGAGACGTACAAGCATTGCCCGAAGGACACTCCATAGACCAGTCAACGGCAAACTCAGTTACACTCAACTGTATGGCCTGCTCAAACTCCACAAGGTTGGTGTAAAACTGAGACCAATACTATCCATGTCCAGTTCACCACAACACAAATTGGCACAGTGGCTGACCCAAATTATTCAGGCCGTAGAACAATCAGTGGTTTGGAAAACCGTAGGAGATATTCGTTAGCTAATCGACCTACTCGAAGATCTGGACCGTAGCAATAAACATATGGCCACTTTGGCTATCGTTCCTTCGTTTACAAATGTTCCTCTGATGAAGACAATTGAAATGATTTGTCAGCATCTTGACTCATCAACTGAAAACAGGATTGCCTACGTCTCAGTTAGAATGTCTTCTGCCATTATGTACAGCGAACGTAAACTTCCACTTCAAGAGAACTGGCTATACACAAATCGATGGTGTTGCTATGGCCAGTCTACTCGGTCCAATATTAGCCGATATTTTCACTGTACACCGTGGGCAGTACACAGAGGCTGTCATCAGTCAAGCTCACTTCTACCGAGATTATGTCGACAACAGCCTGAGGTATACCGGAACAAGGAAATGGTAACCAGTATACTGGATTCAGTGAACAAGCTGAATTCCAAAATTGGCTTCACTGTTGAGCACAAGCAGGATGTAATCCCAGCGTTTTTGGATATTCTCTTGAAGTGCCAGAACAACGGCTCCGTTCCGCTGTCCGTCTACCGGAAATATGACTGAGATAAACAGTACTTGAACTTACGTGGTTTTGTGCCACCCCAGTACAAGCAATATTAGGAAAAACCTTGTTTTATCGCGCAAGACAAATCTGTTCGAGAGGAACAGTGACCAAAAAGATGCCATTGTTGAGAACCATGTTCAGAATAAGTGACTATCCATCATCATTTGTGGGGAAATTCAGCAAACAAAGACAGGCTGCTGCTGTGGTTTCAACAGCTCTCAAGACGAACGTCTACCTTTCTTTCTTTTTCAAGGGTGATGGCACTGCCGCTCTATTGAATACCGGCCTCACGGCGGCTATGGGGCGCACGTACCATGCAGCCCAACTCGTCACGCTATTCACCGATTTCTGAATCCAAGTATCACTATTGAAAAGGCTGTAACCACATAACACCAAATCTTACATGGCTTGTGAACTCTCGTTTGAGCGCCGGGCCAATTACATAGGCAGAACGGAGTGACAGTTACGTTGTCGGGTCAACGAACACGTTCCAGTTTGCGTTCGGAAAACGGTCACGAATACCACATCGTCGGACCCTAGTCAAAACGTGACTAGTCACAATGAACCGACGTCATCGATTGCTCGACACTTGCTACCGTGTTTACCCTAAGTGAACTTGGGGAAAAACGTTCCGGATGTGCTGCGCAACAAAAAATCGAAGGCTTCTACGGTTCGCAGAGGTGGTAACAATTAACAAATGGTGGCCATCACTCTGTGTACAGAAAGTCTTGTCCGTCAATACCAGATTGCCCTGGTAACTGGTGCACATGGATTTGTGTGTGTGCATACGTCCGTTTGTGTGGTTGTTGATTTTGGTGTTTGGTTTTACGATTTCTTCTAATTTTCTGCTATACAAGCCCACAGACTGCAGTATGCACCTGAGGAGATGCAGTGAAATGTGCTCAAGGGATACGTTGAGCCAAAAACTGTTTCTGAATTCTGTTTTAAGATGCTCACCGTATTCTACCGCCTGGGAGGAAGACGCAACGAATGGTCTAGCTTTAATAAGTGACGCCATGAGTAAAAAGTCTCATGCAGGTTGTATCCATCAAACCTTAGGTGCAGACTATTGTGCGACGAAATGTAACTCGTTCTGATAGCCTATAAAATAGGAATGCTGAGAAGGTTTATTCACAAAGCCGTAAACGCAATGCACGACAGATAGTCCGGGAGAACAAGAAACCATTCAGGTGACACTAATTGTTGACAACTCTTCTAGAAGGTTCGTTGATATTTGCAATAAAGAAGAAACACGGAATTGGTATTTTTAAATGTATTTCGCAGGTAATCATTTGCCTAGCAGCCGGAATCACAGATTGAGATTGACGTTGAGACGCAACTATCCAGCTGCACATTTATCCACTTCTTTAGCTGCTAAAGGGTTGACTCTTCAGCACAGTTATACGCACTCAAAGTGACTGAAATGTCACCCATAAATTACAAGATGAAGTATGTTTCCATTATTTCTGCAGATTGCACCAGCAGACCATCCAGACATGTGAACAGCTCCGATTGTCTGCTTGCATCGCTGGAGATGGTGGTATTCTAAAGATCGCTTCTGGTATATATGACTATACGTGATGTAGTTATCAAAAGCACTTTATTTGCCTGTATTTCGCATACGGCGAATTTTTGGCAGAGTACTACTCTCTTACTGAGCGGTTTCCAACCTGCAGCATACCCGTACAATCGAAGTTGTATCTCAGAGAAGGCGGTATGCGATTATTAATCAGTCGTAAAATATCCGTACCAAATTTAGTACTAATGAAGTTGACCAGCTTGCGCGTCATTTTTAACGTGTTACTGGTAAACAGATTGGGAATAACACTTTGGTAATGTGATTTCGATTACAACGCTCCTGAGAAAGGCCACCCGAGGTGGTTGAAACGTAGAGTATTACAACTTGTTCGTAACGCTATGTTATTCTCGATCTGTTCCCCAAGGCGGTTTATGGTTTTTCATTCCTTCTTCGTAAAGTTTCTTACCCTCCCGATTAGTTTAATGCTTAATTTGGCGTGGGGTATTAAATCACAAAGTTAGCGAAAGTCGTCTCTGTTAAACCGCGTGTAGCGCCGCCCACTTAGATGTCAGCATTAACCTTTATGGTGTCATGTAATACTACATTCTGTGTACCATGGTTCAATCCGTAATAATAGCATGACAGTTACTAATCTCGATGCAAACTTGGGTGCATCAACCGAATCTTCTTTCAAAATAGGACAGAGAGTGTTCGTCCAGCCATTGCCAGTGACGTCCACACTGCGTGTACCAGTGTACTTAAAAGTCACAACTGATGGTGGCAATTGTAGGACTTCTGTTTTACCACAAAAAATTATTTTGTTAGTAACATGACTTAGGCTTCGCACTAATCCCAACATGGAGGCAGGTCAAGTTTTAATTTGATAAATCCCATTCTCCATGGCTACTCTCTTAAAAAACCGAGCTTGCACCCATTGTATTGGTTAGCTATGAGGTTGCTTTTGATCTGGATATAACCCTTTAAACTACATGCTTTTCTCCCAAGCCGAAGCCTGATGAAGTCGGACAGGCTAAGTTTCTTATACCATTTCCGTAGACGTTGAAATATTGGCTTGATTCAGAATGCACACTATTATACCAGTAAGCAGTAGTCAAAAAAGGCAGACCAGACGATTTACTGCCAGGTGAATTTCATTGCATTTCTTCAAGTACATACTACAGTGTTTCTGTTTATACAGAAGTGTCAAACAAGGTTGGTGAAAAGAAATGCCAAAACACATGCACACACAACTCATACACACTACTCACGCACGCATGCACGCACGGCTGTTCAACAAAAACCTGCTTTCGTTTGTAATTGAATCCATGATACCAGGGAAATATGCAATTCAGACATCTTGCACAGTGAACTACACCACTTCATCAGTGGCTATCCCGGTGCATTTACTGAGCGACACAGAAAGCTTAACCGTGTCACACCAAGACGCCACCTTATACCTAGCCTAGAAAGGTGAATATGTGGCTGAACAACTCAGTCGGTGAATCTGAGTCGGCAGGACTTTATCCGCGGCCTCCATCAAGAAGCTGTATTCAACCAACCAAAAACCACTCCTTCCGGTAAAAATGCTACTTCTCCCAACCACCAAGTCTCGCTGTATTTACAAGTTTCCTTATGGATGACAGGTCACTTGCGTGGGTGGAACGGAACAACAGTTGAGCAATCGGGTGACCTAGCCTGTTTTGACTTGGGTTCAACGTGAGATGGAACAGGCTCCAGCAAATGGTTTTGTGCGACTAGTGCAAAGCAAACAGCCTACACTCTCGATCGCATATCATTTGGCGATCTCTGGACATAAGGTCACCACTGTTCGTGCATTCGAAGTCATCTACGTGATTAACAATCGACGACTGCTGTAATCCGTAGAGACTGTTACTGTTTCAAAGTGGCAACCACTCCTCTGCCAACAGAAAGACATGGTAGTCAGTCTGAAACTGCCGTGGCAAATGTGCAAACTCATCGCTCGTGCGTGCGTTCGTGCGTGCACTTCTTTTCACTAACCTTGTTTGAATCCTCTGTATGAACTTGATGAGATTCTTCGAGATTCGCCAGACACTGGAGCATTCAGTCGGATGTTTTGACCCCTATTTACAGACTTGTTTCAGGGAATAACTGTATTTTCTCTAATACCATAATGTTATTCCATTAGTTCTTACGGTAATTCAGTGGAAGCATACATCCGAGCAGCCGTTTTGGATTCCTTACTAAAACGAACAGTGCGAACACTTGATTGGAGATTTCTCACTCAGACAGACTTCATGTGGTCTGTTACCAAAAGATTTGAGTTATATTCTTGATAAAATTTCTTTCCAGAACTGCGACTTGAAATCCGGACGCCTACTATTGAGACAACAATGTTGGCCACTGTTTCGGTGACTTCACGTCAGGACTCTTAATGCAATATGTGCTTTAAGCATCCTTCATTACTTTCCGTATAAACAGGTAACAACCCTATTCTACGGCTTACCTTTTGCTAATCAGACGGTCCAAATGTGCTTATTTACCATGTTTAGTGGTGGTTTGTCATCAGGTTTTTTCATTCGGAATGTCAAAGTTGAATTTATACATACGTTACACAAATCTTTATGCTGGTTAACCCTGCACTGATCATCATTTCTAAATATGTAGGACGATAAAAGGTGATAATCACGTTCACTTTCACATAGACTGATTTGATTTAAAAATGTCAGTTTATATAACAAAAGTAGGATGTGCAGGCTCTTGGTGATCGTGGATCGTCTATACCAGCCCTAATTATTGTCAAACCGCAGGCTTCTTCCCATGCGCCGCACTCATACGTGATACCCTGTGCAAGATTGAGGATGGGTAGTTTGTCTTCGAATGTTAAATTTAATTGTCCACTGCTTTGTTACGTGCAACCTGATCATGTCAGTCCAGAAGACCACACCACGTGATTGGTAGTCCTGTGGGTTAGTGTGCCTGAAAAGCGAGATTATAAACATCTGTTACTCTTTTCTTTTCAAGTAACCAATAGCTCTACTATTTGTAATCGCAAATTATGCCGCTTTTACCGTATGGGTTGGAAATTTTTGTAAGAACTGCGATCTCGCCAAAGTTTGTTCCCGACTTTTTAATCCGAGTCAAGCTAGTAATCTGTTCTAGGCCATCAGAACATTTTTCATTCTGTCTGACGTGAACAAACCTCTTTGCGAGGATCTCTCTAAATGTATTTCCATATCTTCCTCTAGATCCCGCCACAGACACTGATTTGCACTTATCTGACCTTGGTGTTCTGACGTTATTTATTGTTTAGCTCGACATCCTTACAAACTTAACCTTTCTATTCTTGAATTAACCTAGAAGAATCGATTAATCAAGTGGTGCGGAATGGATAAGAATTTAAGCCTAGGACATCAGACAATTTTCCGGACTTTGGTAAAATATCAGTAGCGTAAACTGACCATATCATGCTGCTACTCAAAGTAATTCCTGGATATTTGATGGAAAGTGGTTGAGCTAAGCGTTCACCAGTTATATGAAGAGAGAGCATATATTAGATAATTTCATAGTGACTTCATTTTTCATATATATTTCATATGTTTCATATTGACTTTTTTTCATGAGCAAAAACTAAGTGTGAACACATTTTTGTATTGAAACAGAAACTTTGTTGCGTGGACCAACTGATTCACACGGACAAACCGCCCGGCATGCCAAGAGAACAAAATCCAGTTAGATCACCATGCTTTGAAAGTGTATAACGGCGAAAACATTGACTCGCTTTTCACAGGTGTACAACATTAAACTATATTACACATTGACTGATTCAAGTTAACAAAGTGTGCCATATTGCTCTGCTACTCAAATCTTGCCCCATTTCACGTCACTTGGCTCTACGCAACATGCTCATGTGTGCACATTAAATGACCCGGTCGAGCACGCAGAAGCAGTGGTCACGAGTATCTTCCATTTTGACATCACTGAAGGCAAATCATAACTTTTGGGCCCTCGAGTAAAAAAATTATTTCAAGGAATTTACCAGCTATGGTTTATATTTACGATAACCCACACACATTTCGGGCGTTGTTGACGTTGGCGCAAACAGTCTGCCTTACTCTGTTGGGTGACCCAGTTGTAGTACTACATTACTAGGCCCTGTCTACTCAGTTATTATTTGACTACACTGTGTATTCAGAACAAACCTGTGCGTGTAGATCGTCCAGAGATCAACCAAACCAAACCGTTAGAATAGTAGGTTTTAGTAAACGTGTAGTATCGTCTCAATTATTTCTCACCCACTTTTGAAATTTTCAGTTATATTTGTTTTCTTCTTGCTTAAACAACAAAGACACTTATGTGACTCGACGTTTTGTAAGTCTGTAAATGTATTACCCTATAACCAGACGTTTGACTAGCACATATCAACAACATGTTCCACAAACTCTGCATGCGCATATTTAGCTTACTGCTTCTTCAGATGTCTATCGAACGTTACCGAATCTTGTTCTGATCCGTTATGATTTCACGTTATTTAAGTCGTATGAGAAGAAAGTCGAATGTTGTCGAGGTGTCATCAGCGAATAATAAAACGCACTTGCTTGCTTAAGGATTGTTGCCCCTACGTACACATCCAATGCAATCCTTTACAAAAGTGTTCGACAGCTTCAAATGATGCGACTGTTTTGTGGGAATACCAAAATTAGCAACTTTTATCTTCCGAACAGGGTTGATTGTAAGACTGTCCGTTTGGGCGTCAAGTAGTGTGAAACGTTAACAAGTTTCTGTCACGCACTCGAATGCACTGGCGTCTGTTTGCGTTTGGACGAGGAGAATAACAAAATTTGTTTAGTGAGTTGTGTCAAGGCTGAGATGATATGGAGCTGTAACTTTATGGACCATGTGGGTTAGACCATACTGACAGCGTGCGAAACGAACGCAATGTTTAAGATAGACAAACAGATGAACCGGACAATAGTATGCTCTGGAGGAAAATTCGCATCCAAAAAACAGTTCAGTTAGGTTCACACGTATGGTTGGACAGTCGGTAATCAACTGTTGTCCCATGAAACCAAGATAGTCGTAGTAAAAATAGGTCTATAAGAGCAACCAATGAACGGTGAGCAAATATATTGATGCACGGCATTGACCATACTTTAGCCCAACAAGCAACACGATCATGAACTTATAGGTCCTGACATCAATCGAATGTAGTACGACGGCTGAACGTACAAGTCAGCTGTTTGACCGAAGTGTAACTGCACGCTTAACCATCAACTCCATATTCTGAAACGTACCAGAGACCAACCGTCTTCTTACCGTCAATTAGTCGAGTGTGATCAGTACCTTCCTAAAGTTTTACGATATTGAAATAACCTTTTTGATTGCCCCCATCACTGAATATCATAAGTAGATGACTGAAGATTTAGCTATCATTATTTGACTGTTTGCATTAGGATATGAGTTTTGCCAAACCTGGTGCTGGAGGATACACCAGACTCGACGTTTTCTCTTGTTAAAACTTGTCAGTAGTGCATATACTCACAGCAACGTATCTCAACTCCCGGTTCATCTCGTCATAGAACAAGTGTGTGGGTAGCTGTTTCACTGCCCTCGTATAGGTCAGCACTGTACAGTCACATTGTTACGTTTAGACATATTTGCTCTTGATAAATCGTCAAATAAAGACATACTTTACCCTCGAAATCAACTAGGAGTCATTCATGAGACAAGCGTGGTCTCAGAATGCGCTAACCGAATAGTCAGTCTGATTGCGAAGGCAATGACCACTAACATTCGACTTCATATTAGATATCGTCATAACGAGATAACCAAGCTAAAACTGACTCTCTCCACTCATTCGTGTAAAAAGCTGATTTGGTGCACAAAACTCTGGCACTTTGAGCAAAAAAAAGTGAATCAAGCTGGGCGCTGTTGGACTGAAGATGTAGACAGAATGCGTTCCAGCGCTTAACCCGTACACAGCTTCCACGCATGTCCACAAACGTGGGTAGAACAACTGGCAAGAGTTAAGTGAATCTCTCTGTCAGACTCGGACTAGCTACTGAATATGGCACGGCTCTCGCTCTGATTCTACCACACTTTGATTTACAGAATATTATGCGTGTCTTTCGGTGACTACAAGTCACTTCTCGCCTAGTAGGTGTGTACGCTAAACTATCATGTTTGACGCGCCCCTACTTAAGTGGACACCACATCTCGAACCTATCAAACGACCGGATAAAAGATGAACGATGCATCCAGGATGACTGTTTCTGAGACTGTTAAAATTGTATTTACTAGACTTGTACGGTTCAACTGATGCGCGACATGACCCGTCATATGGAGCTGTTTCAGTCACTCAAGGCATTATATTCTTGAAACACCTGGCTATTGTGAACGAGCTTCTTTGGTGCTAAATGTCAAACTTTTAGCTTGAATCACCTATTCTTTAATGTGGAAGGAATACCTACCTGCTCCCAGTTGACCGGATAACAGCTAGTACATTCTTTGGATCGGTATCGTCTTGTACCGTGGAACTGTTGGTGACCTGCTCACCGTTGCATTTTTGCATAGCTATTCTTCTACATAACTTCTGGCAGCAAAGTCGAAAATTATCATTTTGACTCTTGTTTTCTAATCAGTCGTCGAAGTCTGATCTCTTAGTATTATCTTACTGAATTAGGTGAATTTTTACAAAGACCAAAGAAGTGATGACTGACTGATTGACCTACACTCAGTGAGAATAACCTACACGACTGATACCAAGAAATGAACAACGAAAATTACCATAACGTGTTTCATTCGCTTTGTGTAGGAAGGTTTACATTCAAGGTACATGTAAAACAGCATACTTCGCAGTCGAAGCTGACCAATAGATATTAGCTGTTCCGGTTCACACTTCCCTCGGGCAACATAGCACAGACATGACTGTGAAGGAGTACGATTTTTATGAGGACCATCCATGAAACTGATAGGACATACAAGTTAAAGCGTTTATCCTATCCAGTAACTCTTCATGGTCAACAGATTCTACTGAGAGCTTGTGTATTTTATGTTGGTAGGGAATTTTCAATGCTGTGGTTATCAGAGTTTCTGATCATCTAGCTCGAAACACGTCGATAATCTCAGTTCTTCACTAAATTTAATAGCTGACTAATGTACTGTTTATTTATCCCGTTGTAATTGGGGAGCCACATGATGCGTCCCAGAACGCATCATGTCGAAACGATAAGCTCGATATTTAGTTTCGCGCAAAAGCTACAAAGTTTGTCATTAGACAATTGACGAATAGTCAAAATTTTGAGCAAAACAGATTATCAAAATGACCTTATTCAAGGAATTGAGTAAGCAGTGTGAGTTTTAGTAGCTATTTGTATCTCATAGTTTGGACAACTGTTGGCAGTCACGCGTGAGTTTCATTAGCCACCGGTATGTCAGGCAATTTATTCAGATGGCAAAGTATTATTATGGGGGATCGAGTCTGACGCGATTGGCTTTTATGTGAAATGATTTGACGGGTTGGTTAAACTGGTCGACAGCTGTCAGTGGAACTAAGAAAAACATCAGACGCTGTCGAGTATCATGGAAGTCGAATAAATCTAATCTTTTAACCCTGTATTCAATGACGTAGGTGCACTTAGCGGCTTTGCCGCAACTAAGGATTTATTGTTTCAACAGCTTGTGAGGTATGGTTCGAACCTTACTAAAGCCTGCATCGAAATTCCCAAGGCTATTGGGTCTACGCTTTGCAAACGTGTACCTGGGTTGTTGGCAAAATCAATTGTTCTTTTGCCGGAGAGGTTTACCTAAGCACTCAGGCTTCCAGAAAACCTGAGCTCATCAGATATTTCCTAATGGCATTCTTGCTATTGTCTCTAATATGGCAGCTGTTGTTAAACACATAAAAATCAGCCACAATCGAATACGGCTGATGGCTAGCCGTAGATATCGTTGACTCAGCATAGCATTCACATTCAGACAGACTTTCCGCCCAGCCTGTTTCTAAAAGAAGAACTAAATTCAAATTTCGCTTCTATTAAGGCTCTTCAGTAGTTCAAATCCTCATCAGGGTTCGACTTTGCACTGCGGTCAACATTTTGCATAACACTGACTTCATACTGTGCAACAGCAAACCATCATGTATAGACACTCAGCCACATTTGTATAGTTGGTAGTAACACAAGCTGATAATGCATAACATCTCGGAGATGAAACAAACTCTGAATTCAGTACTTATCTTTTCTCTGATTCATTTTTCCGTAATCTAATGCTTTTGCGAAATAAGATGCTTCACTTTTTCAGGAAAGTCCTTGAGTTTTGATAAACTGACCTGCTTCTCATCCACTCGACTTTATTGGTTTCATTTTCCAAGATGTTTCGCCTTTGGGCCTTAACGATCGACGTTGTAGTCAGGTTTTTGTCAACTGCAGCCTGTTTTGTATTGAACTCATAATAATTTGAAAAGTGCTTGGTCTTTCGTTACCACACAATGCATGTATTAAATTCTACAAGTAACTAATTTCAGTAATATGACAAACATTTTGTACTTTATGTTTCACTTTTATGTGGATTTTATTGCCTAATCTATCGTTCTACTATCATCTGAGATCTCACCTACCGTACGGACGGTCCTTCTGTACTTTTGCTTACGTCTTCCGAAGAATATATTACACGCTTTACGAGATCATTTAAACACGTTTTCAATGTTGCTGGTGTTTCTCAGGTAATCTTGGCAAATTTTATTTCTGTGCACTTCCCGGCTCGCAATGCGTTTACTTAGAATCAATTCTGGTTCCACTCCACCCTTTTTCCGAGCTGTCTCAGTTCATTTCTACTCACAAGCGAAGAACACAGGTTGTTGTGTAAACAAACGACGTTGTACAAGTTTCCGTTTCGTTTTGAGCAAGTCACTTACTTGAGTGAGATTCAATTTCAAAACGTTTTCTAGCTAGACGTTGCTATTTTGCTGACATTTAACGTTATGTAGTAGTTTTTCGTTGTAAATACATGTCCATACCGCAAATCCATTAGTCAGATGTACACAATATTTCGGGGACCCACGTGGTTTGAATAAAGCAGTTCTGTGTTGTATCAAAACAATAAACCTGTCATAATAATTTGGCGAACTAATCAAAACACCAGGTGCAATAGTTCAGACTGTAACCGATCTCTTTCAGGCAAATTTCTAATAAGAAACCACACACATACGAGATGGTGATGAAAAAATGGTCATTCAAATTTTTTCATAAAACGCGCTAGTCCGTGCTTGAGGGATAAAAACGAACGGTAACTATTAAATCGTGTTCGCCCATTCTGGAAGAAATCTCACATATTGAACTTACCAATAGATACTTCCTTCCCCGGAGCCTCATTTCGCTGGAAACGTAACCGGAAGTCTGATTATGAATAAGTAAGCATCTTGAATACTACCAGATCTTTTAGTTCCGAAATATCTTATACATGAGATCAATGTATACTTTTTAATAACAAAATAAACCTGCAGGTAGTTAGTAGTGTTTATCGGCAACACTTCTTTTTTATATCAAAGGTTTTTTCAGACAAGGCCAACAGTAGGACTAGATGAAGCAGTTTTAGATGTGCATTATAGTTTCCGCCGGAACAACATCAGGTCATCGGTCAGGTGGGCCAAATTACTGTTAATGCAGGTTGAGAGTAGATGAAAACAGCAAAGACGAAATCAACACAACGGGTCTTACAAGACTGTTGAACGGTGTGTTTTAGAAAGAATGAAACTTAAGGATCTTCACGTTTAGGTTACTTTGATCAGCTAAAGGGTTCAGTCCATCCAACCATCAGTATAAGTCGGCTCGATCGGCTAAAGATCGGCCATCCTAGAAAAGTGAGTAAATTACCTACTCATCATCAGGCAAATCATTTGGTTTCCGCAACTCCTACAGTCTTTGGGAATAAACCTACGTGGTCGGTGAAATTATCATTGTTTAAGTACCACCGTGTAGTCGCTGAATGGCAGATAAAGAACAGTAACTCGTATCATTAAAAACTCGTGAAATCGCAGTGAAACAACTCACTGGCCTGTGGACATTGCAAAAGTGGCTTCAGATATTACCTCACATTTTATGTGTTAATATACACATGAGAACAATATTGGAGGCAACTGTGTTTGTTAATCTACACCATCTTGGCAAAGGGGAAAAGCTGGTAGTCGGCCAGTTATTGGTCGGAACACCTAAGTTTCAATAACTGTTACTATTTGTCATGAAGTTATAATGCTTGGAAAAAATTAGCTGTGGAATACACGATAATGACACCGTTGGCATGCATTTGTTAGCTATGCAGAGGCCCTTATGAAATTTTGCCATTTATCCTTCCTCAATGCATTCAACACGGTTCATGGATGCATTCAATTTTTCCCCTGCGACGATTTTCAGTACTCATGTTTCCTGTCAGAGTTTCAATTGCGCGGCTGTAAATTAAACTTAACAATATCCCAAGAGTCTGAGCGAGAAATGTATTTTTTCAAAGTCACAATTAAATCTCATTCTCAGAGTGCTTCATAAGTGAATCTGTTACTTGCAGTGTTAATCAGCATTTTCAATCAAAATTATACTAATGTTTTGTCGGTCCAGACTTGTAGTTTGCAATGTCCCGCACAGTGCCAGTTGTATTGTCGGTCAATACTTTGGAAGTAAGCTATGAGAAACAACAGCCGAAACATTTTAACGACATAAACAATAATTTTTGGCGCCAAGGACACCTTTTTGGCGTCGTCTATAGTGGACAAGTCACCTTAGAATATATACTTCGTTCGCCGTACAAAATCATCTGAAAAATTGAAATTCTGACGAATGGCTGGAAATTTTTGAAGATCTTGCGCAAATAGCCATGAATGTGCAGCTGAGTTAGAGTACTTGCCATTGTACGCTCGATTGGAAGACAATAGAAAGAAGTAAACAGAAAGACCTTATAATGTATTTACATTTCTACATTAATGTTAAATAAAATCATGTAGCGAAGACCCCGATTTCCGCACACGTTTCAGCGTAGGCTATATGTACGGAATAATTTGCAAAGACCAGTAAATCCAGTTTTTCAACTAACAATGGTTATGGCGGTGCTTGCAAGTGATTCATTTACGCTCACAAAGCGATATGGGCTGAAATCCATTTATCAACAAGCAGGTCGTATGGATTTTGTGATCTAATGAGTCACGAGAATGGAAATGGGTGACAATAATCCAACATTTATAGAACATCTGGTTCATGAGCTAAGGCTACTTCTCAGTGTTGATATTGCATGTGAATACTGATGTGCCGAACGTTGTCCACGATAACTCAGTTCATCCAAAACAGTTCTACGAAAATAAGGCAGGTGTATTTTCAGTTCGAAAAGGCACAAACGAACAAACGGTCGTACAAAAAAAAATGAAAGTTAAGGCGACGAACAAAAGTTAGCCTGAAAAGTTTCGCAATAAAATCGCCACCAAATATTTTCAGCGCAATATCAAAAGTACGCAAAGACTTAAGGGCACAGTCACAAAAAGGAACTCTTTGAAATTAGCCATAAGGTTTCCAGCTAAATAGACGACAGGGAGCAGGCAATGTACCTGTCATTATCGGTAATTCGAGCACCTTATTGCTCACTTGAATTGTGTACTTGGCCTAAGAGTTCAACATTCTCAGGTAAGTATGGTAAGGTTCGTGTGGCCCTCTCACAAATTTATCAATTCTAGCGCCCACTTTCCACCAGATTCAAATAGGCTTCTGAGTCAGTGTTGAAGCGCCACTGATAAAAACTCTTACTGACAGGTTAAATATTTAATCTGAAAAGTCGTACTATTTTAGGGGTTGCACTTTAGTGTGGTCAACTGCGTCACAAAAAGTTATAGCAGAACGCTTGGTAGACCTGCGCATACTTCAACTTGGTGGCATCGACCCCTGTATAACGGCTGTATGTGCATACTTTGAATCCTGGTTTGTGAATGCAATGCCTGTACCCGATTTGGTGGAAATAACGTGATTGTTTTAAGAGATACGTTATTTCTACCTAAGTCGATGCTGAACGCCAATCAGTGGCACCAACTGTCCTTCGAAAGATGCTGGAATAGTTGTGTTAAATAACTTATGTTCACATCATTTACGTACAGTGAGGCGGGACGGTTAGCAGTCAATAATGGGTTAATACCAGAATTTGAGTCTGGTTGCACAACACAGTGGACTCATTTGACTATAAGTGTAGTCGAAAAAGATTTCGTGATTCTACTGCTGTTGTCCCCGTTGATCCACTTTCGTCCAATCTTAAGTGTACGAATGAAGCGCAATTCGTTTCTTAAAATTTTTCCGCAAAATGACGATTTCACATATTTTCAGCAAAGATTTTATTCACCTGGTCATCTAGAAATGACACTCTGCTCCCTGTCCTGACATCTAAGGAAGTTGGGGAAATCATTATTTTTACAGACATGAGCATAATAATTTGGTTTAGCCCAATAGTAAACGACGCAGGAGATGAATTTCACTATCACCCATTGTCCTTTGAGTTGTACCACAGCTCTGAATAATGTCAATACTTTTTAAGCCAACACTGTACACCTTTGAAGCAACTCCAATGAAGGTACACCTAAGCCGGTCCACTTTTTAACACGGTTGCTGGTAATCTGGATACCCATCATCCTTTATTTCTCCTTATACCTGTGTATAACTTCTCGAGAATGTGAAACAGAATTTGCCAGAATAAACAATCGCAAGTGTAGCGCAACTACACAAGTTCGAAGCCGCAGAGAACGAATTTACCTAGAAAACGACCTTTCAGCTAGACCTAACAATCGAAGAACGGTAACGTTGCTAACCTTTGGCAGAATAATGAAAATTAGGCAGTCTGGTGTAATCGTCCACAAATCTTGAAAAATTGTACTTTACCGGAACATTCGCTCCCGTAGTTATCAATCATAGTTCAAAAAGTCCACGTTGAAGGCTCTCCGTGGAAGTTACTTTCACATTAATCTAGAATGGTCGTGGAAATATAGTGTAGCAAAAAAGTAGTCTGATACCAGTCAATCAGAGGAGAAAGAAACGAAGAAGCAAATGATTAGATTAGACATATCAATGCAAAAATGCAGCCCAGTTGCCATATGAAAAACCGCTGTGGTTAATACGGGGAACGTCAAGAATCTTCTGCGAGCTTCACGTTTTTTAACTCCACGGCTAGCAGAATTTTGAGATAGGAATAAATCGTCAGTGTAATTTGCATTCATATATATGTTGACGGTTGACTATCGCCGAGCGTTCACATAAGCGTTCATTCTGTCTGCGACGATTTTCTTATAAGTTCACAAAAGAAACTACTATTCTGTTGTAGTTGCTTGCAGTTGCTGGACCTGAGTATTTGCTAAGTAGTAAGTTTAATCTATATGAATGATATTTTTGACGTCGTACTGCATACTCTTTACGTTCGTAGCTGTTTTGGCAATCATACTTCCCCATTAAAGTGTGGTGTAACCTAACGACGGCTAGACTGCCCAGTAATTTGCTGGTGCTGAAAAAGCTCCCTGAGGCATATATTTGGATTAGATCGTTTATCTGGTACATTACAAGTCTTCTGAAATCACACTCCAGCTTCTCCATTTTGTAAGATTTATACTGATGACGTCACAATAGACGCTTGAACTTTTAAGTTAGGTATTGCCATGCAACTATCAAAAGGCATGTAATAATACACAACGACGAGCGCAAACACTGTTTTGCACGACTGAAGTGTACTGATATCTTCGACAGTAAGCTGGCGACATTCTATTTGGCGGTGCATCCCGTACAGTTCATATACATGTTCCTAATAATAACTTTTTGTCTCCGGTCTCCTTGAAGTTGAAAAATGTACTTTATTTTTCGTGTATTCGAGTTGGTCTATGTCATTCACAAACGCGGATGTCCGTTATAGGATAATAAGCATATTTCAAATTAGCCGGCAAGCTAGAAAAAAGCTGGGCAATCGCGGCTATTTTTTGACTGAAATCAAACTAAAGAAGCTCAGAGCACAAATTTGATAGCGTTGAGGCCACTGCAATTTGCATACGTCCATCCACCGTATGTTGGACAAAAACATGTAGTCAGCCTGTGACAATGCATCCACACTTCGGAAAGATTTGTCCGGTAGGTGCGCTGATTTCTCAAAAACCGTTCACAACCCATGTGATTGATATGACATTACTACGTCTGAAAATTCTAAAGAGGTGGGTATTAATAATTATCATCGCTTGCCCCGATGATTCGCTATCCTCGGCTAGCACATATATTTTGCACGTAGCCCACTAGAAAGACACTAGAATTGTAACTGCCTGTCAATCGTTTCTTCTGCTGACTAGACAGAACACATCCACAACATTTAAATTCCGTACTGACTTGTTCAAACGCTCACAGAAGCCCTCATCTCTGGTTTCCTTGTCATTGTCAATGGAACCTGTGAGAGTCTTTATCTTCATAGAAAGCTGAACTACGATCTTGGTTTTTGTGATAAAACCGTGTTAACCTCTACATTGTTGAACATGTAATGAGCCTGCAAAAATATATTACCAATCTGAAGATCCAGTCGTTTCCGAACAAGATGTAGAACAGTTATTCTGTTAAAGGCTTTCGAGGACCCTGTAATCAGAGCTGGTTAGTGTGATCGAACTAATCAATCAGTTGAGCAAGCTTTTGCATACGGATGCCTGAATGAATAACGCTTGTTATTTAGCTGTTATCTAACCGGCGACGTACAGCAGGTGGGTCATGATCTATTAAGTAATGAAACTGCCAGCTATCATTAAGTCTATGATAGTAAATATTGCCAAACACCAATCGGTTAGGAGCATGCTAAACTGTTTCTTCACACCACGATCATCATGGGCGAGATTTACTGAACCGGTCACTGACAGAGCAGTTTGTATTTTTGCCGGTTATGATTTCTCTCCCCGTTTCTTCTGTTTGATAAATTGTAATACGTACGAAGTCTATTGCACTGGGGTGATGGAGCTCACTCAAGTGTCAAGTAATCATTGGGACAATTGCACATTACAGCTTCAATAACTTAAGCAAATATCAAGTGCATATCTAGATTACTGTATCACTTAGGTTGACCATTAGAATGTAGAAACCTGATTCGTATATTCATATGTTTGCTTCATTCAGTTTGGCAAGCACAACTGTCTAATTGGTCCGGACGCCAACATAGAGCCATGGGATCTTCAGCATTTTGACAGAAATGTTTTCCAGTATAACTCGAAGGAAAGAGTAGGTGAATAGCGGCATCTTCTGCGATTGTCATCAAGCCACATTTAATCTGGTTTGACTAAGTGATTAGCAATCAAAACCAGTCAGATCGTGGCTTGTTAGTAATCACAGGGGCTATCGTCAATCGCCTATTCTCCCTCCCTCGATAAAATTATTTGTTCATTATTTAAGTAATGGGTAACCAGCACAACAAACCTGCCGTATTTTTATTTCCAAATGAAATATCGAGTCGTTCTCAAATGGTTGGCAAATCATCATCATTCGATAGTGGCCACTTGACAAGCACATAAGAGGGTTCCTGTAAATATGTTATTCTTAGTCCCGTTTATATTTAGCCTGTCAGATTGTGAACTTCAAATGGCATAGTATTCGATACATTTACTCTCATATGTCGATAGAATCATGATATTGAGATTTTGTCCTCACGGAACAGAAATTGAGTATCGAAAACGACAAAATAAGTCTAGTATCAGAATAATTTTGGTAGTGTTTGGAATTTGTAATTAGATAATCCATCATTTATATGTAAATTAAGTCACTGTCGGTCATTTTTTCAAGAACGCTAGACAACACTAGAACAAATGCTTCCGAAGTAAACTGAAGTAGGAATTCTTGTAGCCGTGATAGATGGTTTCTTTATTTGTTTCATTACTTATCTGTCAAGAAATGTTGGTGGCAGAAGTCATTCCATTCACCAAAAAGTAGACAGGAACTTGGTTCTCATAGTTCGAATCATGTTCATGTTCGAATCGATTGTAGCATGTGCTTCCTGAGAATTTGTAGCGAGTCATTATCAAAATGCATTGGACCGGACCGACCCTTCTTTTAGTGCATGATATTGACACATTTTCTTGAGATGGTAGAGATTTGAACTACGTTTTACTCCCTTATTAGACAACATGGTTGTTCAATAGGCAATTGCTTTTTGGTGTTGGTATGTTCGTCGCGTTTGGTCCTTAACTTACAAACCTTTCATCATCAGGCTAGGTTTTGAGCGCTCAAAACTATACACTGGGACACTTACGCACCGATGATGTCACCCTAATTAGCGATGAAACGTTTGCAACATAAATGCCAAGCTTGGCGACCATACCAATACCAAAACCAACAACCCGAGCCACGAACAACACCACCACTGTTCCGAACGATCAGAAGTTAGACTATGACGTGCATATTAAATACCATCAAACTACAATCTGGGAGTAATCCGTCACAGTCGCTTGTGGATAACGTTAGTGTTCCACGATAACTCCGAGAATGACTGAATTATTAATGCCAGTCGATAGCCACCAATCTTTCGTTATTCAGTAACGCTAAGGAACTGTGTGGCTTCCATTTGACAGCAACGCTGTACCTACGAGGTCACTGTGTAGAGTTAACGGAACAGCTACTGCGTCTCCTCACAAAGATTATCGGACAATTTCGGCCGTGCTGAAGAAGAAATGTTGCCAGCGTTTCAAATCTAACCATTCGGTTTCATCTATCATGAGCTATCAGGTATTTCACGCGCACTTACCAACTGTTTTACATTATGCTTGACATTTATATTCACACTATCTGCCGGATGTTCAGGAAGCTTTCAGTTGGACGCAAAAACACTGGTTTATCGCTATTGTCTTGCGAAGGCTTCGGCCTTTGTCCAGTCCTTATAATAGCATTAGTAGAAAAAGGGATAGGACCCATCAACATGTCCACCCTACAGAGTAATTAGATTAGGCCGTTCTACAATTTGTAACATACACCTTTCACCCTCATCCCTAAATCCTTCTTTTCACCAAGTCATTTGTCTCTCTTCACACTGGGTGGAGAGGTAAACTATGAATTTCATTTCTGATAAGAGTGCAAAGAATTAGTAGCCCGCAATGTGGGTGGAACTTTTTATCCGTTAGGAACTATTTTCAGTGGAAATACTTGTTCATCTCTGTTGACATGACTGTCGAGAGTCCCTAACTTCTGTCCGAACCACTCTGAAGGGGCATAAATGTGCACA
This sequence comes from Paragonimus westermani, assembly GCA_008508345.1. Classification (NCBI taxonomy): domain Eukaryota; kingdom Metazoa; phylum Platyhelminthes; class Trematoda; order Plagiorchiida; family Troglotrematidae; genus Paragonimus; species Paragonimus westermani. The sequence goes on along the minus strand of QNGE01000161.1, from coordinate 120,130 downwards.
TCCTGTGTTGAGACCTGATATGGCCACATGGAAGTAGTTTTTACTCTATGTTCACCATACGTCCAACATAATATACTGTCTAATCAAGAAAACAAGAGCGACGCGTAAACAAACGTCATTCTTACTCCTGAATAAACCCTACAGTCTACCAGCATTCCAGTCCGGACACTGATGAACCACAGTGATCTGGGGCTAACAGATTGGCGTCTGCTCCGCTAATGTTACAGCAGCCGTGAACGAATGATAAATAATACTCCTCAGTCGTGTTAAATTTACCCAATGTTTCCAGGAGGAGATCAAAGCCCCCCTATTAATTCCAGTTATTGATCTTTTGACTAGGATTTCTCACTCACTGTCAACCTTGCGGCATCACTGAAAATCCCGAACGGTTTTCAACAGTTATCCATGGATAACGACAGGAATAAATAACTAATGTAAACTGTTTAAGTGAAAGCTGAATCGCAATAGTTAGATATTTGGGTTACTTGATAAATTTAGTTCCGCTGATGAGTGTTGAGGGGTTTTAGTTTTTCATGTGAATTGAACATCACTGAAGACTGATCACGACTGTTACATCCCCATAGAATTTCCAGTCAGCTACTTTTGAAAAGAAACACTAGACTAAAGTTTCACTTTCATTAGAGCTCGTCACTAGTGCATATCTTTGCCAGAACTGGGACTAAAACTCCTGGCAGGCATTGCTGAAGCAACCGTGTTGAACACTACGTCATTAACCTCACATTAGGCACGACCAAATAGTAACGTGAACGCTCCATAACTTTTGCTTGTAAGTAGTGATCACATTGCACAATCGCCTTGAGAGAAGACACTGTAACTGCTCTATTAACTGCAATTGATGGCCCCACGACTAGAACTTCCGTCCAAGTTGAAAGGACGAAAATCATTAGCTTTTTAGGATCTAACAAGAGCGAAACTTGACGCTGATGCTTCTTCGCGAAAGAAGCCGACTGAAAAGCTTATGAAAATACGATAGCTGTGATCAATTGTGGATGATTTTCAATATATATGAAACGTTGTTTTATATAAATTAAACGCAATTCAGCAAAGAAACAACTGTCACATTCTTGTCGGCCGCTTAATATTTCGTTTTTGAATACACTTGGTCTTTTCGTGAGTGGTTGCAACTCTCTCACCTCATTCTTTTTGACCGGAGTGTGAAGAACAATTAAAAAAAAATTTCTGCAAGTATGTGTCGGCTACTGTGTTAATAAAAGAGCAATTGAAATTGTAAAACAAAGTGGGAACTAACCGCTAAATATTTGATTGGCGTGTGCTGGTCGCTATGACAACATGAAGCTCAGTTAAGTTGTCACCCCACACAAATAACCTCAAGTTTCGTGCTACCCAGTAACTGTGTGGACGAACACAGCGGTTTGTAATTGAAACAACATTTCCCAAAATCCACTGACTGGATGAACAAACTGAACGTTTGACTATTGACTATTACTAATCCCTAACTAATTACTGTTCCTATAGGATAAATTCAAACACTAACATCACCAATCCCGTTGGATTGTCTGTTTGAAACTGGATATTAAGATGCAATACGCTACTGTCATTTCTAGTTATTGTGACTATAATCGCATTGAGTTGACAATCTAAAGGGGACAGTGTTCACATGGATAGAGATTTGATTTATAGCGGAAACTTTCCCATTTTGAACCTCATTTAGATTTTATGAAAATAGCCAGCTTTTGTCTTTTAAACTTACTTATGAAGTGTGTTTTAGGGTGAAAACAAATTGACAGTGACAAAATAGCTCAAACCTGGATTGCTCTGTTTGTACTCCGATTGAGTCTTGATTTAGACAAACTTAGATAGACAGACATTAAAATCAAATGAATGGAGTTAAGCAAATTTTTATTGTAGCAGTGAGTTTACGGCTAAACAATAACGTTATTTCAACCAAACCGAAATGATTGCCAATATGTGCACGTGCCTTGATGGGTAGTGTTTTCAGATTTTAGTGTACAAGTTTAATCGGATTGACTAGTGTTAGAAACTGCAAAGCAGTAGAATTGGATGATGAGTTCTCCGCTATTTACCGACCATAACAATTTCTTTGATCAAAACTAGAGCTTTGTTCATCTGGGAGGAAACGGGTTCTGCTTAAGATCAAAGCAGTCTATTTATCATTCATCGGTTTGTTAGCATAATCCCCAGACTCATTATAGATGTTTAGTCATGTAGCAGTTTGTCAGAACACAAAGACTGATTTTGAAAAATATTTGCTAAATCCAAGAGAAAAACATTAAACTCTCATCTGACAGACAAACCTGGTATTCATATACATGATAGCTTTGTGCATGGCGACAAGTTAAATATTTGTGAACAGCTATGCGAATGTTTTTGATTAAAACCAATATAGAAGTTTCTGATAGTGACGTCTTCGATTTGAACTTATCCTCGTTAATCGAATTGAATAAAAACCAGCGCAAACCGTTATCGCTTCTACTCACTTCAGCAGAACAGAATCTTGTAAGCATTACAAGTGAGATAAAGGAAAAGAATCAACAGTGGCATTCGTTTCAGCGCACGACTAAACTGAACGAATCCAAACATATATATGTCAACATATTTTATCAGAGATTTCCCCGCCGAATATTCGTAATTCAATTTTACCTTTCTGTATCACATTACAAAACTGTCACCTGCTTTCTTTTGTAACCAACGTTGAAAAACCTTTACTGTCCTCCCTGTATATTAAAGGATAAAATAACCAATCTATTGAAAACACCGAGAAATTTCAGTTTTCTACAGAGAATTAGGCTTAACACTTGAAATTTGTTAAACTATATGCAATTGTATGGTTCTTCAAACTCAACAACGTTTTCCTACAAGAGTTCACATACATTCATAACTTTGTTCCACATTTCGCTAAATATTTTCATGTCGATACTTTTTTCAGATGTAAAACCAAACTAATTTTGTTTATAAAGTCACGCTCAAGCATCACAGCAAGGAACGAGCTCTTGTTGTCGGTGCAGGTGATGCTTTTAGATGCAAGGAGCCACTTCAGTCATGAGACCATATATTTGATTATCAGTCACAGCCCTTCAACGTTGTTGTGAGACATTCCATCACCGACTTAGAGATCAGCCCATAGCTCGAAATATTCTTTCTCCTAAAATCAGTTACACGTAATCACAGTGGTCACTATAAGCTGAAAATATTATCGGCTTGTTCTTGGATTTTAGTAAGCAGCAGGTTGAAATGAGAACTTAGTTAAACAGTCAACGAAAGGTGAACAAATTTCTGGTTTACAGAAGACATGAAGTATGTTTTACAAATATGTGTACAATGAAGTCATCAATTCGATCTCAGTGTGTTACCGTAGGGTGGTTAACACATAACAAGCTACTGTCAGTAGTAGGTGTGCAATAACTGAATTGCATAACTATCGACTTTTCCACTTTGGTAATGGCTAAGCTTCGTCTGATCTATTTTTCTTCATTTAAGTTTGCAATTCAAAGGTAAAGTGTGCTAAACGTCGTCCTGCGGTTTGTGAAGACCTCGACGGTCCCATGTTTTAGAGTGTACTGCGTAAAATTAAATAACACGTTAATCACCACCTCTCGTAGTCGTCTATCAAGCTAGTGGCCCAATAGATTTACGATGATTATGACTGTGTGCCATTAAACTTAAGGAAATAATTGAGCTCTTTCTCACAATCATACTCAGAAATGTATCTCACTGAGATTCGAAAAAGTTGAACCCGAAGTCATCTAAAAATATAAACACTAATGAAACGATGTTGTTGATGGGACAACTGACTTGGACAGAACTGAGCAGCACCTTGACCAGACTGCTGTCTGATTTTATGTATAAAACAAGGCAGTAACTCTTGCATACTATGTGGGTTTCGATGAAGCCAATAAGGCGTGAAGACAATGAGTGTATTCTACGTCGAAATGTACGTGCGGGGTGAGAATAGTACGGATCAAGCCGACAAATAAAACGAATCAGAATGTAGACACATTTACTAAACCCTATTTTACTAAATGGGGAGATCTAAATGCAAAACAACTTGAACATGATATTAGAGAAGTGAATACTTCTTGAATGAACAATGTAAGAAATCCTATTGCAACTCGTAAACTTAGTAGTATAGCAAAGTTTCAATTGCATATCAATAATTTTTTCGAAAAATTATAAACCGTTAGTATTGAAAAATAAATTCACTATTCACTATTTTCTCTCAGAACCTCATGATCTGGTTTTCTGTGCATGAGAATTGCCAACAGAAAGAAGAACACCTGAATTGTGCGTTTAGAAGGAGGACGTCAAACAGTTATGAATGTCGAACATATCTGAAGATTTCTAAGTGCAAACTACAAACAAGTTGAATTGGTTTAGGCCTGTTACTGTGAGCTGATGAAAAATAAATGATAGAGTAAAGTTTGTAAAATATGGAGAAACATAGTAACGTTTACAAATAGAACGAAAGTTAATTTCAACCCCGATTGAAGGTTTCTGCTGGTTGTTTAGTCCATAAAGTTAACAAGAGAAACTAAACTATGAACAACGGAATTTTTACTGTTCAGGTGTTGTTTTTGGACAAATTAATTCGGAGTGCTATTTGGACAAAGGTTCCGTTTATTCTAATATAACCACAACTGTCTTGTTCATCTCGCCATTATCAACAAACGGTTAGGTCCTCAGTGGTTACTATAACAATGGATTTTGCATTCACATAGAAACCATCCTTTCATAACGCACAAGACCTCTCTACTTGTGTTGAATGCTGAGATTCACTACGGAAACGAAATACAATAAATCAGCTAACCAAAGTATATTTTGCTTTATTCCAAATTGGCGATACTTTTTGAAAATGGAACAGAGGAAAATGTTTTAACAATAACCGAATGAAAAACAGTTAGGTGTAAGCTACACACTACTTTAACAATATCCCATCAACACTGGAAACGAACAAACCAGTTGTGTAGATCCTTGTTTAAAAACCATGCGTTTTTATAGACGGTAAAAAAATATCCTGTATCTGCTTGACATCAGCCCATACGTAATTGTCAAAGACGGAAATTTATGGAAAGAAACTCTTGATATTTACTCCTCACCATTTGTGCACTCACAAACCCTGGTCTGCCTCTGAATAACAATGAGCAAATTTCCAGGTGAATCGAAAATGACCTGAGTGTTTGATTTCGGAACGCATGCAGTCAAAGCATGCTACCGACCCAGCGTAACCACCAGATTATCGTCTTCCACGACCAGTCTTGTGAGCATAAAATTTATTAAAGTTCTCCGTGATAATTGGTACTGGAATAGCCAGTGTCAACACGCCAGCAACCGCACAAACGCTGCCAACAATTTTCCCCAAAGGACCTTTCGGTACCTTGTCTCCATAGCCCACTGTACACATGGTGATCACAGCCCACCAGAAGGCGTCTGGAATGCTTTCGATTTGTGAACCTTTACGATCGATTTCCACATAGTAAATTGTACTAGAGAACACAAGGATGCACACAATAAATGCGACCAGAAACAGACTCAATCCTTCGACACTTTCTTTGAAGGTAAGAACCAACACTTGTAGACCTGAAGAGTGTTTTGTTAGTTTGAACACACGGATTAACCGGATGACGCGGAGAAATGCCAAACTTGCGCTGTTTTTCGCACCTTCACAGCTGTATGAAATGAGTACATTAATCAGAGTAATGTAATAGGGCACTATAGCAGCCAAATCAATCAGGTTTTTGATATCTTTAATAAACGATCGCTGACTGGGACAGCTGATGAACCGAATAGTCAGTTCAAATGTGAACCAAATCGTGCATGCCGTCTCTATTATGAAGAAAGGGTCGAGAAAGTTGGGTGCCTCTTCCAGCTTGCAATGAGTATCCGCGTAGATTGGTAAGGTTTCCACACAAAATAAAATGATTGACACAATGGTGAAGATCACAGAGGCAACAGAAAAACAAAAAGCCAACAACGACGTTTCAGGATATTCGAACAAAAGCCACAGTCGGCGTTTCCATGGTTTCTCTGGTAGCACAATCACTTCAGGCACATAGCCTTCACCTTTTTTGTAACTCTCTACCGCATCTGCTTCAATTTCGAAGAATTCAACCTCACTTAGAAATACATCATCTGCGACAACCGCTGGTCGCTTCAATCTACCACCATATTGATAGTAGTTAAAAATGGCCTCGAAACTTGGACGATGTCGATCAAAAAAATATTCGTTTCTGTACGAGTCCCAAAATGGTCTGCGTTTTATTGAATTGCCCAAAAGTGTTGTAGGATGATTGTTTAATACAGCGATCCAGGTTTCAAACCTTAGTCCGCTGACATTTAGGACAACACGTGGACACTCATAGCACACATTTCCAGTGGGCACCGACTCCGATTCTTCAAGTTCAAATTCATCCCGTAGGTTTATTTCAACACCGTCAATCTCAGACAAATTCTGTTCGAAAATATTCGTTTGGATCGACCTTACCCGATGTTTCGTTTCTTCCAAATGTTGTGTTATGCAGCGGTTTTCAAAACGATTGTGTCTTTTTTGATGTGACTTCAAATTAAACAGCCTAGTCCACGCTCCGTATTCGTCCACTTTTCTCCTAAAAGACTTTAGAGACTTTTTGCCTCCCTTCTTCCCTACGAACACAGGGACTTTGTGTCCGAAATTTTGAACACTGCGTCCACATATGTAAGGTAAGAATGCTCCTATCGGTGCTCTTTCAAGGATTGGTAAATGCACTAAACCACCGCTTGAATTAGATTTGTCTTTGAATTGAACCCTCAACTGATTATTCACCCGTGGAAAGTACATTAATCGGTTGGGCAACGTTCCTCGTTCCGAGCGAAATATAGGCAAGTGTTGATCGGGTGTTTGCAAATTGGCACGAGTCTCTGTTGTCCAGTAGGGAGCGGAAGAAGTAGATTCTTGAATAATACTTGGAGAGGTCCGTTCAACCTCGGGGTTCAGATGCAAAATTGGACACGATCGGTAACTGTCGTGAAAACGATCAGGCATTATCAACATCCCTGAATAATCCGCTTCTGTCGGTTGTGTGCAATTCAATGTCCAAGCAGACTCGTCAAATGTCGGATCTAGGTGTGTATGAATCTGGGCAATCGTGCAGCTTCCACAGTTCGAGCTCGTGCTGTTGAGTGTGCAGTCCGTGGGTAAGGAAAGTTTCTTACGAGTAAAGCTAGCTAGTTTCGTCTTTTTAGTTAGCTTTACAGCCATTGAAATGTGCGATGCATACCGTTGGGAACAGCACGGTACGGAAGGTGAATAATGTGCGTTTGAAGAGTGCTTCTTTGGACCTACAACTACTTTCGATATATCCTGAAAACTTACGGTGTTATGAACAAGCTGTTTATATGACTCGTTGACATTGCTTGTCGACAAATTACAGGAGGTTAATTCACTAGCACAGTCTTTGAGTGGTCTCATCAATGATGGTGTGTAGATCATGGTTACCAGATGCACAATATAAGACCACAAAGCTTCCAAAAGCGCAAATGGCAGTTCGAGACAAATGTGAGTAGCTCCGACTAGCGGATAGTACTTCCCATTTTTGATTTTAAACGGAGTTGGCCTCCGTAATAGGATAAAAGTGGACAAACGTTCCAATTCAGATTGATTGCATGTTTGCATTTAACGAGATAACGCTGTGGTTGGTCTACTTCCGATATTCAAATGTTATACATATGAGCATGGAGAACGTGAAACGGATTTCTTCTAATGCGTTAACATTTATTAGATTCACTTGTTGTGTGTGGGCATCAAGTTGTTGATCACCAAATGGCCAGCCATCAATGCACACGTCACTAGCCAATAGGAATTCTGAGGGTGTATGCCCTTCTGATTGGTTAGACGATGGAAGCCACCAAACAGATCATACGAAAAACTTGCCTCAAAAATTTCTTCTGGTAATTCCAGATGTAATTCGCGTACACCGTTGGACAAAACGTACTACTATTTAGAGCACAGTCTATCCCAAATCTAAGTAATTTTTTAGCACATACCGTGTAATGTTGGGTGATTTGCTTTAATGCACATAAATATGACTGTAGTTCCACCATAGCCTAATATGTGGTACACGTTGAGCATTCGGTCACGGGTAGCTCCATTTACGATAGGCCGACTGAGTGACGGTTGCCTGATCAGGTGTGTAAACCATATTTCCTGTAAAGCTGAGCTGCAGTGAGCTGCTACGTTTCGAGAAGATCGGCCAAGATATCGATTGCAAAGTCATGAACGTTGTAGGAAATTGGCGAATAGAAAGAAGCTGGGGCGTCCTGGATAAAACTAAACGTGAAGCAAACAGTGTCGATAGGACAAAAGAATTAACTTTAGAAAGTTCAATGGTACAAGTAGAGGAAACCTGACGAAATTATCTGAAGGTATACCGAACTGTAGCCTATCAAACTTATTAGAAACGTGCTTTAGCTTCCAAAAAATAGCAACTGACTGACGATATCACTGGAGAGTTGAACATGACTTCAATCCACTTCAAACATTCTGACGTGGAAGGAAGTTTAATCGTCATAAAATATATAGGCGGTTACGTCGCCTCGGTAATTTCGTGGCAGTGCCGAACGTTTGGCTGCCATCGGATATAATTTCTGTTCGCCAGCCGGAGCTGAGAATGTAACTCAATCCGATTATTACGGCTGACAATGAGCACATGATGAGTTGAGCCTGATAAGTTTATTAATCAGTTATAGGCGAACTTGTGAAGATCTGTTTGAGTGAGACTGATTATACGGTTAGAGGAGGATAGTGGAAACCGGATCAATACAGAAAAACAAAGATAACTACGGCAGCAAATAATTTGAACACCATTCTGGTAATGGGTGCACTATTCTCTAAACATAGTAAATGGTTGAAATCTTTGGATGAATTTGGGCATCAATCATCAATATTTTTCCGGAAGTGGTCTAGAGCAAAATGGGTTGGAGGTTAAGGAGGTATAACAGAAAAATGCGTCTATGAAAGAGAAATTTCCTCCCAGTGGAGTTACCAGTGCTTCTTGGCGGTGAAAGCAAATAAAACTAATGAAACCCGAACAGTGTAAGTAAAATGCACCGATCAAGCCAAGTTTATTTTCGTATTTCTGGTACATTGGCAAGAAGACTTCGAAATGGTTAGCTATTGCTTTTTACTATAATTGAACTTTGTTCAAATTATTCGCACCAGATATACTGAGCTAGCAGAACGACATTTTTCCATCACCAAGAACCAACACAGGAAAAGCAATATACGGGACAAGATAATGTTGTAAGAATTGCCGGTCAGCTGGATTGTCGTTCACAGAAAGTCATTTCCCAATCTTGGTTTTCCGGCTAAAAGGTGATTAATTGTTGTATGTTCTTAACTTCGGTCGATAATTCCAGATACTCTGGTTTGGAAACGAAAACTTTATCTTTCGCAAACTGATTCAGCTTCGGGAATGGTCGCGCACATGCTCGAGCGATAGTAAGTTAAGCGTTAATCTCGCACGCCTGGGGAAAACTAAAGACTTAACCAGGTCTGTGATTGGGTGCAGATTAGATTTCCTTTAGATTCGTTTGCATTTGCTAGCCTTGATGCATGGTGAAAGTGTGAGACATACAAAGATCTCATTTGGTCTGGAACTGTTGTGTCATTCTAGCTCACAACTTAATTGATGGGTGACACGTAATCATGCAGCAAACACGCAACATAAAAACACGGACGTGTGTACCACCAAATCACAAACGCCACGCATCAGTAACCGTGGGATTCGTGGAATGCAAATGTCCAGTGGTCACGTGAATGATGTTGGCGACATACGCATCGCATTAGTCTGTCACAGAGACGGACGCCCATGGGTGGCTTGCATGTGCCGCTTGTAGTTGCACTCACACATCATGCCTCCAGTGTGAACCAGATAAAACAAGACCAGGAGGCGTGTGAGTGGAGTCTTTATGCCCAGCCGACAGACGCACTTCGTTACACGTAAGTACACACAGCATTACACAAGACTGAACAGCGAATGGGCCAGCCAGACAATATCAAGACTGAAGCACACATGCAGTGGTCAAGTACGAATCAATAAAAAGCCTAAATAAATGTTGACATAACTCACTAAGCTATCGGTGATAAAATTTTCGAATGTGATCAAAAAGTCAAGGAGTTAGACCAAGTTACGATAATCAAGCAATTTTTACCCGCGGAGGTTGGTCCAGGTATCCGAAGTGACCACCACAATATTCATAATTGCCAAAGCCCGAAAAGCGACGATTTTCTCAGGTTACCGTGGACTCTTGAAGCCCGATCAGAGCTGCAACATTGCGCATAGTGTGACAGAATTCAGGACGGTGAAGGATCTTTGTAGTATCGTCAAGCGACCGCACAAACAGCGAGGAGAGCAGACCAGCGTGTGTAATACGCAATCGAAACCAGCGAGCGCGCACGGATTGAATTTGAGTTGTGTAACGGGGCGTACTGCTGTGTTGTCGGTGCCGTTTTAGCTTACGTTTGTGTAAGTTGTGTAGATGGCTTACTGGGCCTTCGGCTCATGTTTGTTCGTATTGTTTCTCTTTTCAGAACTGCTGTTCGAACACCTACTTCGGAAGAGCGCCGTCCCCTGGTGCGTCCACGTTACCCGAAGGTTGGTCCGCGAAGTCATGGGCATCCAGAGAAGAGTAGGCTGGCCTGCATGTTACACGTGTACAATGCTGTATTGTGTTACACCGCAACTCAATTCAAATTGAACAATATGTTAAAATTGATATGAAATCTTTGCCACACAAACGTGAAGTTTCGTTAGTCATCTGAAATAATAAACACTGCACAGTTACGCAATCGCGCTTCAGATCGTACACAGCAAATATCTTGCATCCCGAATAGCAAAACCGGTCTCAGCTGGTCACCTCTTCTGGTATTAGAAAGGATTGTTAGACAGCCTACTGAAGAAACTCATCCGTCGCTGTCAGTTTTGCGTGCTACACCAAATCCCATTTATTACCAACAATAGTATCACGGTTGTGAAGAGTTTGTACACACTATCTCTTCAAGCCAGGACTAATCCAGTGTGGCTTCGGCACCTATGTTCGTCAGAGACGCATTGATTATCTTTTTCTGACGGCTGATAGCTCTAAACAACACTATGTGTAAGGCTTCCTAATTTTTCTACAATTTGCAAGCTATCAGCCATCTGATTTACCGGTAATATCTCACTCCCGGTATAGAAGTCTTGTAAGACCACGTACAGCACATATTAGGTTGGTACTATTTAAGGAAGGTTAAGCGGAAGCAGCTAAGAAAACCGGCAGACACTATAACATGTGTACGGACAATGGTGAAGACTAGGTTACAACTACTAGTTAGGGTAGACTGTGGACGCTTGAGAAGCCGGCTAGAAACTAACTCGAAAGAGTCAATCTTCCACAGACGAATCACAAATCTGACTCATTTAGAGTGTAATTACATTTAGGCATCTGTGAGCCTCGGATATATCAATCAACGGACGGCCATCAATGTGGGAGATTTCGGTTCTTTCAACTCTACTCACAGCGAACTCGGTCTTCGTACTTTCCAGGGCCTGTGCAACCAAACGTTTCTGTGTATTTTTAAATCCCGATCTGCTCATCTCACCATCTTCCAGCTTAGCTTTCTTGTCACTTCCTATTACACGAACAATGATTACGGGCTCATACACCACGGCCTAGCAGTCCAGTTTGTTTTGGAGCACTGTTTCGATGTGCTTCCAGTCCAATTTATTCGGTCTTTTACCTGTGAGCAACCCTAATATTTCATTCGCTGGCGAGAATTACCCAGAATGCTACAGGTCGTTAATGTGCTCCAAGAATGTACGCTGAGCCGTCCACTTTTGTTCATTTCGCCCAGAACTCTGCTGACGGATTTTGTCTTCTCTTCCTTGAAAGAAATCACAGTCATGATCTTTTCTCCCTTCGCAGTCTTGACACTGTACTCAGTACACCACTTGTCCACCTTCTAACAAAGTGGTTGAAGTAACCCTTGTTTGTTACTGTAACCGCTGCCCTTTGATTTGCTTTATGTGGTTCATCTGTAACTGCAAACGGATGGATGGTTGTAGGAAATATCAGGCTATCAAACCGAACATAAACATGACTATCTTGAGTAGACTTAATGCTAGGAGTATTATGCGCATCTTTGACCTTTTAAAGAAAAATGTTGATCTTAAGATTTTGTCCTAAATCAAGGAACAGGGAATCTAGGAATCGCAGCTTGCTGTTAATAGATTATAGTTACATTGTGGATATTCCTTTGAAAGCTGTCGTATAAAGGTCTGCGAAAGTGAATCAACCAAATCACGCTTCGTACTATAGCCTACATAACGCCATCAAACTTTCACTGGGTTTTCTGAGCGACCCAGCTCTTGCTCTTCATACGGTTTCATGCAGATATTTGCTAAAACAGAGGAAAGAGCGGGTCTCACGACTAGTTCTTTTTCTTAAATACATTATTTTAAATTATGGCTGTGGGAGTTTGTATTTCCAGTTACCATCTCATTAAGAGTTCATCATTCCACAGTGGTGTCGAGTGATCGTATATTTTGTCCGTTACTAAAGCTGCTACCTGGGTTACATAAGTAAATAGGCACGTCACATACGACTGGAAAGGACTCAAGCCTATTCGATAGAGATCGATCTAATTCTCTGAGCACAGGTGTGAGCCCTTGAGAGTAGTACTGATGTTCTCACTAATGATTTGAAAGTCTTGTTAAGTACGCTTCATGCCCCTGTGGGATAGATTCAGTCCTACCGAAAATAAACCTGTCGAGCAAGTGGACCTCATGTTTATTCAAAATTTCATAGAAACCTGCCATTAGTATTGACTATGAATACATGTGATACCCTATCCCCCGCGGTAACTTGCTATCCTTGAAGTAACTCAGCGTCCTGTTTGTCAACCTTGTAGTAATCCTTTAATGCACGCTTCATGTGAGCATCTCAGTGATCAATGACATATTTCACCAAACAGCTCGGGCCAGTGAACGCTCAGTGTGAATCACCCTGTTCGAAAATGAAACACTTGCATAGGTTAGTGAATTTAGTGTCGCACAGATAAAGCATTCATAAGCTGTTCAAATATATCCGGACATTACACCAAGAGTCAACATTTGACGAACAAGCTCTTTTTGGGTTTGTCATCTTCAGGCCAGATACAACACAGTGAATATGAAGTTAGTTGCCAAATAAGGGCTGTGTGAAACATAATACAGTATGAATCTATTGCTACTCGGGGATTTTGCACGTGGTTACTATGGTGCCGTATCAAGTGTTCCAACGATGGCAGGCCATGGTGACTTCAGTGCCTGAACAAAAGACTTCTACGCACACAGATTAGGGTTTTTCAGCTAGATTCTGATCGTCGCCGAAAAGGCCAAGACACAATTACACACCTCTGGTCTGAACACATTCGACACGGAAGATCGGCTTGAATGCAACATTCAAATTAGCTCTGTGATCCGTGTTAACTAGGTGGACAAAAAGTGAGCTGGAAATACTTTCTTGTTTTCTGGATGTTGTTCGGGGATCAGCAACACAAAGACCTGTGGTTAGTTTGCACACAGCATATCCAGTTTCAGCTTGATGAGAAAGTCTATTATCATAAGAATGAGGTGGCAATGAGCTCGCCGCTAGGTCTATTACTAGCTGACATTTTCATGTCTCAACAAGATTGATAAATCAGTGCATACTGTAGAGACAGTATTTAGACGATATTTTGTGTATTCTCGATAGCAATATTGACACTCACTCCTTGTTATCCCTGACCAACTCAGCCCACAAGACACTGAAGTCCATTAGAATTGGAACAAGACGGAAAACTGGCCTTCCTTAATGTTGCAATATTGGAAACTCCAGACGGATCGATTCAATAAGGTGACCAGTATACCCATTTTTGCAACTTTGTTCTACAGAAACAAAATCAGAACTTGATACGTTGTCTAGCAAACCGAATTTACAAAATTTGTACTGAAGACCTGCTAGAAAGTGAGCTCAAGCTCTCATGTGAAACGTTTTTTGCTAGTGAGTATTCGGACGATTTGCTAGCTCAAAACATGCAAAGAAGGGAACCGCCAGACAACGAGTCATCTGACAGGCAGAAAGCCATCCATATGAAGTTGACTTACAAGGACGAATTATCAAGTATGTCGCTGACCAGAAGACTCGGCACGGCCACGATGAGAAAGTTTCATACTAGACAACTAAGACTAACGTTCACCTCTAGGCTAGCTATACGCCTTCATCTCAAAGACACAGTGTCCACTAGTGCTGCCTCGTTTTGTATTTATTCATTATATTGTTTCTGGGAAGTAGGTTACATTAGTCACAAAATAAGGCGCTTGCCGCACAGAATACGCGAACAACATCCAGCTTGACGGACGACCGGGAAAAACGGAGGATTTTCAGCTCCATTTTGGCCCACCAGGTTGTCACCGGTCACAGAGTCAATATGGATGTCGCATTTAATTCGACACACCGTGTCAAATGTCTCCACCTTAGAGATGTGAGAACGTATTTAACCGATCGGATTTTAACTGAATGACCCATGTGTTTGTCTTCCAGTTATATACCTTTGAATGACTTTCCATACCTATATGACTAGAATTCGGTCCCTTGATTCGACTACTTGCTTCGCTTTGTTGCAACATTGGTGACATAAATCTGTTTGAAAATTTGAATTTTTTTGTATTACGTTTCTATCGAAATACACTCCGTTCAAGCGGTTGTCTGGCAAACCGGAACCATTACGGTTACTTCTAAGAATGCCAGGATGTGCCTGACAGTTCAGCACAGAAGCAGCGATTCGTTCATTTAAGCATTGCATTAGTGCTGTATTGGGGACAATTTGTATACTGTTGCTACTTGCGTAAAATTCATTGGATGACTTGTATTATTCACAACAGGGGATACTAGTCACATATTTTCGAATTGCATATAAAGTCAGAAAATGCCGTATGACATAAACAAGTGCAATTGGCTACGGAACTGACTATCGGTTCATGAAAGGGAGTAATGCGAGTGGTACACGTGCCAGCTGTGAAAAGACCCACTACCTCTGTCCTTTGGAACATGCTTGCCTCTGGCTTGTAAAGTTTCAAGACAATGGACCTTATAAAGTAGAGAATTTGCGTTCTCCATTCTGACGGGTACAGACTGGGGACGCAGAACCACGCTGTAGTTGATAACAGTCACACTCTGTCAACCCTATAGAGTAGACTGAGTGAACCTCGTGGATGAATCCGAACCGCCAATATTTTTTAAGCTGAAGTATTTGTGCGGAGAAGTCATGAGTTTAAGTTGTCTGACCAGACTGTTCAAACAAATCACTGCAGTGTGACGTGTAACTTTGGCAACACAGTGCGGTCATTAGGAAGCTGGATATTACATTGTATGCGCAGTGGATGGGCTACTTTTTCAAACAGGTGTAGAAAAGACAATTTTATCAGTTCTGAGTTTATCGACCAGTCAACTCAGATAATGGAATCGTCATTTTAGACCTGTTGATGGGATCCAGTGGTAGAGGCGCAATATGTGGTAGACAGCAGGTAATGTGAAGGTAGGGAGCTGCCGGCAAACCCAGTTTGCTTATCTGCTGGCGTAACATTCACTGTTGTTCCCACGATCAAAAAATTACCCAAATTCCCTGGATCGTTTGGGAGGGTGACTGTCGTTGCTCGGAATTGGGACGTCCTAATTCACATGTACTGACTTTTTTCAAGCGATGTAGTTGAAGAGTAATCTCCATATTTCCGTCGAATAATCCTGTGTAAATAGCAATTATGATTGTTTTATTTCAGGGGAAATGCTTCATGTGTATAGAAGATAGGAAGTAAGTACCACTTGAAATTTTTCCCGCATTTCTTTCTGAACACTGAAACGATAGAGGTTAGCAAATGTGTTTCCATGAGACAATTAGTGCGAACATGCTGATTTGATTGGACAATTATCAGAGAGGTTCGACAGTTCCGGTTTTTCTTTACGTTGTTCGAGGCTTAGTTAACCGGGTACCATCAACGACGTGCTCTTTTTTAAGTCGTGGCTGTCCTGGTGCTAGTCATACCAAGTGAAGTTTACACGCGAATTTCTTCTGAAAAGAAACACAATTACTTCATCGACTGTTAGTATTTTCGTTCTTGTTTCCCTTGTTGTTTTGAACTGACCCGTGGTAATGTGACAAACCTTCGTGGACAGTACGAGGCTTACACTGACTTTCTACATGGTGACCGATATGAGTTGATGTGATTTGATCTTAATGGCGTCCATTCCGCTAGTTTCATCCTCGAACGTTCTCCTTGATTCATTTGTAGGAACACCAATCTCTGTTGCCTGTGTGGTCTTCTGTGCGTCCACAGACAAATGAGCATGCTAAGTTCGAGTTGTTTTTGACATGCATCTCGTACTACAGGATATGGTCCCAGAAATTAACCAGCTGCATAACATAGTAGATGGAACCGCTGTTTTGATAGTAAGTCTAATGTGTTGATTCACAAAAATGTTCTCTTATTGAAGACCGATGTGTGTCGGAACGTTAAAATTTCGTTTAACCTTAACAACTGCAAACTTATGACAAGTTTCTGTATGATATTTGGATAACAACCGCAGAAACGGCTAACAGTCGGGATTTATACGAGAGCGGCAGACTTCTGGAGTATATCAGAACTAAGATTCCAGATCTCAAGGCTGTATGTCTTCCTTGGGTGGGCAGCGCGATTTCACAGCTGGTGGCATGAAACTTGTGTTAAACTTACCATCAAAGCAATTTACGCGAGCATATCTGGAGGTTCTAGTCATTGGGATGTACTTCAGGATTTCTCTTGAGCAATTCCAGCGGTTGTAAGGTTCACTTTGGAGATTTCCAAAATTTGCTAGCAAAACTCACTATAAGATTTCAGGACAATAGAGCATAGTTTCAAGTAAAATTGGTAGACGCGGCGTATATCTCCATTTCCAACGTTATGCATCAGTAGCGCTACTTAAAATCCCAGCACTGTCAGGACCCCAAACAGCGGCGAGAACTGAAACAAGGTTTTTCTTCAGCCGGACAAGGGATTCAGAAAGGTAATCATGAATAAGGCTCATTGGGAATCCAAGATTAATAGCGTTATCCCAGATCAGAAGCTGTGTGCTGATTGTGGTTTTTCCAAGCGTGGAAATGTGCTGGTGGTTTGTAAAAGACACTTTCCTGAGTTTCACGGATATGTTTTCCATACGAATATTCCATTGCCCCATCGTAACCTAGTGTGACTAGCGTTCGGCTCGCTTGATTCCTTCGGAAGAAGAGCAAACAGAAGAGCTCCGTTAACGTTCATGTGTACGATTTTTCAGTTGAATGGAGGGGACCAAAATCATGAAAACAAATAACCAGTTTTTCTATTGTTGAGTGGAACTTGGAAATTTAGATTGTTACAACCTGTGAATCACGTTCGCTTTAACGAACCTTGCTGCCGTTCTGATATCTGTTTTTTTGTAAATCAGAAGGCACGGTGCGTAAGCAATTTCCAGGAAAAATGCTACTCACGTCTGGGTGATCTTGAAGCACAGTCAGTCACACCATTGAGGACAGAGCTACATAAGTCGCGAGTACGACCGTACAACAGCACGTGTGGAAATGTTTGTCTGAATGAACCTGAATGCCTATCGAATGTTCTGGAAAAAATGCGCACGCTGAAATGTTATTCAAACCCACTTCAGTTTTAACTCTACAAATCATTCAGCAAGATACATTATACGTTGAGTATTCACGATAGGCATCCTTGACTTAAGTCTGGCTTATGGCCAACCATTGCAACTGCAACGTTCTACAAACTATTGGAACACTTTCTCTGTATTATAAAAAGTGTTTTTGGAACCTTCGTCAATTTCGTTGAAAATGTGTGCGCCTGAGCTGTACCTGATTTTAAGTCCCTATAACGTCCATGATAACATATGAATAGAATAAGTAATAGAGCGAAGCTGTCATCAGAACGAACAGCGAAAACAAGAATCTGAATTTTATTATTTTCTGAAATTTCTCAATTCGACTTTCAGTTTTGTCTTAGGAAAAAAGACGTTTTTCGCCGCTATTGTACACCTTTACTTGTACATGATCAGCGCAGCAATATTCAAACACTGACCGAACCTTTAGTGCCTCAGTTTTTACAGTTATATTTGAAACCCCCAACGTCGTATTTGGCGCTTCCAACAGCACCAGTGTAAACTTCACCACGATATACAACTCTCGTTCATTGGGCATTTTGTGTCTTCTGAAATCAGCTGAATACTTTTCTGACGCTCCCGGTGTTTCGTGCATAGACAATGAGTCGCACTTACTGACTTAGTACTTCCGGAAGACATGTGATACAAATGAATGGCGCATAAATCCATAGATATCCGGTCGGCATTCATTTGCGCTGTTCTTGGCCGACAGTAATATATCACGTGTGTAAGATGGATAGAAATTCGACCTTTCATCTTTTATATCCACTATCGTCTTTTTACCTGTCAAACTGTAAAATATTTTTTATGCGGATGAACGTCACTATGACTCTTCTGAGGTTGTGGATAAGAGGTTAACCATCTGTACATTAGACTAGCATTCTGAACGATTATCCTGCTATCACATCTACCCTGGTACAGTTGTGCTTGGCTTTTCGTGAACACCACTGAGCGTTGTTTAGTTGCATCATCTGGCAAAGTGTACGGTTCGAGTAACTCAGGAAGTCGTTGTAAACAACGGATCTATGTATGCTCAGCTATGTTATTCCTCAAAGTCTACGTACTAACTCGCACCCTGGATGGAGCAAACCGGCACGTGTTACGTGCCGTCAATTTTGTGTCTACTGATGTGCGAAATTTTCTCCATCCAAATTAATAACACAAACTGGAAAATACCTCACACGAGTACAGTAAGCGAAATAAAAATTTGTAACTCGAAAAGAGTCATTTGACCGAGCCGTGATAATACAAAATTACCAGAGCACAACACTTCCGTTGAAAAATAGTTAACGAATAGGCTTCCGGGGAGAGGACAGCTTTGACCACTTGCGACGGAGGTTTAACCTAAACCAATCAAATCCCTCCGCATTATTTATACAACCAAAATTCCAATCAAAAAATTTGGTGGTTTTCAATTTCAACCTGGATAAAAGTTCCAATTTTGAAGTCCGCGTTAGGGACCGATGGGACGATTACTGCCTTCA
Source organism: Paragonimus westermani (assembly GCA_008508345.1). Classification (NCBI taxonomy): domain Eukaryota; kingdom Metazoa; phylum Platyhelminthes; class Trematoda; order Plagiorchiida; family Troglotrematidae; genus Paragonimus; species Paragonimus westermani. Next base: position 100,940 of record QNGE01000161.1, on the reverse strand, counting down.
CTCTAAGCAATCCGATGTTACTTTCCAGCCGTCAGAAGGACATAAAATACTGACTAGCTCTAGAAAGAGCCGTACTGAAGACGTGCTGGTTTTCGATAGGTGCTAGCTGTGAAACGTAAGAAAACGCAAACACTTTGAAATTTTTGAGTAATGCTCAAACTATATACTTAAAACACTGAGTTCCCTTCATCCATTCAGTCAAAACAGGGAGAAAAAAACTCGCGAGATATTAGCGCTTCGATTTATTCTCATCGGTCGCCAAAGGAAAACCAGCAAAATCCAAATAATCAGGTGACAGCAGATCGAAGTCTTAACATCCCGCGATATATGTCTTCTCTCTATTTTGAACAAACTATGTATGTCAAAATCCCATACCACTTACGTGTAAAAAATCACTATTTAGGACTGAGAAGGTTTCAATGAGGATTTCATTTAGTTTCTGTGCAGCGTGTACAGAAAATGAAACAACTGATTATCCGTACCTTCACATAAGCTATTAAAGGCGAATAAAACTGCACATGGTAAACAGCGGAATTAATCAACCAGAAATTCGTTGGAAGTTGTCACGCTTTGTTGCTCAAATCGCTAGATAAAATACATGCAACCACAGACGAAAGATGACTACCAGTAAACTTAACAAGAAAATGTACAGATCATTGTAACGGATTCCAATCTTCTTCCGGACCATCTGCGAGAACTACGCACACTTAGAGCAATTAATACACAAGAATACAAACAGATGAGCAAATAAGAACTTGGACGGAACTGCCAGCGCGTTGAAGGAAACGAGAGGAATAGAATTTTAATAGATCCTGACAAACTACTGCATGAAGTTGGGGAAGTAAAAGAGAGTGCTTCCTCAGGAGAGTCGCACAGAATCCGATAGGTTTCGCTGTTGCTGATCGCCACAACTGGGGTAACCTTGTTAACTCAATCACAATCCGCTGCGTGGTTTAATGACCGACCGTGTAAGGTTTACTTACACCAATGGTTGAGAATAATCACAACTTGTTTACTGATCGTTCTTCACCACTCCAACACTACGTCGTATGCTGTATGTGCCTGTCAAGCAGAACAAGTCACAGTGTTGCTCGCTGGAGCTACGGGGTGGAAACTGCTCTGCGCTGCGATAGATTACAGAATAAAATATATACCAAATTATACACTCTCTCTGACTTTCCTGTCATTCGAAAACAGAAGTCAGTGTGCTGGCAGTAGCGCTTCTTTGAAGCACGTCATCGTCACCAGCGAAGTAATCAAGAGCCGAGAAACAGTGTCCAGCATTGTTTAGCCAGCAGAAGGACTCACTGGAATAAACACATTTTTTATCACAACCAACTTTCCACAGTAGTCGGTCCGTATCATTCAAACTGAGTTAGAGTTATGAGAATGTAACAAGCACAAGAATCCTCAGTTAAGATTCTTCATTTCCTAATAAGCTACACCTTTCAGACACTAGAACAAAATAAGCTGTGTACTTTATTGATTACACATTCGTTGATTTCATTATACCCCATTGATGAATCTAGTTCACAAAACGTGAACTGACCTGTTCTATTGATTGCCCTAACAAAAGCTGTGTGTTTATTAACTCATTCTAACAGGACTCAGTAAAGTGTTGTATTCTTTTTCAAACCTTACTTCATACCCTCTGTTCATAATCCTAGACCAGATGAGACAAACATATCATATCAACATCCGACAATCACTGGGCCAGTTCTGCAGGTTGGCAACTAAATCGCCTGTAGACTAAAGCGAACATCAACTTATGAGGTTACCAAACTTAAAAGGCTTCTCGTTAGCCCAAACTTGACCTGATCGCGTGCATGTTTCTTCATGCATTGAACTCATCATGTGTGTCCCGGCGTTCACACTAACATGGGAGTTCCAAGATAACCTTGTTGAAAACGCACGGTGGATAGATTGAGGTGATTGCGAACAATCAATAAATGCTCAACGTTGGGATTTCAATAATGAAAGCAATTCAGAATGCAGGATGTAGAGAAGATTTCGGCTCCCACTGGAGCCAAACCTTAAATTAAGAAGACGAGAGGTTTTGACCCCGGCTAGGTGGGCAAGTAAAGGGTTTGCAAACTATGAGTAAATTAGTGCCGATTGTCTACTGAGATATTCAGCAACAAAAACTGTGAAATCTTTTTTCGATAAACCATAATTGGTGTTTACACTTGTGAGGAATATTTAAACTTTCAGTTGGTCAACTCAAACTCAGCTTCAGTGAACACAGCAAAAGTGATAATTTATAAACTATTAAATAGAGTTAACATATTACATAGGTCAAACGGTCCAGAACACAGGAAATCATTGTATAACAAAACGGAAAGATTAGGACTTAAACGAGACAACGAGTTGATCAATAATACATCTCATAAACGGGCTAGCAGAATAGAAATGTAAGAAATGAAGCTTGATAATGTAAACACTGAGGACTGTATACAGAGCGAGTCCATCTCTGTAGCTATGACCATGGAAACTGTGGAGATCTGGTAATTTTTCTTCGTTCACTCAATTCCGGTCTGATTGCTTTTGCGATAGATAAGAGTGTATTTCTGGTAATTTCGCAAAGCATCAGCGAGACTTTAAAGATAACCACAACTGCTTGCTTAACGCTGGCTGAATGCCCACTCTTAATCAGGTACTCTAGAAACGCACTGTTGATAGATATGGTGATACGTTTGCCGGGCGTCTTCCAGCAATTCTCACAGGAGCGTCTAGATAGTTTTCTTACAGTCAACCAAAGAAGTGATTGAACACTTCTATTCTGTACATTTATGTAGATATCAGTTCAACGTTTTACGTTCTTTATCTCTATCGGAGGGGAATTTTAGGAGACTGGGTTTCTAAAACATATGCACATATAGTACGTACAGTTTTATGATCTCTTGGATAAGAAAGAAATATGCGAAACTATATAGCACGTGGTGTAAAAGCGATATGGCATGGTCGGCAGAGGGCCCGATATGTCATTTGATGAGGTTTTGAGTAAAATAAATGTGACAGATGAGCAGTTTGTTTTCAAGTCGAACAGAACTCATATTTGATTGCAGCCTTCATATTCGGATAGACTTTCCAGCCAGCCTCTTTCGAAAAGAAGCACCAGACTCGAGTTTCGCTCTCTCTAGAGCTCGTCAGTAGTGCATATCCTTGCCACGGCCGGGATTTGAACTCCGGTCATTCCAATCGTGAGGTAACCGTGTTGACCACTGCGCCTTTGACTACACCTTAGGCACGACCGAATTATCAAATCTGAGCGCTCAACCACTCTCTCTTGTGAGCAATGATCAGGTTGCCCAAACGTCTCGAGTGAAGCAGTGTTCAATACGTAGTTCAGTGCTCGGCCGCGGCAAGGATATCCCTATCCGAG
>QNGE01000161.1:39134-96973 GCA_008508345.1 Paragonimus westermani | reverse complement strand
AGTCTGGTGCTTCTTTTCGAAAGAGGCTGGCTGGAAAGTCTATCTGAATGCGAACGCTGCGATCAAATGTGAGTGATGGTCAACTTGAAAATAAACCAAATCCCCGACTACTCATCAGTACTCAACAGTTCAGTTTAATTGAAGATGATAGATTTCCAAACAACACGAGATAAATGAAGTTCCAGCTCATACGCGAGAATAGTTATGACTAAATGAAACTGGAGAGCTACATTCCGCTTCTTGCTAAGAATTTCAGGTAAATTTTGCACGACATTCAACAACAGCTACTAGAACAGAAAACTTGGGACCAAAATTTTAAGAACAAAGCAAACACTTCCAATGAACTCAACATTTATAATGCCAAACAGCATAAAACGTGAAGCACATTGAACAAATCTCAACAAACCCAATAACGGACATTTTCTATCACGTCACCAGGTTCTTCATAGAAATCAAGCTAGCACATTTCATTTACTTGGCTAGCAGTCTGTGACCTCTCTGTCGCACGGCCTGAATTTCGGCTTGAAGTGTTTGCGACAGATGTGTCTGCGGTAAATTGGTCTTACTTTTCTTGTTTTTTTAATGGTCTCAACCTCTTCTTTAACTAGCCTTGCTTGATTTCGCTATCAAAACCGCAACATTGCAGTCTGTGAGTTGTGAGTTAAAGCGAGATTTGTCGCGTAAAAAATGTTCACCCTAACGACTTTGTTCTGTCTTGATAGATTGTTGTCAAATTAACTGCACTCAGTCTTGGATTTTGCAACTGTCGAAGAAAACGAAAGTGTTTCAACATGGATCTAGTGTTACCAGCTAAACGACAAATGAATAGACAAATTATGGCATCTTTACTGTTTCCTATCGTACCAGCTGAAAGCTGTAAAAAAACGCATTTTTGAATAAATTCCAAATTCTTCGAGAATGGGCAAAGCCGATGATAATTTCTTTAACACATGTATTACGTTGATATCCGCTGTTGAACAGATGCTTGCCCGCTAGTAAAATTTCTTCAAGGAAATTGAGGTAGTTTTGAGGCGGAAACCGGAATACATTAGTTTAGAAGCACACGTGATTTTCATCACAGACGTCATCCTAAATAACATTAGTAATTAGAAAGCCTCTACGTAGAGGAGGTGTGGTGGACAAACCTCTTGTAGAGAGATCGCAAACGATTCACGCAACACGACGAAAAACATCACAACCGATTGATGTTACAAACAGATGCGTAAGCGAAATGGCCAGCCAAAATAGCGCTTAGACGTACTGGCATATTTGTTACGCGTACAAGTCGGCTGGCTGTACAAATTGATATAAAAAAGCGCGACAAGCAGATTAGAACCAAACAGTAGAGAAGTCGTAACTCCGGAACTAAGATGGGCCATTTGTTTTGCGCTGTTACCCACCAAAAAAAGCAAGTAACCAACAAAAATTCAGGATTACCCTTTCTCAACAGATCGAGTGTCTCACTTCCATCTTGGACTACCAGCTATCTAACAATTTCTTTCAAACTTGATTGGAACTCACGCGCTTTACCTCTGACCTGCGACATACAACGCCATTCTCACAGGAATGTACAGCCCATCAACAATGATTAGTACTCGAGCCATTCAGAAGCTTCACAGTCCAGAGCATTGGTTTACGCATTCTCACTTACGAAACACTGAGGCACTGGCCGACGTACCGAACTGGGACATGGAATGTTGTTCGTAAGACAAGTGGATTTTCGGCCATGAGCTCAGCTGTCTTGTTTCGGTGCGAGCAAGAACGGCTCATTATTACGCTGATAACACGGAATCGCGTGCCTCATGAGCGGACTGTAATGGAGACTTATAGAGAAATGGGTGAAGTACCTTAGCACCGTCTCTGCAGCGCATTTTAAACAGAAATAGTTTTGTCGCAGACTCCACCTAACGACCAAGCACTGCCAAATCACGTTTGCTGTACACGTACGTTCTCATCAATCTACTTCCGTTCTGCAGCCCACAATTTCAGCAATATCCTGATGGCTTTCAGATCCGAAAAGTCTGCCTAGTCTTGGTTGTATCCCGTCATTTAAATGAGCGTAATTAGGAGGTTCAAGCTGTGTGATGGACGTCTTTCACGTTGTTTCAACCTTCTTTTTCATTTAACCAAAAACGGTTAACAATGACCTCGAAACGATTCTAGCTTCAACTAGTTCGATCACGTCTATTAGAATAATGATTAATTACGTTTTACACTACCATGCTTCCCTAACAAAATTCACGCTCCGATGCTTCAAGTCATGCTGGAACGTACAGGAAATTCCAAGTGCTTTCAAACAATAATACAGTAATATGCAAGCCAGCCGTCTCTACCCCAAATGTCCATTAGACTTGAGGAGTCACTTTGAAGCAATGTGAAGGCACAGCGAAATAGCGGTCTTCAAAATTAGGAGTTCCAACAAAAGTCCTATAAAAAGAAAACAACACGAACAAGCATGAGCCAGAGGGCCAGTATGCCATACCCACAACTTACACAAACCAAAACTAAAACTGTGTCATCAACCTAACAGCACGCGCCGTTAAGCAATTCAAGTTCAATTCATACACGCCTGATGGTTTCAACCGTACGTTACAGTAAAGCCACGTATTTCTACCTCAACGCTAGAATTGTAGACCATAAGGCCTTCTGTAATTGAATGAAAAGAAGGTTCGACTCTCGCGGGCAGCACACTTGCGGTTCCGGCTGAACAGCATCTCTAGGTAAGGTGACGCTACTACAACGGTACACTCTAGATTGGGTCAAGTTCATAATCCGTCCTTTAGTATAAAGTTCGAATTGCACAACTGTCGAAAATTCACCTTAAGTTGTCATCTGTCAAACGACAGAGAGAGAGCTGCTGATGGTGTGTCTTATGAAGAGTGAATCAACTGTAGTAGCAGCGCAATATCGTTCTGCTTTCAACTACCTTTCGGTAGTACCTTCTTTGGTGCTCATTTGTATTTTTTCCGCACTTCCAGTTAACTGCCCCAACCCATCTGTTTTTCAATATATCTACGACAGCTTCGCTTACCAGACGTTCAAGTAACCTGCTTTGACGATTGTCTCAACTGACTACATCTAATTTGAGCCGATGGTTGGCCATTCACTGATGCACATCTCTGCGGTGAGCATATGGTCCGCAAAGTTTCTGTGTGTGCATTGCTGTGATATACGCGGGCAGACATACCGTGAATCAGTGATATAATGTGACAAAAAGTTATCTACCCCATATTTGAAGACTATCTGTCTGTGATAAGTTATTCTCAAAGAAACACTCTTGTTTGATGCATTAATCGTTTGCAAAAAAAGGTGTTTATTGCCAAGTGATACAGAGCAAGCTCCGAATAATGTTAGAGGTGTGAATTAAGTGCACCTTCTGCGTTTAGTCGCAACACAGTTTCCGTTTGATTTCGATGGAAAAACACTCATGAGTGGATCCTAGTATAACCGTGCACGTCTACTCGAGTTATCTTTCCACATACACTGAAAGACATAATTGAATGCCAACCCCTTCACTAAGCCCCTAGTTCACAAGATTTACCGCTGATGAACTTTCGTTGTTGTGCAGAACTAAATTCACTCGCTTGCAAGATAAGGTTCTCTTCTCACAGAATAATATCTATTACTGACTGCTCAAAATTCCGGTTGTACGCTACAGAAGTCGTTCATTTACAATGAGTTCACCAATTGCGCAAACGCGCGGAAGATGGTGGGTCCCAGGATGCAACCCGCTATAAAGCGCTGCACCCGCTCCCTTCGACAGCGCTGTATTTTTCAGTCAGTCTGTATAATGCCTCGTCATTTCCATACTTCGCAGTGGCATTTGTGGTCTACAAATCAAAGAATGTCCGTCTTTTCTTTTAGTTCTCTGCTTTACTTGAGAGATTTCTTATGATGAAATGAGATGAGTGGGTAACCGACTAAGAACGTGAATTTTTTGTGTTCTCACCATAGATCTGTAACTCAGATTGTGTACACTTTTTCACATCTGGACGGTCTGATCCTATAGCTGATAGGTTTCCATCCACAGTTAGGTCTCATCCAAACTAACCAACTTACCGAACTACTTATCAATATAACTTGTGTCTCCCAATTTAGGTTTGCAAGAAAACTTGAAAACAAACCAAATCCCCGACTACTCATCAGTAATCTAAAATGTCGCCTTGCAGGTTTTATGAGATCGGAGATTTCGACCTGTCTTGGAAGTCCTAATGGCGGAGTTATCGATCGGAGTTAACAGGAAGTAACTGTGTCTCCTCTCAAGACGATCGGGCAACCTGATCATTGCTCACAAGTGAGAGTGGTTGAGCGTTCAGATTTGATAATTCGGTCGTGCCTAATGTGAGGTCAATGGCGCAGTGGTCAACACGGTTGCCTCATGATTGGAATGGCCGGAGTTCAAATCCCGGCCGTGGCAAGGATATGCACTACTGATGAGCTCTAATGGGAGCGAAACTCGAGTCTAGTGCTTCTTTTTGAAAGAGGCTGGCTGGAAAGTCTATCTGAATATGAAGGCTGCGATCAAATATGAGTTCTGTTCAACTTGAAAACAAACCAAATCCCTGACTACTCATCAGCAAAGAAAATTACTGATTTTTACTACGACACTCCTGAAGTGGCTGAAACGCAGAGTTTTACAACTTGCTCCTAACGTTGTGCAATTCTCAATCTATCTACCAGTAACGTGTTAACTACGACGTCCATAGTATTTGACTCCATTCTTAACAAATTTGGTGCAGATTTTCTCACGTGGGTGCTTTCTGGCTTAATCATCTACATTGAGAACACCAAACTGAGGCAAACCATAAAATACTCTTATATTGCTACACTGCAGAGAGGAGGTACACGAATATACTGGTGAGAATGAATCACGAAATGGACCATTCCATAAACGGCTTCGGAGATAGGAGTTTGAATATCGAATTTTCCAAAAAGGAAGGGATTTTGAATGTGGTTGCTGATGTACACGTGCTTTCTTCGATGTTTATTGTTCAGTCATGGTACCGTATAACAGCGTAACCGGACATGTTTTGGTACGCACCATATGTGTTATACAAGTTCTCAGTCTTTACTGATAGGATGTAACGAACACTTCTTAACGCGCTCTACAAACACTAAACCTATAGATGTTTTATCTCGTGTAAGGGTACCATCATCCATTCCGAGTCAGGCTGTCACAGTGGCCGAAGCCGAATTAATCTCGCACAAAACCATCACCACAAATGAATTGCGCTGGATCAGACACGATTCCAGCCACACACTCTGTTTACATTGAAAATCCGAGGGGACATGATAAGGAAGCATGTGGGTAAAGTCCTGTTTAGTCCAACTGGCCATTGTTTCTTCACCGGACGGTAGACTAGAAGGAAAATGCAACCTCTCTCAATCTAAAACAAACGTTGAGAACCTTAAACGGTATAATCTAAGCTATGAAAAAGGATATTGTAGACCAAAGGTGGAAAGCAGCCAAATATACCGGTACATACTGATGCATTCTATTTAAGCTTGAGCGTTATGATCCTATATATGATCACTACTGTTGGTAATCAGATACAACCCAGCTTCACGCCAGTGACGATGACAAACTCAATGGGGATCGAATCACTCAAGTCCATCTTCACCACCACACTCAGATTCATCGTACTAATTAAAATGTCGAATTTACCAAACGTATCAGGCACAGTTCTAATTGTCTCACGGTTCACGAATTTAAACGAGTTGATGAAATCCAAAAAGATTGCATACAGTGGCTAAATGCATTTAAGGAGCTTCTCATGGGCATGTGATTCGAAATGCGATTTGCTAGGAATTCACACAGCTCCTGGGGGAAAAATTTCTGTACCGAGTCCATCGAGCGGAATTATTACATGCACCTTTCCGGCGCAGCTAAGCGGAGCGATGCCACGATACCTGTCGATAATTCGCTTGCTACCCTGATCATTAAACGAGAGTCCGATGCAGCATCCTTGAATTCTCGAAGGACTGCTTCCATCCCCAGATGGAGTGAGCCAAGTGGAGTGAATTACGTCCCAAAACTCGACGGTCACTCCTCGGACTTTCCCAAGGCAACCGAAATTTATCTGTGATCCTTCTGTTTCGCAGTTGTTTGCTTATCTTCTGCAATTATGTCAAATTCGAAGAGATACAGGTTGATTCTTTGAACTTTTGTAACAGGCTATCCTCGGTCATTTAGTTAATAGGAGCAGGCAGATTTATTACACTACTAAATTACACGCTCCAGAATTTCGCTTTCAACCGGGTTAGACACAAACATTCACGATCAGTGTTTTAATGGACCGGAAAGTTAGGCCAAACGTTGTCTTCAGCGAATCATGGAACTGTTTTACTGTCAGCTGCCAGAGTGACCCTATCTCAACTCACCATGCATTTTTGCCATTCGCTCTTGATTCCGTGAAGCCGCCATATGGCTATTTTATATCCATAGCTTAGATCCACTCTGAGGTGAATTTGGTCCTGACCTGCTATGACCCGAACTGTATTCAACCCCGCGCATCACTCGCAAGAATACGTACCTCACCAATGTCGCACTGTCGCACGATCACGTAATCAAGCAAACGTTGATGACCACCCCATGTGTGAGCCCAAATAGTTACATCACTCACACTCACTCAGGATCGACGTTTTATGATAGTCCACTTCCGAGTGGCACACAGAAGGAACACATGGTCAACGCTTTCATTAACCGCACCAATGCCGTGGGGTCTATGTACTCCCAGCCATGCTGTAGAATCTCACCAGACTCGCGTGTTAAGTTCACCGCGAACTAACCATAGGTCACTCATCGGTGTCCAGCACATTGTAGCCCACAGCTGAAAACAGAACTGCCTACTTATATCACCAATGTGGAATATGACTGCACCTAAATCACCAAGAAATTTAATGAACTCACTTTGGCCAAGTTGCAGCCGCCGATGTCATGCGGTTAGCCAGTCATCAAAGGATTGATGTAGTCAATGACTGTGGAGCAGACACCGTGCTCACTAGTACCACCGCCGAGTAACCTACTTTTTGAAGGATGTATGCAACGGCCGCCCACTGGTGCTTGCCTTGGTCTTCAAGCCTCGTCTCACTTGAATATAAGATGTCTATGTTATTTCGTTAGTACCATCACGACTACATTGGTGAAGCTTTCCGGCCGTCCGCTGCCGCATTGATCCAGCTGAGTGGACACATTCTATATCTAGACGGACAACGCCTTGCTTGACATGTGAGACATCATGTGGTGTCTCTAGCTTGCCAGTTTGATCTGTGGGATAAAGTAAACGGAGTTTGCTTGGGAGATCCAGTCCTAAACTTTTAAAACAGAAATTGACTTGGGATGATGGAACATAAGAATTCAGACTTAAAAGTCTGAATAGTTTTACAGCGAGAGATTGATTCAGTCAGTGGACGTAGTAAGTAAGGCATCGGTGACTCATTCCTTTTACTTTTACGGGCAGTACGTTCACTGCAGTCTACTTAAAGCTCCTAAGTATCAACATGAGTGTTTGGACCGTATGGGACAATGTGTCCTTGCCATCATTAACAGCTGATTGATTAAAGTGCTCTTTGTGTGAAGGTAACTTTCTAAGCTCCATCTTCCTTAGGTGAAAGACAGCTGTGTTGAAAACATTAACATTGTGCTGTCCTATATGTGTACTTCCGTGTGTAATTGTCTAAGTTCTCCAACAGAAAACATAATGAGACGAATTTATGAACATGACAGCTTCTCGTATGCTCTTTTCGTTTTGACCTGTCAACTGTGGGCTAACCTAGGAGGATCGAGGTCCTAGTGTGCAGTGTCCATAAGACCAGAAAATTACGCCACGGCGACGTAACAGAACAGGCCGGAACATATCACAGATAACTTCAAACTCAGATACCGATGAACTGTCGGTACACATCACGCACACGCACATCTTAAATAATCAAAGTAGAACATCCAGAAGCAAGTGTAGTGACGGTGGTTGTAACTTCTGCCAAACTGCTGGTTGCTATTTAATACGGTCAAAATAAATTGGCTGTCACTCACTGACATAGTGATCAGAACCGCTAAGTTTCCAGATACTCTTGGATTATAAGTGACATCACAACGTTTAGAGAACTGATATTCCAATCCAGTGCTAATACAACCTGCTTTACTCCGTGATGATTCTATCTCGTCCGAGGAACACTTGACGAGGTAAGCAGACGTACGCGTCAGGACACCAAAATGCATTCACCATGAATACTCGGGATTCAGTTCAATGAAGTCTAATGAAGGGACTGCTCCACATTTGCTCTTATCAAAGGCGCGGGAACTGAAATGAGAAACATGAAGAAACCATGCACTGCAAAATCATATAGGGAGCGAAAACCATCCTCTTCTCTTGAACAGTAAAAGTGGTGCTTGTATATCGACTGGGTAAGGTGGTCTGTAGCCTCATTTTGTTGGTTGTCGCCAATGCACAACCAGTGATCTCAGGCAATGCAGTCGGGACGGACAACATCCGGCTCAGTTTTGTCAGCTGAAAGGCTTATGAAGAGCTGTTCCCGCTCGCTATTACCATAGAACATACGCTGTCTTTTCGAACGTCATATACAGTTATTTGCAAAATATTGGCATTCCGGTAGGTCTAAAGAAATCGAGGCGTCTACCTAAGTTCGCAGTCCTTGGAAATCAGAAATCTACCGCAGTCACGTAGAGTCCAAAGTCATCGAACTAACGCAAAATTAACAGCCGTTGTTGAACACTTGTCTTCGACGCAAAATTTCTCATTTATTCTTGTGGTTGCATCAAACAAATGCGGAAGTCATTCCTTTGATACATGAAGTCGCCGGAATATCTGCACGCAATTACCCCAATGTTTAAATTAAGGCGACGTCATTTACGTTGAGGCTGCTATAGTGAACCTTCCAGAAACGTATTCTGTCACCAGACTTCCTGAGAGACGATGCTCATAATTCACTTTTTGAGTTCAGTTCACTCAGTATGATGAGCACAGATCAGACGTACATGAAAATACCGAGGGAATAATTCTTGGTACTCACAAAGCCATTTCATGTGTTTTCCATACTGACTGCTTCTGTGGACACCACCCCAACTGAATGGAGGCAGACCAACTAATCACTCGCCTTTCAGCTACCGAGTGAACTACTGCGCACGATGTTAGAACGCCTTATTAAACTTATAGTATTGAGGTGTATTCTTAACAGTACTCTTTGCTACAAGTTAACACGGTACCAGCCAAATTAGTGAAGTGTGGTCAACTTGCTTTTCTATATGAACTGTTCACCTGAGACAAAGGACGATTAACTTTTCACAGACGTCATCTATCTTGATTCCTCTAAGGCTCTCGACCGAGTGACACATAAAGTGGAAGCTCACAGGCGTTCACAGTGACATTCGCTGCTCAGCAGCCTTGTTTCTAAGAGGTTGAAATTTTGGGGCCATCTTGTGTCCCTCGTGACTCAGCCTTAGAGTTGTCATTTTTAAATCGGAACCAAAACCTTGGGAAACTAGTTCCTTGTAATTCCTTGTTGTGAATGGATGACCCTGAAATTTGGGTCTCCCAGCGCTTCCTACGCTAATCTAGATGTTACGAGACAACCGATACGACATCAGTGTTTTCCCACTGGGTAGGATTCTGGAGACCTGATCACAACCTATACTGACCGAAAAGGTTTGCTCTGTTGAAGTGAACCTCAAGAACTATCTTTTAATCTACGCTTCATTTAACCGGGCAGGCAGCTAAAATGGTCTATGCTGTAATGAACATGATTAAACTGGCGTTCCTGATTGTGAACAGTGAATTCCTTCTAAAGTATTTACGTGGTTTGCGTCTGTGTGCTCAGCGAGCTGTCAGGATAATAGTATCAAGCCTCCCACATGTTACCCGTGAGTATCAGCTGGGAATCCTCGATTTTTTTCGACCTGTGAACCGAGGACTTGGAGGCGATTCAATCTTCATCCATTTTTTTCACAAAGGTCTCGCAGTGACTTATGTTTCGATGTTTACCTCCAAATGGACGCTGTACGACTGGTTGTGTTCTCCTGTGTACTCATCAGATCGAGAGAGCCCGAATGAAGACTCAAAGTGGCTACCCTTTATATTACCGGTAGAGATATTTTTGACTTTTGCGAAACAAAACTCTTTGTGAAGTCATGAAGGGGAGTTGTCCGAAATAAGACTTCTATTCCTCGTTGAACCACTCCGTTCGCCCACATCTTGGTGAGAGTGGAATATACCAACTAGGTTAAAAGTCAGTGTATTATGAGGCTTGCACTTGTTTGACCCAAATGCTCGCCTGTGTAAACATATTTATTCATTCTGTCTCAAAAATTCTGTTGTGACACTGAGCCCATTGCGATTCTGAAGAAATTGACACCTGCTTGACATCAGGTGTGAACCGACCTAACCAAAGGAACATGGCCTCACAGCCTTGCTTTCGCGTATCAACTGCTGAGTCACTGAAAAGCAGCATAATTCATGTCTAATCACAACTAAAGTACGTATATTCAACGTTCAAACAACATTGGAATCGGAACGGGGCTACTAGTCACAAGACGTTTTAAACGGACTTCTCTCAAACTATCGTTGAACACTAAGATGTTGAACATCGTACGATGAGACCTTAACTTGGGTGCTAACGAATAAAGCGATGCACGTGATCTTCAAGGCGATTGACAAACCAGAACAAAAGCAGACTACACCACCACTTCAGCTTTCCAAATAATGAGAAGTACCAGCAAATTCAAGAAGTTCAAGTGGTTCCTGAAGAAACCATCAAGACCAAAGAGTATGATGAGGGCTGGGATGCATCCTTCTCTGGAAGGAAGATGTATTCTAGGGCTCGGTAGACACTTCAGCTCAGATGAGACAGGCTAACTAATTGCGTTCCACTCCCTACATCGTTATCTTTAGTCGCAACCATCGATTGGGCAGCGAATGCTTGACTGTTGCACTGAGTCTAAAACCACCACTGCTTCGCGAACCACCAGACTGGAAGTGGTCTTGAACCATCAGTACAATTCAGACAGCAGAACGGCTATAGCAGACGACCACTGTAGGTAAACCCAAGGATGAAATCACATGATCAACCGAATTCAACGAGAAGATGTGGCGAATCCAACTAGCTAATGATTTCAGTAACCTAATTGGAGACTTTGTGAATTTGAAGGGACTAGGCAGTAGTTTTCATTTACTTGCTTTATCCATTAAATGCATCGTTTTACGTTCCGCTTTACGCGGTTGATAAATTGAGGAAAAATATTTGTAATATTACCCTACACACATTAGATAAAAGGAGAGTACGACTATGACAGTGAGGTCGGAGAAATGCAGCACATATCGGAAATAGTCTCACGGTAGGACTCTGCGTAAAACGCACCAGTTCAGATGTACCCAAAAAAAAGTTCATCACAAATCGAAATTCGGCGAAAAACCTGTTTTCAGTGCGCTATTCTCACACTGAACACAATGCAATACATATAAAAACAGTCTATTGGCGATACACGCCCAAACGCTAAGACGTTAACCTTCACATTAGGTTTCATGCTTTGTAAGGAGTTAAACACGTCTTTGAAGTACAGTGCATGAACCTTTTTCGTACGGTTCATCCCATTCATATATACTTGTTTTATCTAACAGACTTATCACAATGTTTTTTCAAGTTTATCAAACAAGGCAGGATCGTCCGTCTGCGATTTCCTTTGAGCTTCTGTAGCATCTTCCGTCAGAATCTCAAATGCCCGTGAACTTTATGCTAAGATAATGATAACATGCATTAACCAACGCTGTCTTAAACTGTTCCAAAACATGGTTAAGCGTTCTGGATCATCTGTTTGATCAAACGCATTTTCCAAATCAACCCCCAAGTCATGTGCATTAAAATGCTGCTTTGGACAATAACATTTCAGATCCAGTGATGAAACATCCATAAGTCCATCAGCTTGGCACACAGAGTGGCAATTATGAACGCATCCGTTCGTGTTTGTCAGCACTACCGCCGGTTCAGAGCGATGTTTCCAGCTGGTATTCAGTTTTCCGAAATTCCTGTCCACCTGTTTTCGTACAATAAATTGCAAAGAGACATAACGATGAATGCATTTATCCACCGATAACAGTTTTATTATGTAATGACCGTGCAAACGACGGCATGGTAAATCTAACATAACCACGATGATCAGAAGCGGATTCTCAGTAATCTAGTTGACTGGGATCATATGGTCATTGTAGATGTCAAATTTATGTTGGTACACCGCATCACAAGGGTACATCCCAGAGACGGGGAATGTCGTATCCGAATGCGGCTGCAAAACTCTAATGTGCGCTTGCGGAGATTTGTTGTCCAAACGTACGTCAAAGCCTGCTCCCTTAAGATTACATGGCGCGCCGTCACAATAATCAACTGACGGTGGGGTCACACTGCATTCTGCTCCATGTCATCCTCGTATAACATCTGTTTCATATTACCACGTTTCATTTGGCCTAATTACGGTGCAATTTTTTACTTCTGACAAACTGCATCTATAAGTCGACTGCGAAGACTATTGTTATTAAAATGAAAGTAACTCTGGCGAATGGATGGATCGGCAGGTGCAAAACATGGGAGCATCTAGGAACATCGCGAGATTTTGTGTGAAAGAAATCAGTCCACTGTAAACATCTTATTGCTGTCCTTCGAACAGCAGAGAAGAGCCACAGTACTCACGTCTGCAATGGAGCGGTTCTCAAACTACATCAGAGTTGCGAGTAATTGATGGGCGATGGAAGGTTGTTCATGAAGCAATTATTGAACAACTTGCAGCACTACTGTCCTGTCACGAGAAGTAGTGCATCGTACTTCGAGTAATTCTGGAGTGGGCTTCAGAAACGCGGCTTACAGTGCAGCTGTTCTGTGGCGCGCTATTTACAGACAAGTAGGTAAGGTGATCACAACCGTCGCGATGGTAAACACTGAGTATTCGCTCTCAGAGTCAACTGGACATGATACAGGTAGTATGCTAAATAATCCATGTAAAATGAAATCAGCATGAGTTTCAGAAAGTGACTAAATTCACTCCGTTGTATTGAAAACTCCGATTCATTTCAGATTTTTTTCTGTAAAACAGCAAAGAGCAGAAAACATCACGTTTGGTCAAAGACAGATCGATCCCCGTTCTAGATTGCTATATGTAAATATCCCATGGTTAGAGGCTAGTAAGTCTGGTGATTCCAGCCCTCAATACGCAGCCCAACGCATGCACTAAAAGCTTATTCCCGGGTGTTTGGAGACAATTGCAGTTTTGTCCGTCGGGTTCCAGCTCAGGTGTTGCAGTTTTGGTCGACCACTCCGTCCCAATTTGGTAAAATCGCCTATGGGAGTACCCTTATAAAGTGTTCTCACCACGTAACGGGGTGTAGAAAAACGTAAGCGAAATACCGCGAGTCATGGATTTGTTTGGCGGTCCAGCCAACCGTGCCAAGCACCGCTGTGGCATCGCAGAGCTGCGGATAACGAACTTTCGTGAACGCCACGTTCCGTTCAATAGCTTATTTCGGAATACTTTCAATAAGTGTCAAACCTAAATGCTGAGGGTTGCAGGCTTGTATATCCGATTGCATGAATCAGCGAACTATAAAGCTAAACAACGTCTCATAACAAAAGAATCTCTACAATCTTCTCAGAAGGTGTAATTTATTCCGTGCTTTCCCATATATAGTCAGGCAGGCTTGACTTATCTGTCTCCAGAGTCATTGGGTCTCGTTCACAAGCGGATACAGCCAGGTTAGTGTCACCAAGATAGCAATCAAAACTAGTGTGATGGCAAATGTGCACAACTTCATACACATTCACGTTAAATAAAACCATTCAGTTTGTTTTGCACTGTTTCTACTTCTCCTACACAGTCTACAACTCACCAAGTTTTGAAATCTGGAGCACAGCGATATCAGTGTGTTGGGAAAGCTGAACAGTTCACAAACAAGTTGCGTTAACAGTGAAAGGTTTACGGTGGTTCTTGACAGAATGCCACAGATGGCAAGAAAGCAATGTAATAAGTGGCTATCCACCTCGATAGTGAGCCCACATCCGACTGGAGGTACCGTAAACCAACTTAGTAATTTCTTTAGCAAGACCGAAACTTTAAGGCTTTCTGTGTAGAATGGGGTTATATGCAGCATGGAATGCTAAAGGAAGCGCAAGAATGATTGCAATAATTGACAGTCTAAATTGGACAGTCTACATTCCAAAGTTCAGAACAGTTAGTTGGCTCGCAACACATGAACCTCCCTTACAGAAGCCATGGTCCTTCTGAACATACAATTTCCGCCACCTTAGTCAAAAACATTTACTCAGTAGACCTTCCTTGCGGATGGAGCCTGTCTCCACCGCAGCGAGTCTAAGTGAAACGTACCAAATTTTTGAAGTCACTGTTTGTCCGTTCTGGACAAAGACTGTGTACTTATGGGCAGCTATTCCGAAAGTGCCTTATGTCAAGTGGTGTTCGACAGTGGAACCGATCTTCTCTTCTTTTCCGATCATGTGACAGACAATGTGCTGGAAGGCTCATTAAGATGTTCTGTGGATTTCAGATTGGAGCTTCTATCAGGTAGTAAGCTGACTGGTACTGAATGTGCCGACGACACTGGTTCACTTAGCCCTTCCTCAGAGAGAATGCTGGCCAAGATGAATCGGTTAAATGATATGACTGGCATGTATGTTATGTACTTCGCGCCTTCAAAGTTTAATGTTTCAAGATTGGGTTGGCACTGATCTTGTTTTTGTTATTGTTCAAAGAACGATGGAGGCTGCTGATCGTCTCACAAAACTAGATGGTGCCACCTCATCAGCCTGCAATAAGGCTGACGAAGTGTTTACTAGGATAGCGAAAGCACAGTGCATTCACCAATCTGAGTTATTTTTAGTGTCGTGAAGACGTCCACTTGACGACTGAAGGCAGTTTACAATGCGCATGTGCGATCTGTTTTGCTCAGCGCATCGGTGATCATACACATTCTTGTGGAAGATGAGCACAGGTTCTCGGTGTTTGGTCGCCACTGTCTCTGGCAGTCAGCTAGTACGTGTTCGAGAACGGTCACCAACGTAGTGAAAATGTACACTTTCAGCTGGTTGGGTCGTGTACTCCTTATGCTGACAGGGCATCTGACGCACTGTTCAGTGTGACTGCTATTAACAAAGAAACTGCAAAGAGTGATGTGATGACGGGCTACGAAAGCCTTAACCACTCTGCTGACCAAGGTTAGTATGCGCTGTCTACCTCTTTGGGGATTACGTGACTATCTACATCACCCGCTGGCAATACCCTCTGAACTGATATTAGAACGTGTTCGGTGGCCAGTCTGTATCCGCAAACTTGTTGAATCTTTTGTATTGTGGAATGTAATTGTTTTCGTCCGCTTATTTACTTTCCTTCTTTTGTCTTTGTCACAAACCATAACTATTTGTTAATTTACAACTTCCTGGACCGTTGTCAGGGTCAACGGCTGAAACCGGACAAAGATCAACTGATTGATGAGATATGAGATGGTAGTTCAAACGGAACTGCATGCTTGTCATCACTAGTAATGAACCACAATTCGAAGGGTTAGGTGAGAAACCCTACCCGTGTACTTTTCGGCCCCTTTCGGAATGTCTAAAAGAGTGGAAAATCGAACCAGAGATAACATATTTACCGGAACCGGGGGGCATCTCGTGGGTTAGACCATCGAAATGATGGTAGGTCAGTTTCCAATGCAGTGTTTTGATGATACTGTGACAATTATGATTGCCCGACGGTGGATCACATTGATAAAGTTTTCCGGAGATCGGCTGCTACGTGAGATTAACAACGCTGACCAAACAGCAATGCAGTAATCGTCCAGTATGGAAACGACCGATTGATTGATCGATGGATCGCATCGGTAATCAGTAGTAGAAGGTAAATCAAATATTGTTTCCCCTGTCTAAGCATGACTTTGATGGGAAAATCCAAACGACAAATGAAGCTTTCAGCGTGCCACTAAAAGACACACAGAAGACAATCCCAAAAATATTGTGCAGCCTACATGGAGACGGAATGTCGTTCTTTGTCCCGGTGACGGTTACAAAAACTGCGCGAACGAAGCAACTGGTTACGTCCTAGTTGGGAAAAATTTAGAGCAAATTTCACGAGTGCATGCACATTAGAAGCGCAAAGCCTCAATTTTCGCCCAATTAGATGCTACTTATAATAATGCTGTTGGGAATGGCAAATACCCCCAAAAACTGCTAACTTAACCGGTAATAAACATTTATCACTTTTGTAAATTTGAATTCCTCTATTGCACCATTATTTTTATTTCTGGCGTCGATTCACGTACTGGACGCTAATTCGTCTGTGATCGGCCCAGGACGCTTTTCACTGAACACTGAACATTAAATATTGAACATTGAATATTGAAAATTATTCTCCAGTTCGCTTGACGAGCTATAAATGTGCAAGAGCTGCGCATGTAGTTAGTCTTCGGACTGAGACAGTAAAAGTTCTTGTGGATACCTTCGTAGTCTGTTCGGGGATCGGCTCTTTGGGGTTAAAGCAGCGCGTACAGTATCATTGCGTCATAGGAATCGTTCAAGCTCGATTGCATTCGCTCGGTCGTTCCACGTCGTAACAAGTGCTTAACTGTCCTACTAAAAATGACATTTTGGTACACTTTTAACTCAACAACTGTATACATTCAAGCAAACCAGTGAACACTTTAAGGACTAACCTTGAAGGTTTAGATTAATTTTGAGACTGAAAACTCACCTGCAGTTGTCCAGTTTTTGATGTAATGTGAACGGTAACACAGTAGGACTACGACTGAATCCCTGTGAACATTGTTCCGCCAGTTGCTTACCTTTTATTCTGATGTTCACCGCTAACTTTCTGTGCCAAGGTAATATCGTTTCTCTTAAAGGCTGTCCACGGAAAACCAGGTCTGCGCAATACTTCGTCAAAATCACTGACTAACACACTCTTCCGGTAGAGCAGTGAGGTTGTTTAGCCGAGTCGGTTGTAGGAAGAGTGACTGTAACTTCTGCTAAAACTACACAGACGTTGAGCAAAGTGGTAATGCGACGCGCATTCATATGATGTATTCTACATCCACTTCAAACCGCGTGAATTGTTTTTTTCTCCCTGCTGATCCAACTAAGCGTCGTAATCCCATATTTTGATGGAAGGTTGTCTCCTCATACATCCACTCCGCTGTGCATTACAGCGCTTATGTCAAAGCCAGTAGGCTGACTGTCTTACGGCATATAAGGTCCTTAAGGTTGAACTGTCCATCGGTTTCAATCAAATCATGCAAAACGCCGCATTTGTTTAAAAGTAGTGAACTTCTATAGATAATTTCCGTGCAACTCAAATGACCGTGTGAATTGAGCTTTTTATCTTCACCCATTGTCAGTCTTTCACCTATAATTTTCCGTTGTGTCCACATCTATGAAAATTTGTAAAATTTACCGATTTCACTTGATAATTTCCGTTTCCGTTACTTTGTTATCACGCTCAAGTGTTAAGATCAGTAAAGTTTAGTTTGTGGATCCGCAAGCTTATTGTCGTAGACGTAATCGTGGGGAAGAAAAACTAGCTTATTTTAACTTATTAGGTTCGTAAGTGAGAAAATTCGCATTCTTACTCCAAACACGGTCAGATTAATCGCCAGTGGAAAACCAGCTGTCGTTTTTCGAAAACCGTCGAAATCTTTCTACAAATCGTTTAACTGTTATGCAATATATGCCAAACTTATACTGGTCTGTTTAGCAGGCCTTGCTACTTTTCGAGCGAAGCATAAACCCATCAATTATGTACACGCTCTAAATTCACTTACATTTCGCGCGAATTCGAACTGTTTGTTATAAATAAAGCCTGATCGCATATGACAGCCACTAGTGCCATACAACCATGAAGTCTCTGACGAGGTGTAGTTGATGTGTAACCTACAGTTGTAAATTTATATAAATCGATTACCGAGTTTCATATGGATATCTGTAGTCCCATAGGTCCCATGCGGTATTTAATAAACGATCTGACTAAAAGATGAGCAACCGAACAGCAGTTAACACAAGCGGTTTAATATGGTAAGAATGAGAATATTGATAATTAGAACGAGGCCAAACAGACTTTCAACTTTGATATGCCCACAGATAGGCTACTATGTAGAGTAGATAGGCAAAAGTAGATTAGACTCTGAACAGAGCTGTCAGCACAATCAAGACACCGTGAAAGTTTGGGCAGTAGTGTGGGCTCCACACAGTACGTCAGAAACTATTAAAGAGCTGAATAGAAAAGAAGACCATGTTTCACGCGACATGGTTCAACAGAATCATTCAGCAAGCTATTCACTCAGCAAGTTACAAGATTCACCGTGGCAAAAAGGGAACGACGATTGACTTAGGAAGTTAACAAGGTCAGTACAAGACCGGTACAAAACAGAATCTCAGTTCCCTCGATCGAAAGAGCTACAGTTATGAAATAGAACAAAACGTGAGAAGTAGGGTGTGGTTTCGGAATGTAATGATATGGGTATCTGGTGTAGATAAATGTGGAATTCAACTCCAACCAATAAATAAAAATGTATCCTGTTAACTAGATTTGCTAATTCAACGTAATGGTTTGGGATGTGAAACAAAGAGAATGCACTGTAAATTACAAGACAAACATGAAGAAGAAGGTGAGACTAGCTACTATTAGGGTCACAACTCATTTCAGCAAGTTCAGGTCGACCAAACTCAAGAAACTTCAAGGAAATCAATACGGACTCTCAAAAGATGGCAAAACGTTATGCCATCATTTCTGGTAGGGATGGTATGTTATCTAAAATCTTTAGTCTGCTGAAAGCTTTCTTTCTGTAGAAGACCGACCGCTTTTTGATTATTTAGCCAAATCTCCCTCAAAACGTCTAGCGCTTCTTGATACTGGTTAGCCTAAGATGTTTCAGCAAGGCAAACGGGAAGGATTACTGCTTGAGCTTGCTAAACATGCAACGCACTCGTTCAATGAGAGCATTCCTTTGATCTGTCATCCCGGAGGATATCAACTGATCATCCATGTTTAAGTTTACTATCATTTTAGATGCCGCATAAGCCCATAGGCATCTTTCTTAATTAGCGACCATGTAAGGCAACGTACGGTTAGCAAAAGCAAAGATGACAACAAACAGAACGTGCGCGCTAGAGGAAGATCAGGTGACTTCGGAACACCAAAAGAGCTCCATGAGAAAAAGCCTAAGTACCAGCTGTATTTATACAAAAACCTAGTCTATAACCACGTTTCCGCGACGAGGTGCTGCCGGCAACTAAAGAAACGGAGTGCTTGGGAACACACTCGTCAATCCAAACTATTTTACCACAATCAAACTAACTGACTTGCTGAACTGGCTTATCTAAAAACAGACCTAATAACCAAGTCGGACTAGGAAACGGTCCCGACATACACCGTAACCATAATTGTGCTAGTTAACATGGGGATATATACGCAGCTTGGGTCAAACCTGTCAGCCCCATCTTCTCAGTGTTTTGGTCACCACGGCTCACGATCATTATCGTCTGAGCTTTGGCAAACGTACCAAGGTTTGAAAAGAGACAGGTTGGAACCAGCATGCCCCGATTGATGCAAATGGTAAAATTAAATACACGGTTTTTCCCTAGCGGGTCGTGCTATCAAGGTCGTGTCACACAAATGTCTGATTGCTCACGGTATTTTCTAGTCTGGTACCTTAATGGAGACAGATTAACGCATCCTCGTGAGTGCTTTGGACATTTCCCTCAAAAAGACTGCTCAAATTACTCGGTCTCATCTTTTATGCAGTTAGCCCAGTATATTTAATAGTCTCGTCCATCTCCACCGTTGTGACATGTTGGAGCAATTTGCATTTTATACCAACTGCCTAGCATCAGCATTGTGTCCATCAGCATGTTAGATTTCTAGGTTTTCCGTTCAAAAGGTTATGGTTGGCAATCTGTTACTCCCCCCTTTACACATACGGACATAAACGGGTGAATAAAATAGACCACTTGTGTGACCCATCCAAATATCTGAGTGAAACAGGTAAAAGGAGAGAGTTAAGAAGATATTAGATAGCTCATGATGTTGGTGTTTTTTTCACGAGCGCCAGATCTAGTTTTTCGCTCAGGAATATATGTTCTTCGATCACAAACCACAAATCGTTCAGTCTTACTGGTGTATCAGAGTGAACTTCAGAAACTACTTACCATCAGGCAGCTCATACGTATTGCACACTGAGTAAAATGTTCGTCAAAATTGGATTGGAACACTAGGAGAAAAACTTAATTAGTTACTCTGTTGGATGAAAGCGAGGTTAGACAGGAAGGAACAGACAGTCGAATTACACAAATCTTGTGTGCTTTTACACAAGTGTGTGTTCTGCTTATTTATATCAGCTGTCTATGTGAGTGGTTTACGCTGGATACGTAAAATTTACGAAATGATCTTCTGTCATCCCACGGCCTCGACTGATTGGACACGATGCCCAATGCACCAGGACATAAAAAAGTAGTGTAATCAGCATAAATTTACTCTGAAAGTTACGATGCGTTTGCTCATTCGCCTTTGCGCTTAGTCCCAAAAATATTACGAATGGTAATAATTAAACCTGGTTTCCACCCTGAGGCTTGCATCCTTGGAATTTCCTCCCGAATTAAGTGCTTGGCAATTTCCGATTGTTAACAGACCACCATCCTGGTTTTGCCAAGACTATATGACCGATCCCAAGCCGGTCGTTTTGCTTCTTGCAGAAAATGTCTCAAACCGGAGCTTTATTACTTCCTGAAGTCACTCATTGTGTACGCGTAATACTGCTACTATCTGTGTGCCTTTGCTAGGACATTCAGAGAAACCTAGCGCACAAATCAGCTTAGTTATGGTAGGGGTCACAGAGTAGCGAGAAGGCGTCCAATAAAGCACAATCTTTATTGNGACATTCAGAGAAACCTAGCGCACAAATCAGCTTAGTTATGGTAGGGGTCACAGAGTAGCGAGAAGGCGTCCAATAAAGCACAATCTTTATTGTCCACAACAGGTGGCCCCTTGTGACTGTGAAGTGTACATTAGGCAGTGAAGGCATTAGCTCGAAACTAACAGGAAGATCCTGTTCGATAAAGGCTAACTCCAAGTAGATTCGTACCATTTAACTGCTCTCGACGTGCATTCTCAAACACCTGTCCTCAGTGCTTCAGGTCGCCACTCAGGGGTATTTTCACAAAAGGATTATGATTCATAACTCAAAGTTGTTTTCAAGCAAGTTACTCTAATAGATCATGTCTAGAATTTAGACAGCGAGCGTACTAAAGGGGTAATACTTTTCTGCCATGTGAAAACGGGTCTATAGCCACCAAAATATATACGGAGGCCCCATCTTTTAACATCACCTTCCGTATCTGCGCCTCTAGGTTTACTCTTCTGTACAACAGACGAAGGAATGTTATTGAAAATCTCTTGGATGAATTTCGCCGGAACAACTAATAAGAAATGTAATCATACGTAAAAGCGTGAAAGATAACCGTCACAAAATAGGGTTATTATTGCGCATTCACATTGAGGTGCTAGCATGGCATTAGCTCATTAAGTGGATGTCGGACCAGTTATGCACTACCATATAGTCACTAATTCTCTTATTAGCCCACATTATCAAGGGTCCGAGTGTGTAATAATCATACGGCTCTTACTTCAATTTCCACTTGTATTGTCCACGTCTCGCAGCAACAATTACGAAACTCTGCGTCCAAGATAGATATGCCTGTAAAGTTCTAACAGACATTCCTGGAAAAAGCAGCAGAACGCTTGTAGCATAAGACTTACATCTTAAGACGTTGTTTTAAGGGATGCTGGTGGTTTTACCATGTGGAAGAAAAAAACAGAACTAACGAGTGCTGAAGCATTTGACTGCATCATCTAGGCTATCGTCTTAGTTAGACAGTCATGCTCTATACGAAACTCGGAATACATCACAAGCTTGCAGAATAAAAATGTAAGTTTCTTAAGATTTGGTTACATCAGGATTACTGCACTTTCGTACTGTTGATACTAGGTAGATAACCGCAAGTTCAAATAAGCAATGACGCACATCATCTCTCAAAGCACTTGACAGCCACTTGACACGCTGACAGTGGTCTGGCACACCAGCCGTGGGATATCACACCAATTGGATTTACAGTTTTGTTGAAGATGCTTTCCTACCTCTGTTCATGGTTTTTTAAAAAGTGTGATCAAAAAACCTTTGTGAGAGTTTTCCATGACATTTGCTCATTCGTTATGAAAACTGATTAGTTTTCGTCACGATGAAAATAGGGTATAAGGAACGTTGACAGTTATCTTGCACGGAATCAGTGTGAAAAGAAACATTATTCTTGTGCAAAACCTATGTCAAGTTTACAATTGCGCTGGTCCGAATCCAACCACCTCAATATAAGGAGAATTCTGTTGCTTTTCCTAACTTCTCGCCAATCATCGATGAAGTGACCGCAGCTTAATGGTGAGTACTCTTGCTATGAATATTTCACCTTACGTCTTATTTTCACGGCAGACAAAGCCATTGTGTCACCGTTTCTAAGTCATCGAACGTAACTAGCAAACCACAGTGGTCGGATCTGACTCAACAAAAACCATTTCAGTGCAGGATATCTAGCAGAAACTAAACAAGTTTCAATATGCATACAAAGTCGGCGCCAAAATTTAGAAAGGCGCAATCAGCACCGAAATGTGTGCCTGCATTTGATTGGCATTTCTAAAAACTTCTGCGACACTGCGGTCACGAAGAGAGTTACCCGCTGTTAAGTGCAACACGTAAAGCCTGAGCAAGGAAAGTTGTTTGTAATTTTGGTCTTTTGTGACCACGCTTTGCTCCCCAGTTCTTTTCCCCACCTAAAATCAATACCACCATTTCATTCTTCTTGACAGTAATCCTACTGAAACAACGAATTTGATGGCATGTTCACTTAACTTCTTGCCTCGTGCCTAAGGAACTGTTAGCTCCATAGAAAACCGACATCTCCAAAATGCCCCAATCTAGGCCACTCTATCAAGCAGTTTTCTACCCTCGTGTGTCAAGAATGACCATTGGTTTAAGTACACTAGGTCTATTGTGGAAGTACCACGATTTGATCAGCAACCCACGAGTTCCATGTCAGCTTTTACAAGCATCCATCTGAAATAACAGCATTGCACTGATATCACTATGTCAGTATTCATCTTGATTGTGGGGGGTTGAGTGTAAAAAATAGTGTGTTCGAACCTCGGTGATTGGGGTCCCGCATTAACATTCAACACATCTGAATAATGTTGCCTGTATTGCATAACCTAAGTTTGCAAAATAAACAGATTTTGGCTGCTCCATTTTTCAAATGAGCAACTCCCTATCACAACGGAAAAAGCGAAACTTCCCGCTTTCTGCTTTGAGCCGAACTACACTTCTAGGACCAAAGCTCGTTCGACCCTGACTCGCTCGTCAACTTGCCATTTGCCAAAGACTATTCGTATCAGCAGTAAACGCCTCTCGTGTGCACGAAACAAGAAAGTGGTAAGGAACCGAACTCAGGGTAGTGTGTAATAAAATGAACATAGAGGATATATTGGACAAAATATTAACCCCAAATTCACTAAACAAGCAAAACATACGGATCAGAAATGTAGGTGACCGTCATTCGGAGTCGCATGATTGGGCTATCATGCACGAATCAAATGAGACATAAAACCCAGTCGTTTTCTGAAAAAGCCCACGCAATTAGTGCCCGACATGATCATGGCATGTATACGTTTCGGTGGACTTTTAATTTTGTCTATTGAGGAAAGTGGTTATTCTTGACAATATTCAGAGTGAACGTGCAGGATAAAGTAGAACTTTGGTAAAACGCACCGACTGTTGACAAAAACGTTGTTGAAGAACAACATCTTTCACGTATTCCTGCAAAATTTGATTGGTCCTAAACAGTCACTAACACAAAATTCTCATGAAAAAGTGGTGGGCTGATTGTACTCGAGGTCATGCTCTGTGTGAGTGTAATAAAAACTTGACATGAATAAGTGAGTGCATTACAACAACACTAACGTAGCTCGGGCATTCCGCTCGAGTTTGCTCTATGTGTACCCAGTTTGACGAGTTCCAACAGGAAGGAAGGCTGCATTGGACCACTAGAAGTCGCAGCGTTATGCGGAGTTTGATCATCTGAGAACTTGAGTGGACATTCACGTTGTCATAGTGAGGAAAATCTGCTAGTGCAGAGCACCTTGTCGAGGATCTTGTGATAGGTGACAAAATCGGAGGCTTGATTATTCCAATGCCCGACGGATTACATCAACACATCTGTGACGTATATCCAAAAACTCACCAAGATTGGACTGCGGGCAATACGAGCAAGTGGAAGAGCCATCACTGAAAGAAATCGAATCAACGAGCGGGAAATGACAAGCAAAAACTCACGACGGAAAATGTTACACACATACACACAAAACAGAAAAAGGACTCGATGGGTGAATGGAAACGGTCGCTCTGATGTGGGCTGATATTCCGGTTCATAAGAGCACACACGCGCAGGACATTGGAACATGTGGAGTTGGTCAATGAAGATCGTGTTTTGTTGAACATTTTGTTGCAAACTGTAATGCAGTTCACAGGTTTGTTTCTGAAATCCAAAAACTAGTCATTTAGTAGCAGTTGTATTCGAGCTGCAATCACACAAATTAACAACTAAACCACATATATAAACCACCCAGAACACGGTGAACAAAGGTTATTCACTTTGACTGAGTCTACCCACGTGATTTGTGGGGCGTGAATCTCAGGTGATGGAACAGAACCAACCAGTCAGCAGGCAAGCCATTCAGTAGCAAGGCCGAAAAACATACAGGTGAAACCCCTTGAATATAGACCTCGATCGCAGAATGTAACCACTATCGGGCAATTTGGTCTTTCCCAAGAAAAACCGTTTTATATTGACAGGTTAACTAAAAGATGAGGACAAACCCAACAAACCGCCACTTACATACCTTCTCTTGTTTTTTTGTTTCCGATGTGAATTCATGAGTCGTTGGAGTTTGACTCCATGTAACTGATTGATTGATGTAAAATCAGACTAAGTTATTTGGAATATCCTTAAGAGATTGCTGAACCGTAATAGGGGAGGGCCAGATCTGATAAAGTGACTTGGTGGTTTCGATGGCTGGGAAATTATGTTCAGTAAATAACTAGCCTGGGAATGTTAAGGATGTTGATTAGCTGTTTAAATAAGGATGGACGAGAGATGGCTGCCGGTATCCATTAGGGCGGAATTAAGAGTGAGGAATGGGGAAGGGAACTTATTTTAAACATAAAAGCATCGTAACAAGACTGGGGTCTCTGGCGTGCAATCTTTCATTACTGATCCTTCTGACTATGATTCAGAGTGGCCGGTAAAAAAATGCATTCGGAGTGAACAACACCCACGTTATGTGGCAGCCTTCGCGTTTAAATTCATATTTAGGCTGAACCACGTAGTAAAGAAACATTCGTCTGCATCTAGGGAATGTGGATCCATTATAAGCAAATATTCTGCCGCAACTACTTGTAGGTATTGTTCAGATTTATTGATCGTCTTCAAGGGGGTCGAAGTAACTTTTCTGTTTACTAAAACCAATGACTCTATGGTTTGGACTTCTCTCCAGGTCACAGTCACAGGCATCATCAAATTTGTTGGGCACTACTTTTCGATTACTGATGAGTAGTATATGATTTTCGTTAGTATAATTTGAACAACAGGCAACCGATTACAGCTTGTACATTCCCATGCGAATGTTTAAGTCCACTGATCAACGATTTAGAGACCGCGCGTTACTGGTGGTTGATGATTCCAGAAACCGTTGTAGTGGACAAATCTACTACGTGAATATTGAAGAGTGTCTGGGAGCATAGGCACACGTGAGTCGTACGACGACGCACTACCATCTCCCGAAGTGCCTGAAGTGGCGCTTAATATACACTGTTTGGGCCCTGTCCCTGTCAATATTTTGACAACCTTAAAAAATCAGGGTAGGTTCTAGTGGTTCACGTAGGTCCTGAGCAAACTGTCAGTTAACTAACCATCATCGGTCGTAGGCATCACACTGCATTCCATTCACAAGCTAGCAGTTGCAGCCGTCTTCCAAGCAAGTTGAAGACAGTAAACTGATCTCAACAATACCTTGATATTGTTAGAAGGTTTATAGCTACTGTTTTCATGGCGCAACAAAAATTCATTTAGAACGTATATTAACGATGACCGGAAATCCCGGTCCGACTTACAATAAGGCAAGAACAAACTGAAAAATTAGTTAGTCATGAGTTGCCAATAAAATAATGTCGTAATGTGCAAAACGGAACAGATGTACTAATAAGAGGAACGAAGATTGAATCGGCACCAAGCGACCTGAATCAAACTTGAGTCGTACGAACTGCTTTGGAATGCTCTATTTCATAGGCAAACTAATTCCATCCCTACTCACCAAACGATAAGAGTCTGACAGATTGTTCTCAGTAGCGGTTTCCCGTACAAACCTGAATCACAAGTGCTTACAGCCATTTCTTTGGTAAAGGTAGCCATGGTAATATGTTTTTTGCTTGTAAACAAGTAACTATCGGCTGCTGTGAATGACAAATGTGAGCATAAAACCTACGTTGCGTCCGCGGGAAAAATTCAGTTTGTCAAGTAGCACTCATCGGTTTGCTCTTGAGATGAACTTAATCCTGAACATTTGTTTGCCGTTCGCTCGCTTCAAAAGCATGAACGTTCAGTACACCTTGCTTGTTCACGATCGTTGAGTGCTCAAAACTCTGAAGAAACGGTAGGGATACTAAAGTAGAATCACTTATGCATCAGTCAAAGAATAGTAACCATTACCGAGAATGTATGTCAGAACAAATTGTGATGAATCAATAAAGTCCTCTTACAAAGTCTCCTGCCTTCACCTCTGGAAACCAAAGAGCGGATGGCATAGTTTCTGCCCACAACCCCCAAGCTAGATAAGACAATATGCTTTTAGCCAAAGTCGACAACCACACTGTGTTGGAAAATATCAGTCAGTGGACAGATATAAAGTCTACGCAAAATACCCCTATTTTCGTTTTCTCTCAAACAGGCTACTAGATGTTTTTGAAAGCATTATCGGCTATTGGCAATTGATTTTAACAAATGAGTTTGTCGAATAAACTGCGATGGACGTGATCTTGAGTAACTTGGATGAAGCACAATATGACTATTCATCGCATCTACTAAGGACCACCGTAAATCATTACTGGCAATTTCTACTAGTAACATCGATAAACAAATAAAGACTAACCATTCCAATGTTGTTTACACATGTTTTGAAAAAAATACCGAAATGTTTTGGTGGGACAAATGAACTTAGTCAGGTGACCACTAGCTAATTTAGAAACTGTTGTACCAAAACTGTGAATTTATATTCCATTCTGTTGTGCACTGAATACACGAATAGATCAACTCACTGGTCGTACACTGTTAGCTCGATCCCCCAGGTTCAATCCTCTGTAGACACGTGGAGGTGAGCATGTGGATCGAGAAAACAAGGTGATTGTGAAATTGACATGTAAACCAATGTATTGAATCACCTGAAGTTTTGCTGGAAGCAGAATGAGAAAGAAAAGCAACTACAAAAAACGTAGTCATCAACTGGATTCGAAACAGCGACAAAAACAGCTATGCGAAAACGCGGTCGACATTCTCTGGGCCAAATAACAATACCACACCGTGAACCCGGAAATGGCACGTCGGGATTTGGTTACACACCAGTTCTACCATATCATGAAATTCGCTGAATTATTCAAGGGACCGACTGAACCAGCACGGTTTCTCGAACAATTTAAGTTGGAATCTACTAGAGCTATTTTCAGTATTAAAATTTGAAAGATTTCATGTAAACCGGTAAGAAACCTGGATGGTTGAGTCCAAATGTACTTCTGAGCAACCTACCAGACTTCGTAACTTACCCGATAGAGTGCTTGCTCTGTTTGGTTATGTTGGTCCTGTCGCTGACTCCAGTCAAATTGAAGTCTTGATTTTTCATGCTTCAGTCTGTTATGAAGCAGTAAACTAGCCAACCTATTTATAACCGGAACAAGAAAACAGAAAGGCAAAAACCAGCGGTTAGAAATTATCGACAGCAATGGAGATGTTTGGCCCTCATTATCCGATCATTCTATGAGCGTCGGCAACTGTGGCAAACAACCACAATTTTAAAGCAAATTTAAAAACGCTAATGCTTGTCGTTCTTTATGTTCCAATGGAGTCGTCATGTTTCTTATGGAGTCAGCGAATCTGGAGAATTACCCTACTTCTCTCATTTATTCTCCCATAGAAGTCCCCAGTTTTATAGACTGACAAGCTTTTCCTTACCTAACGAGTCACCAGATTTCAATGATTTCCTATGGGACTAGAACCGGCAATACAGGCTAACAATTCAAAAGCCTTCATCCTCGAACGAAGTAGCAACGCCCTCCTGATAAGCAATACACGAATCGTAGTGCTGGGTGGATTAGAATAACATTTCGTTTTCAGATGGAAAAACGAAAACCAACAGAAAGCGTTCCAGTGTCCAAAAGTAAGACTCGCTTTCTTTGACGTCACGCGTTAAAGCTGGTTCACTCGAGTCGATGTTGAAAATAAAGTATGCGATCAGTCAAAGTTCCCTGTGAGCTTGTCCGCTGAAAAGAGTTCTTCCTTTACAGATTGTGGTACTACTGGTTTTAGCTCGTCCGGAATAGTCTTCCGTTGACACCGAATAAAACGAGGTGTCAGCTAAGTCTCCGAGAGGAGTGATCTTTGGTCCGTCGTATGCAACGTTGTGTCCCCACCTGATCAAAAGAAAAGGTGCAATTCTTCTCCTTACTGTTCGCACGTGAAGTTTTACTCAGCACTTGAAGCATGATGTTCTAGAATGACACTGAGTTAAGTATCATTTCGAGCATTGAAAACTTCTTTCTGCATTGGAATTGAATCGGAACACTGTTTTTAAACTCTTGATGAGACTCCTGGTAGTCTCGATTGCTTCACCTGCACGATGTTTTTAGGCATTGTCATATAGCACTTGATCGCATCTAAAGACAATCTGAGTTGTCAGAACTTCACCGCAAAATCAGCCACGTTTGTTAGAAATCTAACCTTTTTCGATTCGAAAATTCATCCTTTTAACTGTCGTTTGCATGATGTAAATGAAATATATAAAGTGAAGTATTTGCCATATTAGACAGTCATCACGGTGATTTCACACCAAAACCACTGGCAAACCGTCAAAACAACTTCGCTGTTGAGGCATTTATATTTAAATTACTGATGAGTAGTCGGGGATTTGGTTTATTTTCAAGTTGACCATCACTCACATTTGATCGCAGCCTTCGCATTCAGATAAACCTTCCAGCCAGCCTCTTTTCGAAAGAGGGAAGTCTATCTGAATGTGAAGGCTGCGATCAAATGTGAGTGATGGTCAACTTGAAAATGTATACCTAACCCCAAGAACATTCAACGCCTCCGTGACCGGCAAACTCTATTCAAGCTCTTCGGCTCAAAGGCATTTTAACCTGGTTAATTTGCGAACTTTATCACAGTAATTACTCACACTTCGGCGACTAATTCATTTTCTGCACAGACCATATTAAAAAAAACAGCCAGCTTATAGGTTGCTGTTAAAGCTTGCCCGCTCATCAAATTTTGTCGCTCGGTGTAAACATTTCGGTTTTTCCAATCAAGCCGGCATTCCCCGTCATTCCTGCCAATACTGCTGTCGGTTGAAATAAGCTAACTTGGGCAACAAACGAGACACTAAGGATCATAATCGGTAACTTGCCGATTTGCGTAGCACTGCTGGATGATTGCATACATTCCCATCTGGAAGTTAGAACCCCCAGTTTTCCACGTAGCTTTTGAAATGCCTACAAACCCTCATACAAAATTTCATCGTGCCAATCTCCAGACAGCCACTCCACTTTAACTGATTAACAGTTGATATGGAGTCAACAAATGCGAAGGATTTCATTGGATTCGAACGTGCGATTATTGTGCAAACACAGAACCGCAAGAAGAATGGTCTGTTGTGAGATTAATGAGCGTTGAATTCCAACATGACATCCACATTCAGTGTGTCCTGAAAATCACTTCCAAGAGTAAACACAGTCGTTCGCACTCTATTGAACAAATATCGATGACAGAACATCTTTTACATATTCACGTGAGTGAAAACAGTCCTTGCAACGTCCCTTCAAGATAAAGCAGAGCACGTAATTGCGCTTGAAGTGTTGATAGTCTTTTGAAAGTTATCAGTGATTCTTTATGTAGCTTCTTAAGTTGATACGTTGCCTATGGATGTCAGGAATGCATCCAGCTCACTGCAACTTCTGAAAGAACTGGAAAAAAACTGTAATGCCAGTCATGTACAAGCAGTGTAGAACAACATCAACTTGATGTATTGTCGGAATGACAAACATCCATCAGCTGTCACTTCGATAGTAAAAGAATATTTCGATGATCCACAACTACTCAACTCGAGCTGTAAACTGCGACTGCGCGATGTTCTAAGTGTGTTCTGCAGCTGATTGAGACATCACAAGAAAATGTGAATCAAGGTCACTACATGTCTCAAACTCACAGGTTACGTCAAGAACATACGGTTAAACGATAAACATTGTCTTCCTGCCCTGATAACAGCAGAGCTGAGCGATACCAAATCACTGTCGTATCTGCTGAGAAGCCAAGCACGTTGAACATTATATGTGCGGAACTTTTAGCTTGTGAAAAAGACTTACAGGATATACTGTAAATGGGTGATTCCGAATTTAACTCTAGTTCATAAATGTGGTGTTTTGCCCTGATCTGTCTGCACGCAGCCTAGAAGCATGTGTCTGTGCAGCACAGATGTCTGTATAGTTCCTCACCCGTAGTGTCCCAGCGCTTGTTATTCAGTCTCGTTAGGACTGCATCTAACGACTTTCCATGACTGGAGTTTTGTTCCGTTAATTGTTTAACCCTTGCGAGTCAGAAAGATTAGTTGGTGCTTTTACCGAGACCATAGAATCAGGGTTTTTCACCGCACAAACCACGTGGTATAACAGTGTACCACAGCGTTTCAAAAATACTAACTCGAGACCCCTAGAATTATGTTGGGGACTGGTGTATAAGTGAAATTTAGAACACTGAGTTCTCTTGATCCAAATGACCAATAACGATAGATGACATCGCGAGATGTCAACATTCCGTTTACTCTTTTCAATCACGAGCGTAATACACTACAATATTTAGGACATGAGGATAACCACAATAGAAGCGGCCAAGGAATAAGTTCACATGAAACAAAGACTGTTACCAATTCCAGGGCAGACAAATTGCTTGAGTCAACGGTTTGTGCGTACACACGTCCTTACGGGGAAACTTGATTAACTCTGCCTTGGGGACGAAGGCAATCTAACCATTCCGGTTACTCAGTCTTAACTGAAACGATTTGGGGGGGGTCAGCGAACTGACCTACTTCAACGATGTGCCTTGCAATAGATGAGGTCGGATTTCAGGCAGCCTGTCCTGTTGCCACTGTCGGTTGCGTCATCGCGTACATCAACCACGTATGTTCGACCATTGTTCTTCGTAGGCACCGACCTGTTCTACTGATATAGACGTCACCGTAACTGCGGATCACACTTTAGAGAGAACATCTCGGTAGGTCGCAACTACGAGCGAGCTGAGCTACGTTCATATTTGGGAATAGTAGCTGCAATTCTTTGCTGCGTGTGACGGCACAATAGGCAATGGCAACAGAACGAACTGGCTGAAATCCGACTCCATCCATTGAAATGCAAATCGTAGAAACAAGTCGCTTGGCTGACCCCGCCAACTCGTTTCAGTTAGTACTGAGCCATCGGAATAGTTGAACTGTCTTCAGCCCTCTAGGCAGTGCTATTCAATAATCGCCGCCCAGTCCTCTGTGGGCACAAACTGTTGAATTGTGCACTGTGTGTATGTGATATGTCGAATTCGAATGTACTTACTGTTTACACTCTACCAAAACCCAATCAGTTAACATTTCTCATCATTATCCACGGTTTCTTGGGTACTGTGCATTTCTTTAATAAACGGACTGAGAAGAACACAGGATTATGAGCTAGTTGTAATACTGAACGTTCCAATCACCTTGGGCGGCCTTCATCAGAGGTGTTGTAATTGAATCACATCTAAACTGTTCGACTTCATTCGTACGACATCTGGTGGGGTTAACTTACAAATGATTAACAACTACGGAACTTCTGCAAATAAATAACCAAATAGCACAATATGCATGAAACCTTGGATGGCATAATATGGCTTGAAGCAAAAAAACGGACATTGCCTACGGCAGCATAGTTGCAGTGGTACACGGTATCTACAAAGGCACTAACAGAACTCGGGATGCAGAAATGCTTGTTCTAAGGTTGAACATGTACGAGAGACATCAAGCCTTTCGGAAAGAATAACTATACATAGTGGAATATAATCCAAAAATGCCGTGACCTCATGAACCCAACTTCTGTGTCGTACTACATTACCAGACTTTCCGGTTATCTAGGACACAGAAGAAGTGCTCTGGTGTTGAGCCTGCTCGTTTGTTTTGTCGCATATTTCACCTCCTGACCGCATATTTCTCTGTGCCATCGAGACTACAGATCCAACTTGTCGTCTTACGGTTCTATTTACCGAAATAACATTATACTGTTCATCTGGATTGAAAACATCTTGGAAATCAACTAACTTGCTAGCAATATAGTTACCGCACAACCAAGCTTCACGAAAGACAGACATTTTGTCAACTATCAGATCAGAACCATCTCACCAAATATTGTGTAGACAGCGGCGCTGACGTGATAGTAGAGGGGGGAGTGGTCCGTTCATGCGCTTCGCATATCAGCTGGTTTCTAGTGAGAAAATTTCACGGAGATTTTTAGTCGGGCTCTGTTTCCGCACACATGAATGACTGCTTTCCAGATGCTAAGACCAGTGAAGGAATGTTTTTGTCTGGAATGGCGAATTCTGACTGTCTGCGCTTTGTACTGTTGACGCTGAACAAGCCTTTATTGGTTCATCTAATTCTAAACATCGTTTGCAATGTGATGTATGCGTGACTTTTCTTACCACAGTCTCAAAATTACCAAACAGGTATTACAGCATCGATTTGAGGGTCAGCCGTCTTAAACAAATAAGAAAACAAATCTTCTCGAACTTCTGTGATCATAACAACCAAGTACTGTGAGATAAGATGTTCCCATCTAGATTGCCGGGGTGTAAGCATGTTCATTCACGATTAATGGAACAGCGGAGTATCTTTGTGATATTCACTGAGGAAATTTAGGAAACGGATCCACGAGTGGTTGCACTGTAGTTTGAGGAAGGTGAATGTGGTAAAAAATCTAAAGTGGTGGTCCATGGCGCAGAATAGTGAAGTCAAGCACTCTGATTGTTTGCTATATACTTCCCTACATATTACTTTGACGTGACAGTCAGGTTTCTATGCTGCGGTTATTTGTTGGTTCATAAATTGTTACAAGAGGAAAAAAGTTCCTAGTTTTTGTGTTCCTGTCTCTGTGCTAGTGGGTGAAAAATGGTGCTGGATGGTTCATATTTGTAGAGGAAAAGTGAACAGAACTAAATAAACGGTAAATTTACTGAGACTGCTAGCTGCAATCATTTCAGCAACAAACGCTGAAACACTAAAACGACATTCACTCAGAAATAGGCAATGAATGGCCAGTGGGACTGTACTCGTATAGCTGTTAGGAAATCTCTAGTGCCGGTTGTCTCTCAAGTATGTACCCATTCAGTAGTATTCTAGAACTCTCAACTAGTTCAGCCGTGACCGGAGAATTAAACAGTGAGTTCTAATGCGAACAGACAGTAACTGTGAAGCAGTTCTGGCCGTGAACAGTCGGTCGTAACAAACCATTAAATCCTCACTTGCTGTTGATCCGGATTTGTCAGAAGTGCAATGAGCGCTCAGAAAACTGTGCAGTGAAAAGGCTGCAGATGACGATCGTTTGCCAGATGAAATCTTGTATAATGACAGATTGCGGCTGGGGTGCACTAGCTGGTTTACTTCGTGTGGGGACAAGAAGAAATCTCACATGATTTCAATGATGCTACGGTAGTACCTTTATCGGAAGATAATGATGGCAACAAATGCCCTGACTTTTATTGTGGCATCAGTCTGGTGAGCTGCGCTGACAAGGTACTTACCAGAATCCTTCTGAACCGACTAGATGCGGATGTTTTAGAGGCTAACGATCCTGAGGAGCAGCGTGGACTCTGGGTGAGTCGGGGTTTGATCGATCTGGTGTCTGCTGCTCGACAGCCACAGAAGAAGTGTCAGGAACGCAACCAGCCTCTGCATGCCTTCTCCGTGGACTCCACTAAGTCATTTGATTCTGTAAGATGCAAGGCGTTATGGACGGTGCTTGGTAAGTTTGCATGTCTAGGTAAGTTCGTCAACTTTATTCAACTGTTGCATGTGTACATGAAGACGAAGATAGAGTCGTGTGGATCGACCTCTGACGATGTTGAAATTGTCACTGGTGTGAAGCAGGCCTGTGTACAAGCCCTAGCCCTCCTTAGTTCATTTCTGACTGCCACGCTAACATGTGGTTATCAAGATTCGGTGAAGGACGGCGTTGAGGTGAAGTACCGGAGGGATGGTAGCCTACTGGATATTGAGCGCTACGGCATCTCAGACAGGTTATATACCTCAGCGATACGCGTACTCCTGCTCGCAGATGATAGCGCGATGTTCGCACAGAGTGAAGTCGGACCAGATCGACTGAGGACGGTTTTTGCGACCACAGCATCCAAGTTTTGCATTGAATCTTGACAAGTGTGAGACATTTTCTTTCTTACAACCTTCTTCGGACAGAAGTACCATTCCTGCGTCAACGCCTGAAAGTAGCATCAGTCGAAAAGTTGTTGAAAGCTGCGTACATATCTGCTACTTAGGCAGCAATTTGCTCAGTTCTGTTCGCGGACCGCGAGCTACGAGCTCATGTGGTAAAGAGTACTGTTGCTTTTGGACTTCAAGAAAGACATGTCTGGAAGAATCGCAGCCTAAAGATGGTCACTAAGCTCTGCGTCAACCGCTCAAAGACATTGCCTACGCTGTGGTAAGGCATTGAAACTTGAACAGTTTATCAACAGAACGTGCGCCATCTGAGCCGTTTACATTTGGGGTGTGTGAGACGCATCTTGCGTATTTGAGGCTTAGGCATGGTTTCGAACACTGAGATTTTGCAGCGAATGGAAATGGACGGAGCCAGTTGGCTAGGTTAAGTTCGTCGAATGGACGACGACCATATGCGAAAGCAGCTATTATACAGACAGGCAAAATTAGGTAAATGAAATCCTGGTGGTTAAAAACAGGGATATCAGGACGTTATCCAGGTAAGTCTTTTGCGTTGTAAAATTAACTTCAGATGCCGGGAAGAGTTAATTTTGTATCGGACGATCTGGAGGAATATGATTCGGATGGGCGTCTGAAAGTTCATTGAGCAGCTGCTGCGTGGCCGCGAACAGGAGCACGTGGTATGCAAGGGAACTATCAGTGCCCGAGGCCGTGGTGACATGACTATATGGCGTTGTGGTATGTACGGTTGCGAATGCGCTGTCCGTTTGAGACTAGCAGGTCACCAACGTATTCACGGTATACCGTCGGCCATTGAGGACAACTAGGCTGTATCAGCTGTGTCCTTTTCGGCTGTTCACGTCAACCAACGACTACCGTCGTTTGGAACTCACCTGCTCTTCTTTTCTAGAACCTCGATGTCTTCGACCTTCTAGCTTTCTTTTCCTCTAGCTTTGTTGATGTGCTGCATGATGAATGTTTTGCCTGTTTTCTTACAGACCAAAGTTGCATTCTGCTTTTCCTTCATATCCTCTTTAGAGTGCACTGACGTGGACTTCTTTACTGGAATACTCCTTGCGTTATGCTTTCAATATTTTTCTTACCAGTTTCCATCTTATCTTCTCTCTTCCCCGAGAGATAAGGGTTTCCGTTTCAAGCCAACCTAGCAATTGTCCAACCAGCACTGGCCCGCCAAACATCAAGGCTTCATTCACACCTCCTGGTCTTGTTTCTTCCGGTTCACACTGGATATGTGGTGTACCAGTGGAGCCACAAGTGGTGCAGTGCAAGCCACTTGATGGTTGAACGCAGGAGTCCTTTGGCTCCGATCACTGTGACAGACTAATTCTAACCGGGTGCCCACAACCGTGTTTGATCTACGTGGACAGAAATCTTAGTTCCACTCTGTCCATTCACTTTTGTTTACCGAGAGTGCATTTATGTGCGCGAACAAAGTAGCTGGGGTTCGATTCCAGTGCTTAACCCGCACAGGCTACACACATACACATGGGCTTAATTAGCACCGGTAAGTAGACGTGAAAATTTACACGACTGTCACTGTCAATTCGCTTCGATTTTAAGTACATACGCCCGCGTCGCAGAATCGACGGTCTTGGCAGCCTCTGCTGAACACCACTCATTATTTGCTTGACCGATTTACACCAAAGCCTACCATATTCGTCATCCATTTGCCCAACTGGACACTACATCCCGAGTGCTGTACACATTTGGATAAAAGATGTACATCACATTTGGTTGGAAGCTACCGTGAGAAGTTGGGAAATCGCCCGGCTAGCCTGGTAAGCTAGTAAGCACAATGTTGATTGATTCGATGATACAGGACTAACGTGCGGTCGGAACCAGCAAGCGCACGCGGATTGAACTTAAATTGCTTAACATAGCGTGCTGCTGTGCTTTTGGCGCAGTTCTAGATTTCGTTTGTGTAAGTCGTGTGCACAACCTACTGAGCCTCTGGCTCATGGTTGTTTGTGTTTTGTTCTTTCACAGGACTATTGTTGGAACCTCAACTTCGGATGAACGCTGTTTCTCGGTGCCTCCACGTTACTCCAAAGTTGGTATGCAAGTTTCACGGGCATCAGAACACGGGCACGTAAATGTAAGCGATCGATAAACTGACGAATCGGTGTGCATGCGTACACGTGACTGGTTAGTTTGCTGCGTGATTTATCTGGCTTGTGTCAAGAGGTGTGATGACGTGGCGATGTAACAACGAGGCTGTGTCCGTTTCCGACTCAAAAAGGTGCGACATCCGTTTCTAGGGTTCCACTGGTCGATCAGAGCACAATCACTTTGAAACACTGCATCGTTTTAGATGGTCAGCATTAACAGTATCTGCTACTGAAGTAATTCTTCGTAGAGTGAACCGCTTGTAGTGTGACCCAGAGGAACCAAATTACTGATCACGATCAATAAAATAGTGGCTGGTGCGTGCGCTAAATTGTCATCACTTTGCAACCTGAGAATGCTCACTTCATAACAAAGTCACTCACTCCAGATTCTCTACATGCGCATGTGACTCATGTGTGTCCTCCATATTTCGCTAAGTCGCCAAATCTTTTTTTCCATAAAAAGACCTCCCGTGGCAGACGGAAATATGCTGAGTGGCATGTGGACGTGATGGGATGACTAGGCTTCGTCCAGCTACGGTCATGTAATCAATCGACTCCGAAGTATAAATAACAAGATTGATGGTAGCAGCCCACTTCATTAACTCTGTGCAAATGCATATTCAGTGATTACATGTAAAATTGTAATTGACTACGCATCAAAGCCGTTATCCCTCCTGTCACACTCGAACCTCCCCTCTCCAGCAGTATGCTGCTAAGTGATGAGAATATCATAAATAGCAATGCTCTTTTTCTGCATTTGTTGCACTGCTCATTTACTTTCTCAGCGCGAAATAAGTTACTATCGCATATTGGGTAAATTATAGGAATATATATTATCAACTTGACCTGCTCTAGTCTTTGAGGAACTTGTGAAGTCAGACAGATGGGGGCAGCGGTTACACACATATGCACACTGTTAAACCTGTCAACTAAATGCTTCCGAACACTTAATTAATCCGCCGGAGTGTGGGAAGCCCTTCGGAGTGGAAGACCTCAAATATTTTTTGCCGTTTTTCCATGTTGCGCAACATCAAATTTATTAGTGTTCTACTGAACAGTTCGTTAAAACGGACAAAAAAGTAACTCCATTCGTCTACACCAGTTGAACATCTGCTGATTCAAGGGCGTCGCTTCCAATTTTCTATAGATAGCATTTTCAGTGCAATCAACCATGCACGAACTTTCTAATAGTTTATACGTTAAAATGTCACAAATC
The DNA here is from genome assembly GCA_008508345.1 of Paragonimus westermani. Taxonomy (NCBI): domain Eukaryota; kingdom Metazoa; phylum Platyhelminthes; class Trematoda; order Plagiorchiida; family Troglotrematidae; genus Paragonimus; species Paragonimus westermani. The sequence goes on along the minus strand of QNGE01000161.1, from coordinate 58,761 downwards.
ACTATGTACGATTTTCGGACGTGTTCATTACTTCTAGTGGAGGCGGGCTGAAACAAGGGAATCACCACATTTATCCCCAGTTAGGTTGAAGACCAAAATTAAATTTTAATCAACAATATAGGTCAAGGCGACAAAAAATACAACCTGGTGCAGAATTACTGCTCCATTACAATCCCCCCAAATACTGTTTTGTATGACCGGAAATTATTCAACTGTGCACTTTTTCGAAGCTTTAGCCCACACTATCGCTCACTAACTATCAGTACTATGTTACCAACAACTTAACTTTCATTACAGCAGAAAGACAGCATACTGCGACACGTTGACATTTGGTTTGCTATCATCAGTCTGGGACGTGATGTACGCAGATAATGTGAACAAGAGAACACAGAGAAAGAATTGTTTGCCACGTTTTGATCCCTTGGTTTAAATAGGTATTTTCCAGCGACAAACAGATGACTATATGGGATAAATTATAGCAGAAAATGAATGAGTGCACAAGAAGTTATACAAAGTAGTAGGCAAACAAGACCGTGACAGTCCGACTAATTACCTCAGCCACTTTGGATAGGCATTACTGGATGATGATCTCGAATCAACGCAGTCAGTAAATCTAGGTTCCACTAAGAAATTGACCTGAAATTGGGCACGACCAAAATATTATTCGCAAACGCTCAGCCGCGTTGCCTGCTATCTACGTAGTATTCAAAATAACACTTATTTTCAAAAATTCCCCTGAATTTGTCTTCAAACGAAGCCTTTGTCCTGGGATTTCCAAGTTGACTCAACATCACAACTACTGTGTCGCCTGTAGGTACGATAGAACAACCTGCAAATTAGTTACAAGCGAACGTGGTTGAAGTTTACTATACAATAATTTGGTTGTGTCTAATGAAAAGCCGCTTTCTTAACAGTCGTCACGAGTGTTTCGTGAACGCGCGATCAGTGTTTAGTTGCCAGTTGTGGTAATGGTATATACCACCAGTGATGACTAACAAGAACTTGACCTGAGTCCTGTACCTCTTTTAGAAAAGGAATGGTTGAAAGTAAATCCAAATAAGTAACCTGCAAATAATTCTTAGTGCCGTCCAATTCACACCAACGGTTCGTCAGTTTGTGTTCCCTTGGTTTACAAAAATCTCTTGTCATTGTTATAGAACAGATCTTTGTTCTGTGTGGTTCAATCCAACCAGTGAGTCAGACGTCCAGCAGTAAATGTAGGGTCTATCACAACGATGTATCCGCAAAGAAAGCTGGTGATCAGTAACCTTGCGACTTGATGGTGAGGAATAATTTTCCAGTTATTATAATGTTCAATGTTTCTTTTTGCTCAACCTCTAAAGTAACTGTAAAATTCGGTGAAGTCACTCCGTGAAAAATTTGCGTTCCTGCTAATGGTTGGTTAGTTGGCTATCGAAACGTTTTCAAGGCCTGCAGATAAACGGCTAAAAATAGCTACTAATCGTGCAAGTGTATGGTTTTGGAGAAATGTTAGAAATCTGTTTGCATGAAGTCCTGTACGACAATCACTTGCGGTTTATACGTCCAGATTTTGTTAAGGTGATGCCAAATTTCTTTCTGAGCCCAAAAATAATTGGTTTAACGGTAGTGAAATATACCTGGAAATTTTCTGGTTTCTCGAGATCACCACTCAGATAACGTTCAGTCAAATGAAAGTGTACCACCAGCCTACGCAAACAAATGAGTTTCACCCTTCTCCAATTGGATGACACGATCGATCTCAGGTTTACAGTTCATGCGGAAATAAATCCACAATCGACGAAAGGTTGATGAAGCCCACCGCATGTTGCAAGTTTGCGATTTCTGACAGTTCGCATCATATCACCAGCTTGATTTGAGTGCAACTGATGAAATGTAACCACTACATAGCGGAATGCAGTGAAAATTTTAGATTCGGTGCCTCAATTTATATGGTGACAGCACGTACTTGAAAATTTTGCCTTTCCCCCATGAGGCAATAGTCTGGACCACTGTGCCATTAACCTCACATTAGCACGTAGACGCTCAATCACTTTTGCACGTGATCTGGTTGCTGGATCACTTCGAGAGGAAGCAGTATTTGCCCTGTTAACTTCAATCTATGAACCCTCTACTAGAACTTCCCCCTAAATTGAAATCACAGAAATTACCACCGTGTTAGTGAGGGAGATGGTTTTCATGTAGATTGAACAACTGATCACAGCTGCCGCGTTCCCATAGTCTTTTCAGTTGACCCCTTTAGAAAAAAGCACTAGAACCGAATTTTTCACGTGTTTCTTTTTTCGAAAGGGGCCAACTGGAAAGTATGCAGGAATGTGACGACTGCATTCAGTTGTGAGTAATGGTCAATCCATACAAAAACCAAAAATTCTCTACTACTCATCAGCAATCAAAATATCGCTGAATAAGCTACTGATTTATCTGTTTTCAGCTTGGACAGACGTTCCAGTCGAAGGGTCATCAGTTGGAGATAACAGAACAGTGAATATATCTCCACTCGAGGTGATCGGACAACCTGGTCAAATCTAACTTTTTGAGAGGTATTTTGATTGTTGATAATTGGCAGGGGATTTCGGTTTCCGTATAAATTGAACATCACCTCCATTTGGAGAGAAGCCCTAGTCGAGGAGTCATTGATTAAAGTTAACAGGTAATCGGGAGACAGTGCACTACTCATTAGCGAAAGTGGATGAGCTCTTACATACGAAAATTCGGTCCTGACTAATATAATGTCAGTGGGACAATCGTCAACATGGTTTTCTCATGAACGCGTGGTCAGAATCGCAGTCCCAGTCGTGACAAGGATAGGCAGTGGTAAGAGCGAAAGTTGAGCCTAGTACCTATTTTTGAAAGCGGTCGACTAGAAAGTCTATGAGAATGCTACAGCTCTAATCAACTGCGGGTGATGATCAATCTATGTAGAAACCAAAATCTCCTACTACTTAGCAGCGAACTTCTTCTTTACTATTCTTACTGTCGTGATTGCCGGATTTCCATTGGCCATTATGCTAATCTGATTTCACGGCTATTGAATTCTTAATGAGACCTATTGAAGAATATTGAACACGTCAATATTATCATCCGGTAGCTAAAAACCGAGATCTGAAGTGAGACTCAGTTGCTAGAAATTCCAGCGGTGGGGAAAATATTCGAAACATCCCAAAAAGTTTAGAGTGAAAGTGACATCATTTTGTAGAGTATAAACTTAATGAACCAGCCCTCTAAAAACTTGACATGCATTTGAAAAATAACATCAGTTTTGTTTTTAAAATATTCTAACTCGACGTTTGAGAAAAGGATAGATATGGAAGTAAGACGTTGGTAATTATTTAAATCTTGATGCACAATTAGTGCCATTCTGTACTTAGCAGCTAGTGAATTATACGTTTACAAAAAGCTTCACGTTAAATAAATGTATGTAGGTCAAGTCGTGTGCAGACAGAGAAGGCCGGTTCATGATCAGTGTAATAGCTGTGTTACTAAAATGCGCTAACTGGATGTGCGGTGTAGACGCGTCTTGTCATGGCTACCCCGTGGCACTTCTGAAAAACGAATGTTTTCCCACGATATTAAAAGCAGATTCGTTCGCTTCACAAGATCGCGGTTATGATCGTCAAAAAAAGAATTAGTTTTGTAAAAGAAACCGACCATATGCGGAACTGTTTTCTGTCGAACAAACATGTTGTGGCAGTAGTAGATTATGACGTAATGTCGTAATTGATTCGAATTCACTTAGGAGTCTTCAGCCAGCTGACTATTTACCTCTCTTCTTGCGTCAAAACTCACGGATTCAAACTATTCTGGTTGAGGACGTCTCAAGTCGTCTTGTAAACTTTCGAACCCATCCAGTTAACAGAGGGATAACCACACTGTAACACTCCGCCTGGAAGACATGACAAAAACAAAACTAAAGAATATGATTAATCAAAATCGACTGATTTTGGCCAAGTGCATAAGCAGAAAGGACCCAAACACGATCGAAAAGCACCCTTAAGAAGTGGCAAACTGTAGTTCAATAAAATTGCTTGCGAGGTAACGACAAAACCGCTTCATTTGGCTGACATAGAGATCGCGGACATGTGAATAGCTAAAACCGCATAAGCAGGTACAACGTTGTAAGAAATGGTATACATTTTAAGATTGCTGCACCACAGAGCTGTTAAACGACTCCGGAATCATCTTAAACCGGTTGCAGAGACAACTGAAAACTGAGTGTAGGTGGACATATTTTAACCGTTGTGAATAATGACAAGGTGGCGAACGAAACCATGACGATTACGGAACTGCACACGGTTGTACCAGATGCCCCATCAATAGAACTACTCGTCTGAACAATAGGACAGTTGCGGAGAAACAAACGAACTCAGCAAAGTTAACCACATCGTTGCTAATCGGACATCGCATTGTGTTCTAAAACTCTTCGAGGTGTCTGCGTGTTTGTGACGCATCTGCAAACTAATAGGATCCACTTCACACCGCTATTATAATTGCTTATATTGCTGTTTGGGTTTGTGCTTGAGATTTACAGCCACCAATTAAATGATCCCAGGCTTCGTGCATAAAAATATTTTGCCCAGAACCAACTGGGACAATAATCTCTCAACGGACGCGCCATCAGCTGTTTGCTGTGACCAGCTTGTTTGAGGAATCAGTTAAAAAATCGGAGATACGAACCCAATTTGGATCTCCCATGTCATAATGACATTGTTTATCAGACAGTGATAATAGTAATCGAAAACTGTCAGTAATGAACTCGTGATTTGAAATTACCTTTACTTTTGAACTGAGTGTATAACGCACTCGTCTAAATAACAAAACATTAACTACGGTTATCTAGAAAATCCTGGTGAGCAAATAAACGAACCTGTTACTGATTAGTGGTTTGGCGGAATAGAAGGAGAGTGAAGCAATTCGGCGTAGTGTGAGTGGAATGATAATGCAGACTAGAGCAAACATTTCATTTCTAAACCTTCTTTAAGGATATCATAGGACAGATTTTATTGTGTCAAGGATACCTTGATGGCACGAAGGTTAGGAAAACGATATTTAGTTAGCAGAAGACTGTTGTAAACCCTCGACAGAATGCGCTGGTTCGTCCACGCTGTGATAATGCACTTGATGAAAACCGAATTCTTCTCCACACAATAATTTCTTTTATATAATCTCTCTATACAATTTCTTATACATGTTGTGAAATTGAACATTTACGGGCTAAATCTTTTCTTCACAGGATCTCTGACTGTCCCTAATACATAGCAAACAGCTGCTCCGTAGGTTACTGTATGGAGTATCTCGGCACGTTTTCTCTCAATATCGGGTCATCTTACTCTGAGTCTCACACTGGCCATATGGGAAAACTGTGGTAAACTTGCTGGTAGCCTTTCCACATCCGATTTTAGGTTGTCCATGAAACAGATAATGAAGTGACCACTAGGGTGCACCATCTTTAAGCACCTGTTCACCCTGTAGTTTTTCCGCCGCAATCTGTCACATACTTTTACTTAGTCAGTAGTGCGTTGCCTACATGGCTGGCGGCATCCGATACGGATTTGCCCGTCACAGTGACCGAAGCCAAAGGACGCCTGAGCTTATCCATCACTGCAATTGGCTTGCGCTGCACCACTTGCAGTTCCACCGACACACCACATATCCAGAGTAAACCCGAAGAAATAAGACCGGGAGGTGTGCCAGTGGGGCCTTTCTGTCCAGCCGGCCGATGCTGGTTAGCCACTTGATTTGCTAATAAGGAAAGGAAACCCCTATCTCTCGGAAACTAAACAAAGAGAGGCTATAATGACGAGATCTACACTGAGAAGAAAGATTTTTGAAGTGTAATACAAGAAGCATTGCAGTATACAAGTGCAGGTTAGTGCATCCCAAGGAAGATGGGGTTGAAAAGCAAAATTCTAATTGAACTATGAAAAGCCAGGCAGACCATTTATCACACAATACAGCAACAAAGCCGAAGAAAAGAATGGATAGAAGACCACAGACACTTACGCATCTGTTTTTTTTCTGGCTGCTCCCCTTTGGCCAATCTGACAAGGTTGAACCTGTAAGGACGGAAGTCACAGTCAGCACAGCCCTCCGGATCAAAACAGCACGCAAGCCTGACCACCACGCCAAGGTAGCAGAAAGGGTCAGGGTTGCATACGCACGCGCTTACGGGCAGTCAGATTATGATGAAAAAAGGATTGATCTCACCTCACGCTTCGCTCTTCAGTTCATCAAGGCTATCGATGGGGTTTCACCTTGTCCTGTTGCCTATAGACTCAAACCCCACGGTATTCAAAGCGAGGTTTGCGTAGGGCAATGTGCTTTTGGCAGCTGAACTTTTATAACCAAAGCTAATCGTCAGCTCTCTTTCCATTTCCGTCTTCCACGGAAGTTCCCAATGATTAGTGACTGGCTGGATGTTATCTACTAATACTGACAATCTCCCCGGTGTTATTCTCCCAACTGTTCTTTGTATACTGATGTCATTTAACCTTTCAAAAGCCAATGATTCCAGCGCGTAAGTTATTGACCTTGACGCTAACAGCTGGTATGAGGATGACTGGAATTCCCCTCTGTATGACGATAACGGTCCACAGAGGTTAATCGATAGGGACATTGGAAGTGCATTCGTAGTACTTAGCTCACGACTTATGATCCAAACAAAAATTTAGTCTGTATATGGACTTCGGCATCTGGCTGCCATTGCCAGATTTATCATAAACTGGTCACAGGACTCAGCAGTAGCTAAAAGAAGAAAATTCTTATGTTAATTAAAGCGAATTCTAGTTTAGAATATAATACTACAAGCGTAGTGGATAGTTAAACTGGTAAGGCAGTTGCTGAAACAATGTGAGTGAGTTATTCCTGTCGTTCAGCTTGATTGTCAAACTTTTCTCTTTAATTCAAGCACACGATTATTAAATTCAATGTAAGTTAGTCTTCAGTTCGCCCATAAAAGTCACTTATGATGTGAGTGTGGGAATTCACTCCACCAGTTTATCGCTGTGCGATTTTGATTACAGAAACTTTCAGTTTGCAGCTAATAGTCATTTTCTCCATTTCAAAAATTCTTAAATTACTAGAACTTTACCCACGACTATCTGCTAGATCGGTAACGTCACGCTGAGAAAGGATTAGTCAAGTGGTGCTGTATTGAGAATGAGCGACCACCCTACACTACTCACACCACTACTATTCAATAGAGAAGTAGGAACGTAGATTTTGAGATCGAAATGGCCGCAGGAAAAGATACAGGAAGAAGCATTGAAGCTGAGCATGGCATGAGATGGTTTCTGATAGACAAAGAAACTGAGCACTGGTGGTCATCGCAACCGTAAATTTCTGAGACCAGTGTCGTGCGCAGATGAGTGTTTTGTTTGTAGTCATGTTAAGGCGCACAGCCCATGTACTGGTTTCCCGAATAGATAACCCTCGCGTCGTCCGTGTTCTCGTCTCACAACAGTGTTAACTCAACAAATCTGCATTGTTGCTGACACTAATGTGATCAGTCATCATGCTGACAACTTTCTTGTGACAGGCAAAGGGGAATAAAATAGTTTAGCCCAGCTGCCTTGTGCTATGAAGTAAGGATTAGTAGATACGCACTACAGCTGAAAAACAAGTGTGCCTGTTATTCACGTCCCCTTAAGAAGATAGCTGGAGTGCGTCTTCTTTGCAAGGTTAACGTGGAAGTTGGAAAACCTTTAAAGTTTCAAAAGCTTGAGACGCTGACTCCGCACCTAAGAAATATATGGTAGTTTTAAATCACTGTACATACATGGAGAAATTGTGTTATTTAACTCCTGGGTCCACTACGCAAAACGTTATTGAACGTTACCGACAAACATACATGAGTAAGTTAACATAGTAGCACGAAAAAATGGTACGAACGTATTCATAGCTCAGCCACCCTGTTGTAAATCTGTCAATCTTCTCCCGCGCACCAGTTTTACCTGTTGAATTGGTAACAATATGCAGGAAACATATTCATTAGTTTGAATAACGAACTCAAGACCGGCTTTTCAGAATGGTAGTAGCATCTCGTATGTTCCCGTTAGCTGCTACATATAACAGCAGTGAAAGCCAAGAATAGCTAGACAAATTAACCCCACAAATCAAGCAAATCCATAAACTAGTCTGTCATTGGTCAAAACCATATTAGACGAAGGTGCAAAATCAGCAGCTTTTGTACACAGAGGACTGGCTTGTTAAACATGGCAAATAGCGCCCCCAGTGACTTAAGGATGAGAAGCTCGTAAAGAAGCATCAACACATGGAAAGTGTTTGTCGGACCAAGCATATGAGCGGTCCCCAGAGGTGTTTAATGATAGAGGAAGCCGGGTTGCGCTTCTTGGGTCACGCCACACACTGAATCCTCGAGATGTTTGAGAACGTGTTCCTTGATCCTAAGGTGCAGGGATCGACTAGTTCTGCCAGTGTAAACGCCACCGTAACTGCAAGCGAAGTAGTAAATAAAGTGCGAAGTAGACAGCTCTGGTATCCGTAACTTAATATAAGGCCGTGTGGATGACTTGGTACGACTGAGTAGATACAATATAAGCGCAGTGTACGTCCGTTGAATGGTCTGTGTCAGTCGTCGCGTTAGAGCCGACACATTGTTGTCTCCTTTGTATGCTGATTGCGTGTACACAGGTTTCTTCGGAACAGATGGTTAATGTGAATTTACTATTTTCGCTTGCTCTGAAACCCAAAAAAGCCCAGTAGACAGCTGCTGGAGACGAACTTATCACGGATAAACCTCAAACCTGCGTCTAGTTCATCACTCGTACGCACAGTTCGCGCTCTGTGAAACAGATAGCGAACCACTCAACGTTTGTGTTGTATAGGTGAGAACCTGTTGAAATTCAGATAGTGCCCACTTCAGGTGGTCTTACGATGCACTGACCGATAGACCGCACCATCCTGCCCTCGACCAATACTGATATCCAGGAAGGCGAGAGTGTCCTCTGTTTTAGACTCAAATGACAACGTTAGGTGTGGGTGTGAAGAGCTCACTAAACCCAATAGGTTTCTTTTACTCTCTCTTAAGTTTGGGTAGATGTTATAATGCCACCAACATGTCGACAAACCAGGATGTCATACAGTGTAATCACAAGGCAGATTTCAACGATAAAAGTAAATAAGTTAGCCCGAATCGGTCCCATAGTGCTATTCATCGCGACCCCACCTACGTGTTTACAGCCTATATTTTGACAGTGAGAGTTTTTTAATAAACAGGATATTTTTTGGGACATTAAGCTTTATTTCGAGCCAATGCAAAATTACAGAGGAAGTCGACTTTCTCCACCAGCATCATGTTGTCAGACTGGATGGCTGATAGAAACATTGTCTTGTCTTAAAAGATCACGTTTATTTTCTTCACATATTTCTGCTTGTCCATCATCATAGACAGCGATACATCAGTGGTTCACACTGATGCTTAACTACCGCATAACCATGGGGGGGGAAAAATAAACCCTGTATAGAAGAGGAGAATGAAACAAAGGAAACGGAGAGCAATCGATTTAACTACTAAAAGTAGCTACGTCTATATTCAAACATTCGACACCAAGGTGCCCATACTTACCAGACAAACAACCGAGTTATTGGTGAAAGTAAGGCGTCATCATTGCCCCGCGTCACTAAATGCATTCGCTTCACAGGCAACTCGGCCGGACAATATTCACGCTACTGAGCTCCGTTAGCCGCCATACCACTTAACGTACCCAGCCACCGACTCTGGGAGTCGCGAGGGACACAGCCTGAGAGACGAACCCCACCTACAGTGGTCAACTCCTTCGTGAACGACTTCACATCCGTACACTGGGGCATCATCTATCCGTTTCACACCTTGCGCCAGTCACCTGCAGCATCGGCAGAGTGCTCCGTGTGGCAGACAACTAGCTAGTATCCTCAATACATGGTCAAATCGTCTAATTCTGTGCAGCTGTAACTGGTGAGCAAAAGAGTTCTTTTGACAATCAGTAGCAAATACCCGTTTTTTAACCTCTTGGTTGCTGACTCACTGTTGCTACCCGATAGGAACGATTGAGCGCAGACTTCAGTGGTCAGATACCTGGAGAAATTTCACGTCTTCTGTCCTGAGCGCCCGAGTTTCTCTGCCGTAACTCAGCACAGCCCTCATTGTTGTCTTCTATACGCGGACACGGTACTAGCCTTAGAGATACTCCCTTCTATTCCATTTCATACACCTCTGCCGCATCCACCGCCGTCGATGCAGTTTCCCAGGTACATAAACCGGCTAACATCTATGACTTTAATACCTCACAACAGATCCACGTTATCACAACAACTTTGCAGAAGCACTTTGTATTTCGAGGCTTCAAAGCATAGCTCAAAGCATTTGGCAGAGCCCGACATAGCGTCTAGCGTTGCTTGTGCTGCTTGGAAAGTGTCACACAGCAACATTTTGTCGCAAGCATAATCAAGACCAATCGGCCACCCACAAGTTAGCAGGTCCGCGCCGATGTCTTGTGAGTGTCGGAAGCAGTTCTCCATAATTTCACGAAGTGAAATAAAAGTGATGAAATTGGATATCCTTGACGTACGCCGCCCCTGGTGCTTAAACTGTCAGACAGTTCACCGTAAACCCTAACCTGAATTGAATTATGAGGATAGAGCGCCAACAGTATGTTCACATATTTGGTCGGTACACCTGTGTGTTTAAGCAAATCTGAGTGTAGATCGATCTACCAAATCGAGCGCAACTTTATAGTCGAGATGCATAGCAATTGCTGGCCGGCGGTAGACATGACGCTGCTCAAGAATTTGACGGAGAGTAAAGATGTGAATAATGCAGCCTCGTCTAGGACAAAGTCCTGACTGTTCTTCCCTCAGTTTTGCCTACCAAGATACAGTGATTCGACGAAGCAAAGTGAGTGTCAGGACCTCAGTAATGAATGGGTTCAAGCTAGTTCCCCCAGTTTTGTTCATTACAACGGCTCCAGACCCTTTGTCAGGTTTCAAAACAATTACATCCTTCCACTTTGCTAGCTCCTTCAGGGCTTGATAGTGCTCATTATGAAGTAAACAATTCTGCTGGATGGATGCACTCAAAAAAAAAGATAAATCCACCACTTTAACCCCAAATCAACTGTGGTTGACCTCAGATTTGGCAGCCAGCTGTCCCAATTTTTCATACACGTTTGTGAACTGTACTTGAACTAGAGGTATATCATTAACCCTATGCGGGTACTTGGATAGAAGGTCAAGATTAAGTATTTCCAATTGGGCTGCACCCGGTGAAAGTAAAAACGACCCAGCTTCTCACATCTTTCGGTTCCGACCTGTGTGACGTATATCTGGTGGCTTAACATTTGAATTTGTACGTGCCCAATCAACTTTGACCAGCGAATCGGTCTTATTCTAGCGTAACAACCTGGAGTGGCCATCCACTGTTCTGGCTGATGTAACGCACACATTTTGTCTGTTTAAATGAAATTTATCCTACAGTTTCCTAATTGCATTATTTTATCTGTCGAGACAGATGATTTTTGTAGGGTTAATATGTGGAAAGCTGGTACTGATGGATATAAATTGGTCATAAATTTTTTGCACAACATTCAAAATACATGGATTCCCGTTATTGGAGAGGTGTTCGCTAAGAATTGTCAGTGCTCCAGCTCCCTTGGAGCATGCTAGCGCACTACATCTAGATTTGGCTAGACTAGAGACAATGAGCTGACTGCATCGATTGGGTAGCCCAGATAGTGTGAAGGAACACGGTTGGTGCTCGAATTGTAGAACATTTTTATCCATATTCACTGACTAACCATCTTACTGTGAGAAATCTGAGCTTCGAGTGAATTATAACCAGCGCCAGAAACCGCTTGCCATTACGCGGTTTATGCAATAAAATTTGGCATGCGAGGCGACACTGAGACTTCAGAAGGCTCATTCTTCTGGTTGGTCACCAACCCAATTTGTCATGTCCTCTATAATCCACCGATATGTGGAAGCGTCGACTTAGTTATTGAAGTAATCGGGGAAAATACAAGGGGAACATTTGAGCGCACCGTGGCCAAAATAATGTTTTTTCATACACAAACTTGACACTGGAGTCCATGGATTAGCATCATTTACCAAATGGGTGCCACTGTTCGAAGTGTTACCAGGACATTTACATCAAATATTGTTTTCTTGGCTAATGACAACACTAGAGTATGCCTAAACAGCAATCTTGAGTCGGTTCCCGGGAGTGGCCGAATGCACGGATATGCTTATGCAAACGCTTCAAACACCGATTAAGTTCATTGCAACGCTTATAAAAAGACACGACAATGTTTATCGCGTAAGCGGGGTCCATCAGGATCAACCAGTGATAACCTCGCCAATGCCACCATGGAATTTCTATTATAAGCCAGCATCAGGAATACTGTTTGAATCACGGTGGACAACATTGAGAGATATATTCACCGTAGATCACGCAAATTATGAAGACAGCGAAAAAGTGAGACTACTAATGCGCAAACTGAGTGCTGGGGAACACCAGAAGTACACTAATTTAATTCTTCCTCGAAAGCAACAGATATAAATTTCGGGAGAAAATAGTGTCTCACACAAACATTCAGCTCTTGTTCTTCACTAGTCCATACTCGCTACAAGTGCTTTCAAGTCAGAAAACAAGAATCAGCAAAATCCGTGTTCGATACTGGCACAAGCAATCTAAAGGTCGAACGATTCTAATTGAAGGAGCTTACAACGGATCAGTTCAGATGCTTACCTTCTGTGGGCTGACTGCAGCCAGCGTCTGACGCGGAAATCCGGAACCATACTCTATCGAATTTTCACAGTTCCTCAGAGCTTTCGCATTCAGATAGACTTTCCAGCCAGCCTCTTTCGANCGGGCAACCTGATCATTGCTCACAAGCGAAAGAGGTTGAGCGTTCAGATTTGATAACTCGGTCGTGTCTAATGTGAGGTGGATGTTGCAGTGGTTAACACGGTTGCCTCATGATTAAAATGCCCGGAGTTCAAATCCCCGTTGTGGCAAGGATATGCACTACTGATGAGCTCTGATGAGAGCGAAACTCGAGTCTAGTGCTTCTTTTCGATAGAGGCTGGGTGCAAAGTCTATCTGAATGCGAACGCTGCGATCAAATGTGAGTGATGGTCAACTTGAAAAAAAGTTCCTCAGAGTTCACACTCCAGATATTCACAGAGGAATGTCAACAGATTACCAATATAAAATCTGACTCCCAGTTGATAGCGAAAGGCTCAACAGCCGACGAACCTAATCGACCACAAGTTACGGCACAACTTTTCCCAGGTCCACTCTTCAACAGGCAGCCAAACACTCCTACTGCATATTGTGAACGTGAAAACTGACATTTTACTGAAGGTTGTGTAGTCGAAGAGGACACAAAAATGCATACTGGTACCGTACTGAATAGACAGGTCCTCAACTAGAAGGAACTTACCCCAAGCACTAGGGGAGCCATAAGGAAACCTTTGACACATCTGGTATTGTCCTCACTACTATTGCATCTATACGTAAATTTATGTCCATGGTTGTTAATTTTGTTACATTAGTTGATTCTGCTTTAAATATTACGAGTATCACACTTTGTTCATGGCCAGCTTTAGAATGTTCAGGACTTCAACCTACTGACAACCTAGCCCATAATGCTTGTGGTGGTCAAATGGTCGCTGCAAGAACCGTAAATTGCGTATGCAATGTTCGCGGCCACAAATTCTCCACACTGGCGTATGTCATGAACGACTGCCCACGCAATCTATTCGGTATTCAATGGACTGAGAAATTAAAACTTTCGGATAATTCATTAACAAATTTTATAGTTCGACTGCGTTAAAAATGTTTCATTTGAAATGAGAGAAAATGCGGTGGTCTCGAGTATTCTATGATTACTTCTCGACTCACCACTCAGCTACAAGCAAAACACAACAGTTTTTCTGACAGTCTTGGATCATGCACTACAGCAGTAGCAGTTTTACCTAATATACGGCACAAAGTCCAACCCAAACGACCAGTACCATAAACCACCGTCGAGCAAGTCAATATGGAATTAGATCGCCTAAAATCGACCGGTGTCATTAACCCCGTTAACTACTGAGTGAGCAACAGCAATGTTCAAAAGGAAGAGGTCAGATAGATCAATCTACATCTGTGCGGATTTTCCCACGGGTTTGAATGAAGTACTAGAAACCCATCAGTATCCTCTTCCATGCCTGAGGATCTCCCCACAAAACTCAGCAGTGGAGGCCTATTTTCGGAAAACTGATTGCTTTGAAGCTTATCTCCTGATTCAAATCGACGATGAATCAATGCAATTGTTAACAACAAACACATTTAGGGGGTTATATCGTTGTAATCGACTTCCATATGGGGGTAAACTGTACTCCAGTGATATACTAACAAAGAATGGATACAACGCTTTTCAGAGTGTTATTCGCCGTCGCTTACGTGGACGACGTAATAATCGTCCGCCACAGTGTTGAAGAACATTTCAATCATTTAAATGAACTCATGAAGCATACAGAACAATTTAGATTTCACAACATTAACTCGGTCGCCAGCCACCTGTTCAAGAACAGTCATTTAATAAACGAATTGAGCAACCTAATCACTGACTACTTCTCATACGCTCCGAAGAGCTATTCACAGGTTTTTATTTATGCTAGCCGCGCGACAGACGATAGAGAAGTCAGACATAGCCTACAGTACTCATTTAACTGAAGCACGCGTTTTTCACACGACTTGTTAATTGGGCAGAAATAATAAATTGCTACACTCTTCCGACTATTCAGTCAACACACAAACCTGACATTCCCGAAAAGTCAAGGTTTCAAACAGTGGTTCTCAGTAATTCTCACATAGTGTGACCAAGTGCATGATATATTCAACGTGAGGGTGGGTCTCTGAGAGAAGCGAACCTTTCTGTGGTAGCCATTTTCGTTAGACTGCAAGTTGTGAAATTTATTATGGTCAGTGATTAACGGGAGTGGGTCGAGAATGCTAAAAGTGGGCCAAAAGTAACATGGCAGCTTGTCAGCTACTTAATTTAACCGATCGTAAGTGTAACAGTATTTTAGGCTGTCTATCTAATTTGGTGACCAGTAGTGATAAATTCACGGGAATTACAGCCGTCTGGCGCTAGCACATGAAGTATACCAAGTGCCCAGCCGAAAAGTCATGCGTTGTGTACTGCCGTAACACATGTCCACAGGACCACATTCGCAAATCCGTTAGCGAGCTTCAGTACATCACGGCAATATGCTGTGTGCACACAAGATGCCCATTCATTTACTGCTTACTACTTTCAGTCAACCTTGTTCACATACTATCGTTATCCGGCTGGCCCGACGTCGTCCAATCTTAAGTGTACTACCTGAGTGCACTTCGCTGCCTAGCATTCTAATTGTATCCTGAAAAACAATTACTGTAAACTGGTGGCACTACGAAGCTGTTGGTGATCGAACATTTGAACTAGCATTCCAGCACTACCGAGATAGAGCAGTGAATTCGACGTTCCAAGCAGTGGTACAGCATCCGAAAACGCATCAGACCAAGCTGCCAGTAAACTGGACCTTTAATTGCGTACTCTCCACTGGAGCTTATGCATGCTTGCAAAATCTCCAAAGCAACGGAGTGATCAAAATGCAAGTAGCTTGAACGTGGTTCGAATATGTCCTATCGAGAGTTCATTCTACTGCTGAAAAATTGAACTATGCATGCTAGGTTCAACGATAAAGTGCAAAAGGTCATTAAGGACTGACTTTTGACACTGACAGTTCACACCTTTACAAGAAACTGTTGATGAGGCTAATTTGGTCATTTCCAACCGCCCGTGACTTTTACGAATAGATGAGTGGTGCCAAGGTGGCGAACATGGAACGGCCTTTTGTTTCATCTCACACTCATTCTGCCAAGGTCGCTGTAATAATCAAATCGTTCCTCGTCAACAAGTGTCAACCGGCATCTACAGAGTGGTGAAATCAACCCATTTGCATGCCGGTTCGAAGTGCTGTTCGTAATCAACATTGAAGCGAGAAGGCGTCCAATAAAGCACAAT
The DNA here is from genome assembly GCA_008508345.1 of Paragonimus westermani. NCBI lineage: Eukaryota > Metazoa > Platyhelminthes > Trematoda > Plagiorchiida > Troglotrematidae > Paragonimus > Paragonimus westermani. The sequence continues at coordinate 42,712 of QNGE01000161.1, read as the reverse complement.
CTTTATTGTCCAAACCGCCAGTCACATGCAACGCGCGCTCTCTCGTTTATGAGTCATAATTCCAACCCACAACACGCCCCGGTTTCCCTTCACAAGACGTGTGCACTCCTCACCGGTTTACGTGTGTGATCGACGCCTTCTATCGGGGGGAAGGCTTCCGCTTGCCATTCCTCGTCTGTTTGTCCGATTTCTTTGCGCGATGGCTCGTCCGGCTGCTCGTGCTGTCCGCCATCCACCCAATGTTGGCCTTGACCGCGTTCCAACATCGTGTCGAGATGTTCCTCTACATGTTGGAAAAACCACGCCTCCGATCTGGCCATCTGTCGTATTTCGCCTGCCTGCCTGCCACGCCCGTTTGTCCGATCCGGTCGAGCAATGACTCATCCGGTCGCGCACGTTGTCCTTGATCCGATCGCAGCGGGCTTTCGAAGGTACCTCCCCCCGCGTTGAGGTATTCGGCCGAGCGTTCGAAAACTCGCACCTCCGACCTGACAATCCACCACAACATGATAAAATAACTCACATCAAGAATGCCTGCAAAACGCCCCATGTGATTTCACTTAGGCGATATGAGTATAGTGGTGACAATTTATGTCCTGGTGTCTAACAGGACCGGCAACTCGATGACCGAGGTTACCTAGGTAACATAGTGCTGCCTTGGCGTCAAACACCATTGTTATAGGGATGTCAGGGTGCCCGATCAATAAGAGTGGTACCGTGACAGCGAGAGTGGAGAGAGGCTTGTGGCCGTCGTTTTGTCCTCATTCAACGCATCACTTGCCATATCGTTCCCACAGACTGGTCTGAGTGATGCTTCCTAGCCTCATCTGCACGGACTCGGTTGTTCATCCACCGGCCCTAAAACCCCCTTCCATGACGGAACACAAACGAACACCCGGGTGGTCAATGTCTCCGCCACATTGGATGCTCTAAATGGATGTGGTTCGATGCGATCCGGACACAGAGGCGTACGATGCGTTTGGACACCAGATTAGAACGACAAAAACACCGGACACAACACATCAAGTGGCACATTCCTAACAATCGCTACTGTATAATGCTTGCACAACAGTCCATATGATACGGATCCAAAACATCGATTTTACCTCTTTCACTGGTTGCCTTTGGAATATCGTTATTTGTAAGTGGGCAGCACTCAAACTATCGTTTTACTGCTCTTCCTGAAGAGAAGGATTCTGCTCAATCGTCTGAGAGACGGCGTCCATGATTTTCTTAAACAAACGGAGAGAGGGTGCAACTCTTTGTGCTAATTTATTCACAGGGACCACTCTGTGATTAAAATTAACGTCCCGCCAGATTACGAAGACCATGTGATGAGTTCCGAATGCCCCTGAGACTGAGAAGGCATACCACAACTACAACAGAGCCCGTGAATTATACGAAGTGACTATGCTGCCGTCGACTTTTTTTCGAAAACCTAACGCTTAAGTCAGAGTCGATGACGAAGACCAATAAACCATTATGATCCCATTTACCTTTCTCTCGTTTGGATTGCGCGCGTTGTCAAGTGTTTCAAGCTGGTCGAGAGTTGGTGGACCACCTGAAGCAACTATGTACCAGAGTAATGCAATCGCTTTGGTTGAACCGAGGCCATTGCATCGGTTGAATTGACACAAGTCGTCTCCCACGCCACACTGATCTGAAGTCACTTAATGCGTCACTGAACCCGGTGAACACCTACAGAACCAGCCCCACATTGACCAGTGGTCAGTGTGAGGACGCAGAAGAATCAGGGTAATCTACGATTGATTACACCCGCTGCAAGTTCAATCTTGAGTTTCACTATTTGAACTCCATTGTTTTTCCGTCCCTAACATCGGATTTTGCGAATGAGATGAGTCTAAGTGGTCCTACATAACAGACTGCGGATCACCAAAAGCGAAAGCCGTCGATGGGTGCATCAGAAGTTGGTATCAGGCCAGAACCGCAACAAGACGGTCTCCTAATCGTGTATTTCCAAACTGTTGAGTAAGACAGAATGGATGTTCGGTCTATTAGGCACTTTCAGTACATACAATCGGTATCCAAGCCAATGACTGCGAAACTCCAGTATGACCTCCTAAACTGACAGCTTATGACTGAGGGTTTCCACCGACCGGACAAGAAAATCCTTCAAGTACACTTTCGGAGTTGCTGTCTTATCTTACATCCAAACCGTGTGCCCTTAGAGGAGGTGTGCAAACATACCAGGGTAGTGGTATTGGACTGTTCTATCGGCACTCTAGGACAGTTACAGGAGAAAAATCTGCCAGACTCTATAAAATCCTACAAGTACCCCTGTTCTATCCGAGCTATGTTGTACCGCGGAGACCACATAGGTGTTGGAGAAAAGAAATCGTTTGTGAAGTGTGTGCCGATAGCCAAAGCTCGTTGGTGATATCGGGACACCGATTGAGGACGGTTGTGCATGTCTACACAACGGCGAACATTGCTACTCATACTGTATCCCCAGATGTGGTCGTCAATTGATGATTGAGGCGTATACAGACTGCTACGGACTACTCTTCACCACGCCTTGGTACCAACTGATTCTGGCTAACCGACTAAGTGGATTTTTGTTAGGTGTAAGTTGTGCTAATGCGACTAACGAATGTGCAGGCCAAACCACATGAAGGTTTCCCGGCAGTCAATCAGCATAACTGTCATAGCAAACCAATTACGATGTCCTGTGCTGTACCTAAACAATGTATTTCTATCATACCAAACACACCAATTAGACAGCCTTACTTATGATCACTTACCGTGACAATACACCATATATTCCATACCTACGGCTTTTATCTGTTCAATGCCCATTGTGTTTAACTAAGCTTCGATCTACCAGCCCTTACTCCTGGCTCAAGTTGGTACAAACCCAAGTGCGTCATCCACACGCAATCCTTTATCCAGTATTCGGCTAATATTCAGAAGTATAATCAATACATTTGACTGACATTTCAATGACACTTGCTGATAACTGAGCGTGCGACTGCTACCGGAAACAAGCCTACGCTTGGTGCGAGACTGTACGATTAGCAGTGGGCACTGTACTGAGAGTGGTCGTGCGAACGAATGTCCACTGCACCGTTTCGCAGTTTGTGAATCTCAAATACAACAAACAGCCTCCTCAACGCACCGTGGTTCGTTGACTATTAAGTCGCACATTTGAACATACACCCCCTGAGTCGATAGAGTGAGCAAAAACTGAACATGGAGTGAATAGGTGGGTGCTTTTTAAGGTATAACAACCAAAATCCTGTGCCAACTATAACTTTAACGATTCCCTTTATTTCAACATGAACACAAGTCACAATAGTAGTCAATGGGACAATTATTGCGTTTATTCCTGAGGCTGTCGGGCAATCCGATCATCAGGTACTAGTGAACGACCTATACTACCTTGACGAGGTGGTCGGGCTTGTGTACTGTTTTGATCCGGCGGGCTATGCTGACTAGGACTCCGGTCCTTCCAGGTGCAACCTTGTCAGACAGGCCAAAGGGGAGCAGTCAGACGAAAAGCAGTTACACTCATAGGATTGTATGTCGCACTGCTGACCGCGTAGGAGTGCTTAGGCAGT